>JAYESA010000005.1:220642007-221242007 GCA_036927795.1 Iris macrosiphon | reverse complement strand
ACACACAACACCCTCTCATCCTAAAAAATACCAAACACCAATTCTCCCATAATTTTTCTATTATTTTATGTGTTTGTACAAATACCCAAACTTAAGGGGCTAAATTACAAATATTATAACATGTGTCATAACCTCATTGGTCAAGACCAATGAAGAAGCCTTACCCCTCTCCTTTGACCGGTCAAGCCCATCCCCTCTCCCTCTCCTTTGGATGAAAAAATTTCTTCATGTGAAATCCTGGCCACTCATTTGAAATGGGGCTCATCCACACCACCCAACCCTCACACACCTCCCTATATAATGTCTCCATCACCACACTCTACCCCATGCCGACCCTAATCCCCAAAACCTAGAAAACCCCACCCCTCTCTCTCTCTCCTCCCTCTCCTTCACCAATCGTAGGCTTCTTCTCCCATTCCTTTCTTCTTCTCTTCTTCTTCTTCTTCCTCTCCACTTCTTCTTTTTCATTTTTAAACCACCCTACTCCGGCCAACCTCCCATTTCTGGCCAGTCCCCCCCGGCCACTCCTTCTTCTCCGCTGATACCTCCACGAGCCCGCTCCTCCTTCAGTCTCTACATCATGATACCACCGCCTACGACCAAGGACACCGCCACGGCTGCTCTACCTCCGGACTCCACCGACCAATCGTCGACCACCTCCACCATCTAGAACCGGCAGCTCCTCCAGCGGCTGCCACCGCCACCACACACCAACGCCACCTCATCATCTCCAGCATCCATCTCGTCTCCCTCCATTCCGATCATCAGCATCATCGACCCCTCCACGTCCAGTCGACCCGCCTCCAGCTGCTCCTTCCACCACCACAGCTCCACCACCATCCCCGACTTCTCCATCTTTTCATCGACACCACCGCCATGTCCCCCTCAACCACCTCGAGCCCACTGCCACACGATCACCTGCCCCAGGATTCATCCGTGCCACCATCACCACCATCACCTCCACCTATCCATCCCGCTGCACCCCCATGAACCGAACAGCTCCGCCCGTGCCCGCTGACACCCATCGTCTCCGGCGAGCTCCTGCCACCCCCACGCATCCACCACTACTACCTCGACCACCTCGAGCCGACTGCACCCCACCCTCGGCCAACCAATACCCCCTTCGGTCATCGTCTTTATCATCATCGCCAGCACCATCCCATTGACCGGCCTACATCCCCACCTTCACTCCGGTAACTCGCCGTCGACCACAACAACCACCCCGACATGCCTCCACACCGCCACCGAGGTAAACTCTCCCCCTCTCCATGAGTAGTTAAATGTTGTTTATGTTATTTACATATAACTTAGTTAGTTTTATATTGGTGTTATATGCATTGAGTTAGGGTTGATGTTATTTATGTATATACATTAAGTTCAGGGTGTGATTAATATAGATTAAGTCTAGGGTTTATGAATGCTAGGTATGAGATTTTAGGGTGTTATATTTAGTCCATGCATATTGATTATTATTGAGGAGCAGGTTTAAGTATTGTGAAATGATGTTGTGATATTAAAATATTTATTAGTATCGAGGAGAAGGATTAATTATTGTGAAATGGTGTTGCAACATCAAGAACATTGAATATTTTTGAGGTGCATATTGTCGTAGAATGATGTTGTGCTATCAAAGCATTGATTAATATTAAGAGCTAATATTTTTAATGATGAAATACTGATGGAAATTGAGGAGCAGGTGATTATTGTGTAGTAGTATGTAATATTGAACCAATAACCCTTCATCGACGTTTGATGAATAATGATAAACTTAATTGAGTAGTAGTTTTATTGTGAAATAGTAAAGGTTGTATATCATTGAGGGTTTAATAAATAATTATTTATTTAATTCGAGGATGATAATTAATTGTACATGTTAACGTCTGTGAACACCGGGGTGAAACCTGAGGATTGATTATGGCTTGAGATACTGATAGACACCGTGGTGAGATATAAGATTGAGGATTGTCTGATGATAGTATACTGTGATAGATCGTATTAAATGTAACCTACCTTGGTCAACCCTCTGGCTTTGTGTCTAGGTGAGTTATAACTGAGATTGTAGCCTATGTTAGACATGTGTCACATCTTATTATAGCCTCATGATAGTTACTGATTTAAGCTTGTATCTCGTCTCTAGGTACTATGGGACCCGCAGACTTGGACGTTGTACCTAACCCCCGTCATCAGCAGCTGGACGCAGACAAGTGTACCTTGCCACCCTGTATTTCAGTTACCAGATATTTATTGTTTTATTATATACATTATGTGCGTGTTTGATTAAGATCGTTACTTCGCGTCCGGATCACAACCGGGTGCAGACGTTCGTCGTAACGTCTTGTAACAAATATTAGATGTTCGTAACACCTCGATGTACGTACCTGAGTATATCGTCACCCTAGGACACATTCATATACTGTTATCATGCCAGATTTCATTATCCTGATACTGACATCATGACCGGAGACTGGGACGACCTTAGGGTCGCATTTGTTGATAGTTATTTCTGTGTGACGAGACTGTTAGATAGAGGTTCAGGTTCAACGCATAATTATTGACCGCTTGGGATGGGGAAGACAGTTACTAGATGTTTGGGCTCCTCTGCACGCGCTTATATATGTATATGTACTATTTCTGTAGTGATCCTGTATCTAGTATAGTTTTATTACCCGTGTGACTCTTTGCCCGGAGCTGCGGTACATCCCGTATGTTTCTGTGTCCGGAGCTACAATTTTATTTTGGATAGCCCACGCGTCGAACATTGTCTTCAAACTGTGTCTCACTTAGGTGGTTATGCTAGATTACACATGCTGTATTTTTATACCTTGTTACGTCCCTCTGAGGACCTGGTCTCCTGCCAGTTTTACAGTATAGACGATTACGGAGCATTTGGAGTTGCTGTTGGAGTTGCATGTCTTGCGGGCATTGTACCAGGTACTCACATCATATCTATCGGCATTATGGTTATTTTATGTTGATTATTCATCTGCTGTTGTAGCCTAGTTTTTATAGACTCATATTTCTTCTCGAGTCTATTCGAGTTGGTATGTTATTGGACGACCGACTTTAGCACATGTAGCTCTTTCTTGTATACTTCTGTTCATTGTGGATTGAGACATATATGTTTACATTTATGGGATTTTTAGATAGTGCCCTTTTGAAACCCCCTCACCCGAAATTAGGTTTACTTGGCTTATATAGTGGAATTAGGGCTAGTTTGAACCCAATTAGAAATTAGAACACGATATTTGATTTAACTGTACATTATTTTATCGCGTAGAGCACCTTACCGTTGCTTCGTTAATTGGAGCACTACGCTAGCCATTGCCTATCTGTAAATTTCACAACCTCATCCTAGACATGCCCGCCTACTATTTTGACCTTTGTGTAACTTATAATATTGTCTTCTTGTGCTACATTTTAGTCGCACAATAAATGTCGCAGACGTTGTTATTAAAATTCTAAATAAATCCCGACTCTGTACCCTTGTGCGTTCCAATCGAAATTGGAGACATAACCTTGACCGTTTTGTACCACCCGAATTTTAGTAATATTCTATACTGTATCTTCTATGCCCCAGACACTTATGTCTGACCTAATTTTATTCCCAGGTACTCCTAATTAATTTCGGAACATCATGTGCATTCAATTTAATAAATTAAATCCAATTTCTGTACTTGTGCAATTTTTCCAATTGTTGGGACTTTTATGCAAAAATGCATCGAGGTGTCCCCACCATTGAACAATATGCGAATAAACCCAATTTTCCCTTCACGTCAATTTTTTCGTAATTTTTCATGATGTGCAACGCGCGCACATCGCCCTGTATATTAAACCTATCCTTGTGTTCTAAATAATGAAAATCCAAGTCCCCAACATCCCTATGTGAGCCCAAAGCCCATCCCAAGGAGAGTGTTGACCTAGTCAAGTTTTCCTAGGTCAACAAAACCCAAACCCCACATATATAAATACAACTTTTCTCCTTTTATTATTCATTTAGAAAACGCAAAACTCATCCCTAACCTAGAAGCTACTACCCCAGCCGACTTTCCATCCTTGTTCCCGCTCGATCGCCGGAGTCGGCCATCTCCCTCGCCGGATCGGAGATCCACTCCCCCACGTCTTCTCCTCCCCGCTTGGATTGACCTTCGACGACCGGAGCCGACTCTGTTCCCCTGAACCGCTTTCTCCTCCTATTCCGTACTCCTACCTCCGCCGGTGGACAACCACTCGATCCGACTGCTGACCCCGAACGACGGTCGACACCCCGCCTGTCCCTCGACTGGAGAAGCCGAGCAACCCGAGCCTCCCCAAGCCCGCCGGAGAACACCCTGCACCGACTCCTTGCATCATTCCCTCCTCCGCTGCTGCTCACCGCCGGCGGGAACGACACCACCAGCACCTTGTCGTGACCCACCGGCCAGTCGAGCACAGCCGTTATCTCCACCACCATTTCCACCCCCTCCCCTGGCCAAGCTCCTCCTCCTCTTCCACCAGCCTCCACCACCCCTTCACCCTCTTCCTTCTCTTCCCCGCTGACCTGAGCCGACCACGACCCACCAGTCTTCGGCCATCCCCGGAGCACCACCTCATCGCAGTATCAACCTCACCACCATCAACATACACCTTCATTACCAATACCATCATCCTCCTATTATCATCACCATCTCATCCTCGTCAGCGTCATCACTAACAACGTCGTCCTCATCACCCTTAGTCACCATCCTCATCGTCAGCACCATCGCCATCGTCGACGATATCGTCATCATCCCCATTATCAGGATCATCAACATTATTATCATTCCTATCATCCTCAATATTGTGATCACCGTCATCTCAACCCTCATCATTATCTCTCATTCTCAACATATAAAACCTTAATCATTGCCTCGTCATCTTCATTAGCACCATCATCCTCGTCATCACCATCATAGTCATCACCTTCACCATCATTATCACTATCATCCCAGTCACCCTCTGCAGCACCCTCCTCACCATCTCACCTAATCGCCATAATCAGTATCACCCTTAACCATCACTCTAGCAACCTCAATCATCGTCACCCTTGCCAGACAACCCGCAGCAGTCACCCCTGATTTCCGTACCTATGCACGCTGACCCCGGAGACCTGTTGGATTTATCTGCACGACTTCAGGAGCAGATTATTGGTGCTATGCAGCTCTCTTGCCAGGCAAGTATACCTTGCCTTGTTGTACTGTTTAAATTCTGCATTATTTAGCTGCATGTTATTATATTAAATGTGTGCGTTCGAGAGAGACTCGGGTGCAGTCAACGGAGGCGTTGACGTTAGGACTTGTATCTGACCTAGTGTCTAGTAGACCCACCTAAAGTTGTGGAGTTATTGGTATGACTCCCAGGCCTTGACATATTTCGTACACGTGTTGTGAGTCTCATGTAGGCCACGGTCCTGCGTATGTGGTTGGCCACCTGTACATGTAGGCGTACGACAGATAGGGTATAACTGCTAATAGTGATGCATGTTAGAAGACTTAGCAGTTATTGATAGGCGGAGCATAGACTAGCGTGGTATGATGGTTCCATCCCTGTCCTTGTTTGGTTGTAAGGATGGACCCTTGCTCTAACGATAGACTATGAGCCAAAGTTACGACACCGAGGTGTAGTAACTGACGCGTGTTGTGGATACAACATGCCTAGATCATTGGGCGGGGAGGACGACTAGTAGCTGTATGGGACACCCACCTCCTTTATAATGACACCGCACTCGACGGAGTGATACAGACGTATATATATATTACTGATACCATATTCTGTAGAGTGTTGGACGTTACTTGATTATATTACAAATACCACACTCTATAGAATGATAGACGTTACTGTATTCCTGTGCCCGTGTTATAGGGGGCATATGTGGCATATACTAGCCGGTTGTCACGATTGGTGAATTACGTCAGCATATGTCTAGCCTACACTTTCCCATACTCTCAAGTTGTCCTCATGTTGTATTTCACTTAAATGGTTAGGTCAACCCGGAGTTATTTATTCTGTATTTACTTTATGGCATACTTTTATGTATCTTGTTATGTCCCTCTGAGGACCTGGTCCCTTTCCAGGTGTATTGTTCATGAGTATTCGTAGGAGCACAGATCCGGACTTGCTATGCATTTGCGATGAGGTCTTCTCGTCAAGCCCATGATTGGTAGTTGATATTCTTATGTGTATGTATCTTGACTATTCTATATTTTAGTTCGGTAGTGAATTTGTGTCCATTCGACTAGCAGCATTAGATGCTTTATTTTGAGTTCTAGTTCTAGTTATTGGTTATTCAATTATATATAATTTTCTGTGGATGAGATCTAGATTATACCCCGTGACTTGTGATGGATTTATACCACTTGTGGATTTGATATTCATACTACAACGTACGTGTGGGTGTTGATTTCCATATATTGGAGTTGCCATATCCATGCGGCTGGCATGCTTACGTGTCATAGTCCTACGTATTTTGGGACTGGGGCGTGACACCTTTATTACACAGCTTATACGTATTTGAGTCAGACCAGAGTCTGGTCGAATGTGTAGCTAGTGTGTCGCGTATTCCTGGTCCTATGTATTTTGGGACTGGGGCGTGACAGTACGCGACGAGGTGGTCCAGTTTGGTGGGGCACACTCCGTATCACAAAATTTTAGTTTTTAAATACCAAGTTTTTGGTTGTTTTGGAGGCCGAATAATTTAACAAATAAAACAAACTAATAAAAACTAAAAGAACAAAAAAATTCATGGTTATATTGAGAAAAAAATATTTTAATTAGATTTTAAAAATATTAAACAGGTTGGAGGCAAATTGTGCATGAACATGGGATTTGGGCCAAATTTTTGGACTGTTCTTGGACAGTTTTTCGGCCGACTTCCGGCCGATTTTTCGACCAATCTGGAACACAAAAACTCGTTCCGCTTGGAGGAAATCCTAGAGGTTCGTGTTATGAGCGTGTACAAAAAAATTTCTCAAGAAAAGATTGAGAGAGGAGAAAGACACATCACCTGAATGATGGGACGTCGGGTCACTTCTGTGCATATGCGTGCGCGCGAGGGCTTTTGTGACGGTCGGCCGGCCGTGTGCGGCGGCTGTCTTCGTCGAAGGTGGCGTAGGAGGAAGGGGGTTAGGGTTTCAGTTTTAGTGGAATAAATTGCGATTTGGGTTGGGTTATATCATATATATTTATAAGATTGGGAAGAGGGATCCGCGGAGTTCTACTGGGGTAGTTATAGGATTTGTATTTTTTTCTTTTTCTTTTCCTTTTCCTTTTCCTTTATCTTTTTATTTCTTTATATATATATATATATATATATATATATATATATATATATATATATATATATATATATATATATATATATATATTAGAGTATAAAAATTTGAGAGAAAAAAATATATTTGCATCACCAATAAATTCTAAAAAAAAAATTATTTTAATAAGAGATATATAGTAGTAAAAAAAATTGGGGTAATAATTTCAAATAAGTATTTCTATAATTAATTAATCAAGAAATTTATTTTCTAATTAACTAAGAGAATACTTTAAAGAATTAAAAATATAAAATAAAATTAGAGGGGTTTACAATCTACCCAACTTAGAAGAATTTTGTCCTCGAAATTAAAAATAAAGCACAGTTTAAGAGCAAGGGAGGCAGTATGGTAGAGAAGGACCTTGTGCGAATTATTGTATCTCACCTAGGGAAAGGAAAAATGTAAATCACGCGTTAAGCTCTAAGGGTCAGTCTGGTCTTCTTTAAGTAATGTAATATGCCACGAATAAGTTTAGTACAAAAAGAACTTGCATAAGGAATCAAGGATACGAATGACACGATAGGGGAGATGAGTAATCCAAGTGAACGAAGGGTTGATATGATGGAGGATACACTGCCACTACTTGGATACTTGGTCAATTTTGAGATCTCTATGATCTAATAATCTAAAATGATGTCCCTCTATTCTATAAATTCTCCATAGCTACTACCTACATTTGTACTCATTGAATTCGTATCTAGGTCAAGTCAATCATAATCTCTCAAAATCTTATAACATATCTAAACATAAATCAAATTCATCACATTCTTCTCAAAATTAATATTTAAATTTAATTTCAATATATAAAAAATCTCTTCTCAAATTCAATAAGCACACTATAAATTTATGTCAAATCTATATAACATCCCCAAATTTAAATAACGTGCATCAAATTTCCAAATAAAGATCCAAGCCATTATAATCTTCTCTAGAATTTAAATAACCAAAAATCTATTAAATCCAATCTTATTCCGAGTTTCAAATTTAAGGTTTTTGTAGTCATCAAATCTTAAATTCGATCTCCATCCTCAAAATTCCATCTGGGTGATTGAACATTCAAAATTTAACATTTAAATTTAAATCCTCAAATTATAAAATTTTAAATCCAATCCACCAATGTTCAAGGTTAAAATTCTATATTTATCCTCAAAATTTAAATCGATGATTCAACCTTCAATATTCAAAATTTAAATCATATGCTCAAATTATAAATATTTGGTCCAATATATCAAAATATCAAAATTTATTTCATAAGGCATTCTTCTCTTTAAAGTTAAATCCTCATCATCATAATCATTCTTCTAAAATTTCTTAAAATTAAAATAACTTAATTTTCTCGATCTTATCTTACTTGATTACCTTCTTTACCATGATCTAAAATTTTCACCTTCATATAGCATTTCAGCTCAAGTTGATAATGCAACTCCTACTCAACTTAGAATTTACCGATCTATCACATAAGGCTATACCTTTAAGAAAGACTTTCTCAAATTATTTAATCATGTTATTCAGTATATCCTTAAAGATTTTAACACCAAATATATCGTATATTTCACGCCCTTACTCACAAAAGACAACTACCTAGTAATGCGTACCTAGTATTATTCATGTATCTAACTTTCGTCAAGTCCGAGTGACTGTCTTTTCGAAATAGGAATAATAATAAGAGCTCAAGGAAGATGTAATAAATCTCAAAATCCAGAGTCAAAGGTGGTTGAAGAATCTAGGAGAGTTGTTAAGACGGTCGTGGGTTGAGATTCTATTTTTGTAATTTCTATTCACAAGCTCGTATCAGTACAGTTACGTAACCGATATACTATGCTCTAGCATGTCTAGAGGGCCGGTATATTCGTCTAATAAGCTAAGTCAATTTTATCTCAATCCACATAAAATATTTATATGAAGGACGAACCAGGTGCACTAAGATTGATCAGACCATAATACACTGATTCTAAATAGACAACTGTATTAGAGTGGGCCCTCAATAACACATATGTCATGAACAAGCTCGATAAAAGAATAAGCTTGCAAAACTAGGCTATAATAGCATCATAAGTCGAGGTAGTCCAAAAAATATAAGTACGCTGGATTATGATGAAGGAATGTACAAAATAATTCAAGTTCACCAAGAAGATAAGATTCGTCCGGTGTTTTGCCTCTACAGTTGCCATACTAACTTCTTGTCTAAGTCTCTAGTCGACCAATTGGGGGTATGGGCCTCTAAAGTTCTACAGTCTGGATAAGCACTATCTTCTTATGCAAGCCTATATATGGTATCATTCAATTACACTTCATTAATGGGTCAAAAGGACTATATGATACTAGGTTGTGAGGCATACTACCCATATTACAAGAATCAACTAATACTGTAACTGCCTTAAGGGGATTCTACAAAATAATCTTGTCCTTGTAAATAAAATAGAAACTCTTGTTGGGGTATAAGAAAAAAAGATCTTGGTACTTATTAAGGTATCCTATTGCATTATAAAACTCCATAGGTAATGGTCATCTTAAGTCTTAATCATAGTATTTATAGAACAAAAGTGTTAATATTAAGAATGGAGAAGTTACTGGCTCTCAAGTAAAAGAGGATATAACCTGTATGGAGATATGTGGAACATATTACTTGATTTAAAACTGAAGGATAATCATAAAATCATAATCTAAATGAACAACTCAAACTATCAAGTTCTAACTACTAATTACATAATTTCAAAATTCAAGATTAACAATTATAATTCTAGAAAACTATATATTCTAACATAAAAGGAATCACATGGCCTACAAACAGAAGGTGAGGTAGCACGAATTGAAAGATGAAAGACAATTTTTAGTCGTCGCACAAATAACGAGCGTTAAGGTTTCGGAGAAACAAGATATGAAATTAAATAGAAAGACTCTTGATAATATCATGGTTTCCTAAGAAAATGTGGTATGCTAATCTCTATGTTCGAGGTATAATCAAGAAAAATATTATATTCATTCAATATGTTTTAATTGGTGAAGTTCTATGACAATTAATCTATGATGGAGGGAGGGATTAACTCAAGATGGGAAAATATATAGATAGTTGGATGAGATGGCATAATCGGTGACTCATGGAGACTCAAGTATGACTCAACGATGTTCATAGATTCTAGGGGACCTACTAAGCTGAAGGTATGGTACCATTGCTCTTACTAAGGTATTGCTTCATTCCTCTTGGTTTCCTAAGTTACTGCTCTTCTAATATCAAGACAAGAATCTAAATTTATAGTTCTCTAATATTATCTCACTATGAAAGTTAGGTTTAGTCCTAATATTCAACCTTAGATTTCTATTGGTTCCTCAATACTAGGGTCAAACAGTATGGTCAAATTTCTAACTAACCCTAGTAGTGTCTATACTACTCTCAAGTCATTCATAAATATATCAAGGGATAATGGTCAATTAATTTATAGGTGTTCGATGCGAGAGTTCATTAGGTATGCTAAACTTTTGGGAGCTGCCAATATTCTAATTTGTTTTTCTTAGTAGGTATGCTATCATAATTATCATCCTAACAACAAGGATTCCTATATTCTAGCAGAAGGCTATACTCAAGGAACTATTATGGAAGTACATTAAACATGAAGATGTGAGGAAACAAGGATACCAATGTCAAGAGAATTAAGCGAGTATAACTTCGAAGGTCAAGGAAGGTAGGTGATTTCAAAGAATTTAGAACGAAAATAAAGAGGGAAGTCAAATATGTGGATGAGATCCTATACTATAATCCTATTTTCAGGCTTACTCGATACAGTAACGTAACCGAGACAATATACTTTCGACTTGCATGCACAAATTTATCTCTCTGTAAGGGATGGACGAAAGAGTATGATAAGTACATAAATCAAGCATAATACAATTATTTAAATAGAACGGGTTGGAAGGAAGGTGAGTCGTAGTCAAATGTAGATGAGACCTAAAACTCTAATCCTAGGTACATGCCCGCTCGGTACAGTTACGTAACCGAAACGGCTAACTCGACCTGCATGGGCCACCACTAAAACATGTCACACCCCAGTCCCAAAATATGTAGGACTCGGAATACGTAAGCATGTCAGCCGTATATATATGGAAAATCTAATATATGGAAACCATAACACATACGTACGCTGTATTATGAATACTAATTCACAAGTGGTATATAATTGTCACAAGTCACAGGGCATAACTAAATCACATCCACAAAAATCATAAAAAATAAATGATCAAATATGTTAATAAACCAAATATGAATTAGTCGAGAGGAACTAATAGTTGGATGGAGATAAATCTACTACCAAACTAGAATATGAAAGAAAATATAATAAGTACATCATCTAATGATCAGAGAGGCTCGAAGGAAAGACCTCCTCGAAAGAGAATGGAGTAGTAAGTCCTGATCCGTGCTCCTGCAAATAGTCATGATCATCTACACCTGAAAAGAGACCAGGTCCTCAGAGGGACGTAACAAGATACATAGAAGCATGCCAATAAGGTACTAAAAATAAATATCCAAAGGGTCGCCTAACCATCTATGTGAATGCACTTTTGAGAATAACTTTCCAACACGTGGGCTATCTGGATAAAATAGGATTGGTATGATTTTCTCGGAGAATCAGGGGCCTAAAAAATATGACGTCTTTTGAACGTCAGAGGCCGCTTGTAGATATATAATATAAGGGTTATCTGACCACGCATCTCCGATGGATCGTACGAGTTACATAAGAAAAAGTGCAAAGGAGCCCAAACGCCTTAATTGTTGTTCTCTCCACCCCATGCTCTATTTATGCTATATCCCTTACATGATGGTACCTCTAATAATTGCTAAGTCTTATAGCATGCAAATTTATTAGCAGTTATTCCCTATAGCACGTCCCATACGTACAGGTGGCCAATCCATTACGCATGTCCGTTTCCTACATGAGACACTCGTGTAACAAATGTGTCACGGCCAATGAAATATAATGATGCCTCCAAATCATGTGGTGGTCTCGTAAAACGATATCGACATGTATAATATATAATAAAGATAAAATATGACATCACCGTTGTTGCACCTAAGTTATTGTTGGACGTGCAATTTATATAGCATTTAAAATATATGAACTAAATAACAGAAATAAAATGCATGCACTATATGGAATGTAGATCACAGTACAATGGCAAGGTATACTTGCCTGACAAGCAATCTGCGTAGTGTAAGCGTCCAGACGTCAAGCACAAGGGATCAAAAACTATGATCTCCGAATGAACTTCTCCGGATGCTGAAATAAACATCACCAAAGTCTTCAAAATTAGCAAAATAGTCAGAAAAGTCTACCCTTTCGTCCAATTTGGACACAAGGGCAAAATAGTAATTTAAGGTCAAAACAGGTTCACATGTGGGCCACTTTGCAACAAAATACGTGCCAGAGGTAAAGGTCTCTAAATGGGATAAATTATAGGTCATATAAATCCTAAATGGTGATACAAACTCAACGGTATGTCCAATTTTGGATTCCGGTGAGCTGATCACAGATTTGCTCATCAAGTCAAACTGTGGGGCCCGTAAATAGGCGGTTGGTTCAACTGTCTCGAAATTGCTTAAAATTTGGGTTATAGTACCAGCGTGATACCATGAATCCTATAGCTTAAGTTTTATCACATTTCGACTTCTATTCCAGAATCCATGGTGAATCCAAAGGACTCAAATACTTCTCGAAATGTTTGAACTTCTTAACAAGCTCATTTTTACAACTCTTGAAAACTTCTAACCGAGCATGCACTGGCACTTAAGGCTTAGGAGTTGTAAATATCTTGGTATAGAAAATTGAATAGAATCTTGAACTGAAGTAATATAGAAGAGAAGAAAAAGTGAATGAGTGAATAAGAATGGTGAATTTCTTCTCTATTTATAGTACTTTTGTAAACCGAGTTTGGGGCAAATTCGGATGCCAAATATTAGAATCTTTGAATATTGGAGCCGAGTCTGCAAGAGAAACTAGTTTCCAGGAAATACTAAGTCAGGGAACCGAGTTTGGACCAAACTCGCACCGAACTCGCACCGAGTTCATCCCGAGTTTGTTTCGAGTTCGTTTCTCTTAAACCTAGTTAATTTCAGAATGAGGTTGGGTTGGTTGGGCTAACTCGATTTTAGAAACAGTTTTGGGCTAGTTTCAAAACATAAAATATTTTGGCTAAAATAATCTGGATTTTAAAAATATTTTGTGGTAGCCTCTAAATGCCAAGTGCGACTCGATATACATTTTCCTATACTCAAAATAAATAGAAAAATTATATTGACTCGATACTTGAAAGTAAGTCGCTTCCCATACTCTAAAACTATAGATGTTGCAACATATTGTCTTTGTATTGATTCTCGTAGGTTATATCAAGTCCAAGTTTTAGTCGATTATCGAAATAAGATGTGACCATGACCAATGGGCCAACAATCTCCCCCATTTTGTTAATTATCAAACTCTGACTGATATAGCATATCAGAAAACTCAAAATCTTCTAATGGTACTCATCTTCTTTTTGCTTTGCATTGCTTGATATAGTACTACTCCTCCGTTGTCATTTGATCAAAATTGGGAAGGGGAGCCCCGCAATTGTTGATGTCAAGAAAAAAAAACAACAAGAGTAAAGTAACATAGATATAAGAATTTGAAATTTAAGTAAGAAAAAATCGATATTAAATCAGCATTAATATAAGTATTGAGATAAGCAATTCATTAAGATTCATTTCACAATCGTATAAATTAAAGAAGTAGAATCATACTAAATAATCAAAACAGTTTTAACCATAAACTGAAGTCATAAACTAGTACAGAAGTCTGAAAATGCTACATAAAAGACATGTGCAAAAGCATAATAAACTAAAGAAATCCAAAAGAGAGAATATCACTAAAAGATAGCATAATGATCTGTATCACTCGTCATCTCCAGTTGTCGGATCTCCAATCTCAGCAGAACGGTTGGGATCATAGAATGCAGCAGTTGGATCCAAATAAGGCTGAACATATAGGTCAATAATTCGGTATCTATCTCGTGAAGGATCATGAACCATAGGATAGGGACCGCCAAGGATCTGAGAGAAGGAGTACTGCATGTCCGCCAAGGTATTGGACATCGTCTGAAAATAAAGAGTGGTCTGATAGTTTGTCTGTCTGTGACGGTTATCCTCTAGAGTATGACGCTCTAGTGCAAGTCTGTGATGCTCATCCTGAACTTTAATGTGATCTCGCATCATAGTCTGGAGCTCCTCCAAGGAGGCAGGTGGCTCTGGAGCAGCAGTAGGGTCAGGGTGAGGTGAGCCAATAGCATATGGAGAAGGAGGTGGTGTAGCTATAGGGACAGGATCAGATCGTCGAGCAGCAAAAAGATAGGCTGGCTCAGCAAGATAGGTGCAATCCTTAAGAGAGATTTAGAAATGCTCAAAGATGATAGGCAAGTACATAGTGTACACAAGGTTATGCTTGTTCTTGCAGGATCGGATCATCATATGAGTCATAGTCTTGGAAAAGCTAAATTTGATTCCAAAGTGGATATGATACATAGTACAAAACTCAAGATTGGAAATCTCATTAGTAGAGGTTTGTTTAGGCAGGATGGTTGAAAAGATAATACGATGTAAGTCATAGAACCATCTATTCAAGTGTTTGGCCTTAAGTTGACCATGAGGACGAGGATTGGGTAAGCAGATATAGTCCTTAAAATAGTCTAGAGTTGTGCCATCGGTAAATTTGTAAGATGTGATAGGTACTAAGGGTTTTCCTTTATTTGGAATGTGAAGAATTTTCCCTAAATATTCAACATCAAATTCAATATTTAATCTGGCAACACGAGATTTAATAGAATCATCAAGTGAGGACATATTGCAGTAAAATATATGAATAACATTGATAAAAATAGGAAATCTAGTAGTAACTAAGTCTTCCAATCCTAACGCACGAAAAGTTTCCAAATAATTAGGAAATATAGTGAAATAGATGGGACTGCCAACATAGACTGTGCGGTCGACAAAGTCGTTGAACTATTCATTAGATTGATCTAATGACGCAAAAATTAGTCCATTAAATTCTCAGTTGTCTGGCATAGCAGGGCTAAATAGAGATTGAGAAGCACCATCCTGAGTGAAAGATGAATCTTCTCCAACTTTTCTCTTCTTCTTAAACAATTTGGCAGCTATGAAAAATAATTGAAAAGAGGAGAAATAAGAGTTATACCTTCATACAAATCAGGAAAAGTGGTAGAGAAAGATGAAAGGAACCAAAATCCAATTTTCTAGCTTCTGAAACCGTACGAGGAGGGAGATCCAAGGGGGTTAGGGTTTTAGAAAACTAGGGTTTATGGATATTTTTGGCCGCTGGGAGGTTCTGGAGCGGATTGGGTAGAAGATGGAGAGTATATATAAAAGAGAGTGGTATCCACAACTTAAAACAGAATCGAGGACATCCGAACTCGGGCTGAGTTTGGGTCGAGTTCGGTCTGACTCTGTGCGAACTCTGGTTGAGTTATGTTGCATCAATCAAGTTTAAATTATAGTTCACTTTCTTTTAGATACATGTCAACTTTGTTAGTCAATAAATTAATAATTTATGAATCTCAATAATAATGATTAACAGTATTTAATAAATCTTTTTCTGTTATGTATTGATCATCTCAGATTAGCTGTAGGGGTCATATCCCAGCTAGTGGTGGTCTAAAAAGATACTTAAGTACTGTATTACTTAGGCTATTTACGCCTTTTTGACAGAATGATCATTTTGGCTTGTCTCTAAAACAATTTTTACATATAGGATCGAGATTAAAAGAATTACATATTAATTATGTATCATTGATATCCAAAATTCCTAATTCACGACGTACAAAGTTGAATCGATCTTCTGCTAAGGGTTTAGTAAATATATCAGCTAATTGATGCTCTGTGTCAACAAATTCAATTCATATATCACCGTGTGCTTGATGATCTCATAAAATATGGTGTCTAATCTCAATATGTTTAGTACTTGAGTGACATATAGGGTTCTTAATAAGATTGATTGTGCTAGTGTTATCACAGTATTTAGGGATCTTGGTGTAGTAAAGATTATAGTCTTCAAGAGTTTGCTTCATCCACAAAATTTGAGCACAACAACGTCCTGCGATGATATACTCAGCCTCAGTAGTTGACAATGCTACATAATTTTATTTCTTGCTAAACCACGAAAATAAAGATTTTTCTAGGAAATGACACGTACCGCTGGTGCTCTTTCGATCAACTTTGCATTCTATAAATTCAGCATCTGAATAACCAGTAAGGTTAAACAATAAGGTTTTGGGATAGCATAAGCCAATAGTCGAAGTGCCTTTAAGGTATCGAAAGATATGCTTAACCATGCGCACAAGTGTGATTACTTTGGATTAGCTTGGAATTTTGCAAATAAGCAAACACTAAACATTATATCAGGATGACTAGCAGTTAAATAAAGTAGACTACCAATCATACCTTGATACTTAGGTGTGTCGACTGGTTTGCCATGTTCATCAATGTCAAGCCTGGTAGAAGTCGCCATAGGAGTCCCAATTGGTTTTGCATTTTCCATGTCAAACTTCTTGAATAAGTCATTGGTGTACTTAGCTTAGTTGATGAAAGTCCCTTGTGAATTATGTTTCATTTGAAGTCCTAGGAAGAAGTTCAGTTCTCCCATCATACTCATCTCGAATTCACTCTATATAAACTTAGCAAATTCTTTTCATAGAATCTCACTAGTTGAACCGAAGATAATATCATCAACATAAATTTATACTAATAAGAGATCATTATTTAAAGATTTAATAAATAGTGTCGTGTCCACCTTTCCTTTCGAAAAACTATTTTCAAGTAAAAAAGAACTAAGTCGCTCATACCAAGCATGAGGGGCTTGTTTGATTCCATAAAGAGCTTTTCGTAACTTGAAAACATGATTAGAAAATTTAAAAATTTCAAAACCAGGTGGTTGTGCAACAAAAATCTCTTCTTTAATAAAATTATTTTAAAATGCACTTTTTTACATCCGTTTGAAATAGTTTAAAATCATGAAAACAAGCAAAAGTGTATATCATGCGAATGGATTCTAATCTCGCAACTGGGACATAAGCCTCGTCGTAGTCAATACCTTCTTCTTGGTTATAATCTTGAGCTATGAGTCGAGCCTTATTATGAGTAACTAAGACATTCTCATTAAGTTTATTTTGGAATATCCATCTAGTTCCAATAATCGGGTGATCATTAGGTTTGGGAACAAGTTCCCAAACTTGATTTCGTTCAAATTGTTCAATTCCTTTTGCATAGCAGAAATCTAAAATTCAACATTAAAAACTTCTATATTTTTAGGTTATACTTGTAAAATGAATGCTATACTAGCAACTATATCTATAGTAGAAGAGCGACTACTTACACATTTCATTAAATTACCAATTACCAGATTTTCTAGATGATCAGACATGAATCTCATCTTCTTTGGCAGACTTTCCAGGTAGCTGGTATTGGGTGTAGTTTATGCTGGTGCTTTGCTAATGCTTATTTCTTCACTATCACTGTCATGTGCTGCTTGAAAATTTAGCTCATCAAAAGTAACGCTAATTGATTCTTCAATAACCATAGAACATTTATTAAGAATTCTATATCCTTTACTTTTAGCAGTATATCCTACAAAGATACCCTCATTTGCTTTAGCATTAAACTTACCTAAGTTATCTTTGGTATTAAGGATAAAGCATTTACAACCAAAAAATTTAAAATAATTAACATATGAAGTTCTATTAAACCATAATTCATAGGGAGTCTTTTTTGATTTAGGTCGAATCAGAACCCTATTCAACACATAACACAATGTATTTACAGCTTCAGTCCAAAAATATTTAGGAAGGTTAAACTGATTAAGCATTACTCTAGCTATCTCGCTTAGAGTTTAATTCTTACGTTCCACAACACCATTTTGTTGCGGAGTCCTAGGGCAAAAAAATTTATGCAAAAAAATATTTGAATCACAAAAGTTTTAAAAATCTGCATTTTCGAATTCGCCACCATGATCTCTTCAAATTCGAGTAATCATGAAGCCTTTTTCGTTTTGTACCTTTTTATAAAATTTTACAAATTCAGAAACTGCATTCTTTTTATTTCCAAGAAAGAAAACCCATATAAATCTTGAGAAATCATCAACAATTACAAATACATACAATTTACCGCCAAGACTAGCGATTCTACTAGGTCCAAACAAATCCATATGTATAAGCTGCAAAGGTCAAGAAGTACTTACAGAGTTAATTGATTTAAAGGAGGATTTTGTAGCTTTGTTCTTTTTACATTCACTACATACCATATCCTTCTTGAAAACAATTTCAGGTAAGCCTCTCATCAGTTTCTTAGTAGAAATTCTTACAATTGTGTCCATATTAGCATATCCTAGACGCATGTGCCATAATCAGCTTTCATCCTTTTTAGCATATAGGCATCTACCTGTGTGGTTAGTATCTTCTGAAAGATCAAATACATAAATATTAACTTTCCTTATTCTTTCAAATACTGCTTTATCTGTTGATTTATCAATTATAGAACATTTGTCTTTTGCGAAATTGATACCATAACCATGATCATTTAAGTGATTAATGCTAAGTATGATATGTTTCAATTCAGTAACAAGACAAACATCTTTAATTACTGGACAGGGAGACATACCAGCATCACCGTTACCTTTAATGTACCCTTTCAAGTTATTATCGAAGGAAACATATCCTTCTTTCTTCATCGACAATGTTGCAAATAGAGATGCATCACCGTTCATATGCCGTGAGTAACCGTTGTCGAGGATCCATTTACTTTTAGAATATGAAGGGTGGTCCACCTACAAAATAATTTGCAGATGTAACCTTTGGTACCTATTTCATGAAGGGTCCTGGAGTGTTGGTCTTTGGTTCCCAATTATATATTCATATTAACCAGTTTCCTAAGCTTGCATAATAAAAACATGTGTCCATTAGTACCATAATAACGATATTTAGCATTGACATAATGATTGAATCTAGTGGCTATAATGGGCATGATGGGTGGCCGTATAGGAAGTGTGTGGATACTTGTAATAGAATGCATGATTAGAATATTTGACCATCTTGTGTTGTGCCTTATGGGTGTCCTTGAGTTTTGAGTGACAAATATTGGATTTTGAAGCAGTCTGTACATGATGTTTTTCTAATCTAATTTCCAACTTTTTCGATGTGTCATACAATTCAGTATATTTAGCATTCAAGGCATCTAATCTAATAAGAGCACAACTTGTAAACCCCTGGTATTTTTTAAAAATTTTAAAATTTATTATTATTTTTTATTTAAATTATTTAAATATTTGAGATTAAGGAAAAAAATTTATTATTTTTAGATAATTAGATAAATATAAAATTCATGGACAGATAATTATGTATATTTAATTATTTACAAATATTACACAAAAAAAATATTTTTCGGTGTACAACTATTATTAGAGTATTGTAGATTTTTCTGAAAATTATTTGGGGAACAAACCTATTTATAGATAGCTATATATACATAAATATATATATGTGGTTATAAATAATAATAATAAAAAGAATAATAATAAACCCAAAACCAAATCCTAAACCCTAAACCCAACCCGAGACCCGCACCCAAACCCGAACCCCTAGTTGTTGAAACCCCCGTTACAGTAACCGACACAGCCTCGACCCCTTCCTCTCCCTGACCCCCCCCCCCCCCGCGACCGCTCTTTTCCCTTCTGACCCCCCCTTCACTCCCTATATAACCCCATCAGATCAAACCACCACCGACATCATCATCCAGCCACCATCACCTCACCCCAACCACCGCCATCATCATTCAGCCACTGCCACCATCACCTTCACCCCGACCATCGTCGACCCAGGTAACCCTCGACCATCGGAGAGTGGTCGATGACCCTGTGCGCCACTGGTGGATACCCTCCCCCCCACCGCCGTCGATGACTGCCAGCAGCCGCCGCGCCATCCACGGCCACACGAACATCAGGTTACAGCAATAGCAACAACAGTTTAACTTTACCTCTTCGTGGTGCGATCTCTACGTCGTCATGTAACCGTTTTTTGATCCGTCTTCTTCGATACGTTCATGACATAACCCTTTATGACTGCTTTTAAGTAGAATAAATTTTGGAGTCCTGGTTTGAGAGATAAATTAACTCAAAGTTGGCTAAAGACCTGTTCCAAAACAGTTCATAAACTGTTCCAACCTCCCATGTTCGTGTCTAATTTTTTTCAACCTAATTAATATTTTAAAATTCTACTTGACAGTAATTTAGACAACATAACCAAGATTTAATCTCTTCAATTGGTTTATTTTATTGTTGATTTATCTGTTGATTATTCAGAGTAGAATTTGACTAAAAACTTGATTTTGTAAAACCCAAAATTTTTGAAATAGGGTGTGTCCCGCCAAACGAGATAACTTTGTCATGTGAGAATTTTAACGAAAGGCGCGTATAGTCAACGCGGACGTATGGGATTTCGTGAAACTTGATTTGGATGTGAGTGCACACAGGAATCAATGCGTATCCACCAAAAAATACCGTATCGGCCTATTCTGACACATGTCATAACTTCGTGTGTGCTTGTCGTTTCACAACAAACTTGCACCATTGATTTTAAGCATTACGCTGGTCCTGTGACCCAAGTTTGGTTCAATTCTGAGAACGATGACGAAATACCGTTTTACGGGCCCCACGGTTCCACCTGACGAGTAATTTCATGACCGGCTCATCAAAATCCAATTCTGAATGTTTCGTTAGGTTCGTATCATCATTTTGGACTCGTAAACATTAAGTTTGATGAGTTTGGAGAACTTTATCTTTGACACATTTTTTGGTGCAAAGTGGGTCACAGGTGGACCCCGCTTTGACCCGAAACTGTCAATTATGCCCCTGTGTCCAAATTGGACTTATGGGTAGTCAATCATAGCTATTTCAAGTATTCTGAAAATAATAGTGATATTTATTTCAGCATCCGGAGGCGTACTTGGAGATTTCTCTTTTACAGGAGCAGTTGAAGGAATTCAGAACCCAGGCAAGTGTACATAGCCAAACGTGCAGTATATCCTGTTATATTGTCTGCTTGTGTCCTTTTTTATATATTCTTGTGATGTGCCTGCTCCACCTAGTACCGTAAGATATTGCTTAGCGTTCGAACAAGATTCAGGTGTCGACGCCGTACGCGGAGTCGTGTAACGTCATTTAAAGAGTTGATTCAACGATCTTATTTTTACGTGCTTGCTTTACCAAGTTCGTCATAACGTAGGACAATTGACACTATTTTATATGGTAGAATCTTTCTTGAGTTATTTATGGTGATTCTGTATAGGCTTACAGGATTCGTGATATGAGAATTTTATATATAGAGATATCATTATAACTCGTTGCACTAGGTAGAGGTCATGATATTGCGTGTGATGGACATAAGATATCGTGGACATGAGACATAAGATTATATTTGGTGGAGAGAGACACACCATACTACAGGCTGATTATATATATATACTATACTACAGGAGGTGCTTTGGCACATATATTGGAATACGTAATATTACTTGCTGTTATGGGCTTCTCGAAACAGAGCCTATAGTGGTTTCATCCTGAGTACGAGTGATGTCCTCACGTGCATATCACTTAGATAGTTAAAGTAGTTTACCCTTGAGTAGGTGGCATTATACTATTTTACTATGGCATGTTATTTCTTGTACCTTGTTATGTCCCTCCGAGGAACTGGTCCCTTGCCAGTTTTGCAGCATAGACCGTTGTGGAGCCTGCCTGGAGTTACTGATGTGTGTTGCTTTATCTTGTAGGCATTGGTGTTAGGTATTTATATCATTTCTATCAGAGTTATGGTTATTATTTATATTTTTTTATTCATTTGCTAATGTAGCCTAGTTTTATAGACTTATATTCCTTTCTCGAGTCTATTCGAGCTTATGTATTACTGGGCTGCCGACTTTAGCACATGTAGTTTAATCAAGATATTTCGTTCTTTATGTGGATTAGGACATAGATATTTTCAGTATTCTTAGATAGTTACCCTTATTATACATCTTATACATATTCGAGTCAGACCAGAGTTTGGTCGAATGCGTAGCTGGCATATTACGTATTCCTAGTCCTACGTATTTTGGGACAGGGGCATTACATATTTTTGTGGTGGCCCATGCATAAATCGTTTCGGCTACTTTTCAGTACCGATTGAGCCTGTAATCAGGATTATCAGTATTAGTATCTCAATCCACAACTGATTTAAAAATTCCTTAGCATTTGATTATTGCCTTTGGACTTCATAATTATACCCATTTATCCCCCTCGACATTCTTATTATTGTTTATCATCTCTCCTTATTTCAGAGAGATGGATGTTCGTGCGTTGTGTTTCCCCCAAAAGCAGATCCTTGTCAAGGCAGAAGAAGACATGCTGGATATAAATTTTTGAGAAGACGGTTACCCTTAGTAGGATAGGTAAATAGGTTATTCCTATATGCTAGAGATAGTGTAGATTGTTAGCATAAGAATTGAATATAGTATTAGAGGCCTAGAACTAATAAAATCTTACCCTTGCTTAAGGTAGCAATAATTTGGAAGTATTAGAAGTTAGAAAGATGGTTTGATTCTAATACATTGTTTGTTCATAGTGAACTAGCTTCTTTCATCTGGAGTTTAATCGAAAAGGAAGTAGACTCAGACCTCATCTATGCAAATGTTCAGATCGAGATTTGGAAGAGCTGAGGAATAGATTTATGGAATACATAGCTAGATGCTATGGATTAGATGTGGCTCATGATGGTGATACAAGAAATTGTATTATGACACCTAGATATCCTTTCCCGTTAAGGACAATTTTAATACGAAATATAGACTCAATTCTTCCGACAACTTTGAGATTTATGAGCCTAACTGGACCTACTTCACTCTTGACCCAGCCGTTATGCCCAAATATACACTCTCATGCTCCATATAGACCCCACAACATTCGTGGCATACCTCCATCTAAAAAATCTATACTTAATTAGTCAGTTCCGTTGCAATTAAATTAAATTGTACATCGGTAACCCATCGGTAACCCAATTACCCTAACCACCGATATACCCGTAGCCTACTCAAGCCAAACAACGTCTATGATACTTGTGTTATAACACAAAATTATATCATCTTTTGACACTTATTGTTGAACCATTCATCAATATCCATGATATATGATGAAGTATTCCTCGGTACCATTTTACCCTAGTTGTATTTAACTGTGATATTTCCTATTGTCTTGTAGACTCATGACCTAATTAGAAGCAAGGAGAACTGGTAAACTTTTTTTATAGAGTTATTGACTCATTAACGGTATGGTAGTACCTAGATTTCTTTTGATAGGCTATGACAACAGTCACAAAATCATCACCATCTCGTATCCCTCCTTGAAGTTAGACTTTCTAAAACCCTTAGAAATATGATAATGACTAGAAGTTCCTGCTACCAACTTAATTTCTATAAGTTGGGTAGTAAATGAAACTAAATGTATTCTTGCTATTAAAATATGACGTCAAACTAGGATCCCATTGGTAACTGCTTCCCCCATCTTTCGATAATCAAGTGCAACCTTGCTTAACTAAAATCTTTTCTACCATGTTTATTTTTTAATTTTGAGGACAAAATTTTAATAAGTTGGGTAGATTGTAAAACCCCTGATTTTTGTTTAAATTTTAAAATTTATTATTTTATTTTTATTATTGGAATTATTTAAATATTTGAGATTAAGGAACTTTTTTATTATTTTTAGCTAATTACATAAATATAAAATTCAGGGACATATAATTATGTATATTTAATTAATTATAAATATTACACAGAAAATATATTTTTTGGTCTACAAATATTATTAGAGTATTGTAGATTTTTTGGAAATTATTTGGGGATCAAACCTATTTATCGATAGCTATATATACATAAATATATATGTGGTTATACATAATAAGAATAAGAATAATAATAAACCCAAAACCAAACCCTAAACCCTAAAACCAACCCGAGGCACGCACCCAAACCCAAATACCCCAGTTGCTGTAACCCCCGCTACAATAACCGACATAGCCATGACCCCTTCCTCTCCCTGAACCCTCCCCCCCCCCCCCCCGCGGTCGTTCTTTTCCCCTTCCGAAATCCCCCTTCACTCCCTATATAACCCCATCAGATCAAACCACCACCGCCATCATCATCCCGCCACCATCACCTTCACCCCGACCACCGCCGACCCAGGTAACCCACGACCGTCGACGAGTGGTGGACGACCCTGTGCTCCACTCGTGGATACCCCCGCCGCCGCTGACGACTGCCAGCAGCCGCCGCGCCGTCCACGGCGGCGCGAACATTAGGTTACAACAGTAGCAGCAATAGTTCAACTTTACCTCTTCTCGTTGCAATCTCTACTTCATAATGTAACTATTTTTTGACCCGTCTTCTCTGGTACGTTCACGACATAACCCTTTATGACTGCTTTCAAGTAGAATAAATTTTGGAGTCCTGGTTTGAGAGAAAAATTAACTCAAAGTTGGCTAAAAACCTGTTCCAGAACAGTTCATAAACAGCTCCAACCTCCCATGTTCGTGTCTAATTTTTTTCCAACCTAGTTAATATTTTAAAATTTTACTTGAACATAATTTAGACAACATAACCAAGATTTAAACTTTTTAATTAGTTTATTTTATTGTTGATTTATCTGCTGATTATTTAGCGTACAATTTGACCAAAAACTTGATTTTATAAAACTCAAATTTTCTGAAATGGTGTGCATCCTGGCAAACGAGATGACTTCATCGTGTGGGAAATTTACCGAAAGGTGCGTATCGTCAACGCGAACGTGTAGGATTTTACGAAACTTGATTTGGATGTGCGTGCACACCAGAATCAACGCGTATCCGTAAAAAAATATCGTATCGGCCTAACACTTGTTATAACTTCGTGTGTAATTGTCTTTTCACAACGAAACTTACACCATCGGATTTGAAGCGTTACGCTGGTCCTGTGACCCAAGTTTGGTTCGATTCTAAGAACGTTGACGAAATACCGTTTCGCGGGCCCCACGGTTCCACCTGATGAGTGATTTCTTGACCGGCTCATCGAAAACCAGTTCTGAAAGTTTTGTTACCTTCGTATCATCGTTCTGGACTCGTAAATACTAAGTTTGATGAATTTGGAGAACTTTATCTAGTGGGCCACAAGTGGACCCTGTTTTGACCTGAAATTGTCAATTCTGCCCATGTGTCCAAATTGGAGTTATGGGTAGTCAATTCTAGATATTTCAAGTATTCTGAAAATAATTTTGATGTTTGTTTCAGCATACGGAGGCGTACTTGGAGATTCTATTTTTACAGGAGTAGTGGACGGAGTTCAGAACCCAAGCAAGTGTACCTTGCCAAACTTGCAGTAGATCCTGTTATATTGTCTGCTTGTGTCCCTTTTTATATATTCTTGTGATGTGCCTGCTCAACCTAGGACCGTGAGATGTTGCTTAGCGTCCGAACAAGATTCGAATGTCGACGCCGTACGCGGAGTCGTGTAACATCATTTAGAGAGTTGATTTCACGATCCTATTTTTACGTGCTTGCTTTACCAAGTATGTCATACCGTAGGACACTTGACACTATTTTGTGTGATAGAATCTTTCTTGAGTCATTCATGGTAATTCTGTATAGTCTTACAGGATTCATGATATGAGACTTGCATATATAGAGATATCATTATGACTCGTTGTACTAGCTAGAGGTCATTATCTTGCGTGTTATGGACATGAGATATCGTAGACATGAGGCATGAGGTTACATTGGGTGGGGAGAGACACACCATAATATAGGCTGATTATATATATATATATATATATATATACACTATATTATACTATATTATACTACTGAAGGTGCTTTGACATATATACTAGAATACGTGATATTACTTGCTGCTATGGTCTCTCCGACACAGAGCCTGTAGTGGTTTTAGCCTGAGTACGAGTGATGTCCTCAAGTGCATATCACTTAGATGGTTACAGTAGTTTACCCTTTAGTAGGTGGCATTATACTTTTTTACTTTGGCATGTTATTTCTTGTACCTTGTTACGTCTCTGTGTCACGACCTGCACCCGAAAAATTGGACATGAGTCGTGGGTACGTCCAGCCTACGCCGCAGAATCGGCAGTAGAACACTGTCTAGGTCACAACTATCTATATCTCACAATAACCTGTCAAGATAATCTCTCCAAAAGGAGGAAAATATTATAATATATACATAAACTCAATCACAATAACTATGAGAAGAGTAAAAGTACGATAAGATATCAACAAAAGAAACAAGAACCAAAGAGAGCAAGTACAATATCCAAAATATACAGTCCAAGTCTAAGAGTCTACAACATCTCACAATAGCAGTAAAATAAATAATACAGTCATCCAAAACCAACTGGGAACAGCCCAGTAAAACCCACCTAGCTATACTAGGGCGCTAGCGGCATCTTCTCAGCTGGGACGGGCTCCTCCACTATCTCAGGGTCACAACAATCGTCGACGCCTGGCCCGTAGTAAGTCGGACAAAAGTCCTAGGATCCTCTGAAAAATATATCCAGTCAGGATTGGAGCGAAGTACATAACTCTGAAAGCAACTCCAAATACATGGTAAGGTGTATATGACTAGCAATAGAAAAGAATGCAAGATGCACAGGAAAGTAAATACATGGTAGAACTGATAAAGTAACTATAATATAAAACTGGGGAACAATACAAGTAGTAGAGAAGTATCTGCATGTGAGAAAATAGGAATACTAGGTAAGTGCCTTGAGCACAAGTTCGTTATGTGATCGGCTTGGGTTGCACATGATTTATTCTACGATAACTCCGTTATACGTGAGTTGCATAACCGACATACATATGAATACTGTTTGGATTTGATCACATAACAAACTTCTACTCCCCTCCCCCACTAATACTCTTGGATCCAACCACGACACGCTACGTACATGATAAATAACTTGTGCACATGAAAGCGAGAGCACACGAAGCACATAAAGCATATGAGAATCAATATCCGAAGCACATGATGAAATACACGTGATAGAGTACTCGCTGAACACGGTAAGGGGGATAACATCTCATGAAGGGATCCAACTAGTACCATCTCGTAAAAAAATATGTCAGAATCAAGTATCAACAGTTCTAGAACAGGTGATATATACGCTATCATGAAATGGAAACAATCAGAGGTAGGTACTCGTCTGACGTCCTGAGCAACTGGTGAGGATCGAGATCCGGTCTGGCATCGCAAAGACCTATTATGAAAAGTAAGGTTAAACGGAGTTCTAAAGAGTTAAAAAGATATAAAATAACTAAAAACAAGCTTCTAGGGTTGTTCTAGGTCAAACGGGTCAAACCGGTAAAATCTGGATCAAAAGTCAAACCGTGGTCCAAAAAGTCAACTCTAGACCGAAACTAGGTCAAAGTTGACTTTAGCGGTCAACCGGGGCAATTAAGGTCAACTCTAGGTCAAACTAGGATGCCCCTAAAATTCGAGGTCAAAACTAGCTCATTAAGCTAGTAAACCCTCAAATTTACCTCTTTGAGATACCGGGATACCCTCGGTATCCGATATATCAACCTACGCTATACACCCCGTCTATACCCTATAATATATATCCTAACACGTATATATATATATATATATATATATATATATATATATATATATATATATATATATATATATATATATATAAACCAACTCTAACCCCATTCCTAGGCAAAAGTCTAATACCTCGCCCCGATACCCATTACCTCAATACCTTGATATCTCAAGGTATTGAGATACCTTACCTTACCCTTCTCATCTCACTAACTATACATCTAACTATACCTATATATATATATATATATATATATATATATATATATAAACCAACTCTAACCCCATTCCTAGGCAAAAGTCCAATACCTCGTCCCGATACCCATTACCTCAATACCTTAATATCTCAAGGTATTGAGATACCTTACCTTACCCTTCTCATCTCACTAACTATACATCTAACTATACCTATATATATATATATATATATATATATATATATATATATATATATATATATATATATATATATATATATCTAATCTCTCTACTACCTGCTGCTGCTGCTGCTACTACCTGCTACTGTTGTTGCTCCTACTACCTCAATCTCACTCCCTATCTCGATCCCTCTCTCAGTCCCTCTTTCTTTCCTCCAATCTCACTCACTCACCCTCCTTATCTCACTCACTAAAACACACACCTATCCTCAATACTCACATACTACACACAAACACACACACAACCATACCTATACACACTCAAACACACACACAACCATACCTATACACACTCAAACACACTCACAACCACACCTATACACACTCAAACACACTCACCCCCAAACACACCAATACACACATACTCACCCATATACATATAAATATATATATATATATACAAATATAAACTCAAAAACTCTAATACACACTCTCCAAGGCTAAACCAACCTGTGCACAAGCCCGAAACCTAAAAACCAAGTCAAAATGGCCATTTGGTTATTTCGACGAACACTTGGAGTGCGACTTGTGATACCTCACGAAACGCACGACAAACCTAATCGGAATTGACCCAAAATTTATCCACATGTTCTAAACAACGTCTAAAATCTCACAAAATGCTAAATCTCCGATTCTAGGTCCGTGGTAAAATTCCACATGCATGTGGAACCCACGGAGAAGGAAAATCTCCAAATCGCCTGAAACGCCCAAAACTTTGCGTTATGATCTCGCGTGTCCGAACGGGAACACGAACCTACCCTCACGATACCCAAGCACGTCTACCTAGGTCCATCTAACCTAGGACAACCCCCAAATTAGGCCAATCTCGGATTTCACCCAAAATTGACACAAAACCCTAGGTCAAAGTCTCCAAACCTATCCAAACAAATTCTAACTTCCTCCCATGGGTAGCCCTAAGGTCTAGAAAGGTTCTAAACTACTAATTACACTATATTAAAGTAATCACTAAGATAAAAGTTAGGATTTACCTCTTGGGAGTTGAAATCCCAAGGCCAAAGTTTCCAAAAACCCTAGAATTCACCACACCAAGCCTCTAAGCCTCCAAACCAAGCTTCTACACCAAATCTAGGCTCTACATATCTAGGTTAAAAAGAATAGAAGATTAGGGTTTGCATTAATGAGAGAAGTAAATGAAGGAAGAGAGATAAGGTGAAAATACTTACTTGGAATTTGAGAGAAGTAAATAAAAGAAGTAAAGAAATAGAATGGGGGGAGGAAAATGAAGTGGAAGGAAATAAAAAGGAAGGGGGTGGCCGGCCATATAGAAGAAATAGGGTTAGGGTTAGAAGCGTAACAAAAAGACCACAATACCCTCAACTTAAGTCTTCCAAACTAAGGTTTTAGGTTTAGGGTTTCTTAAACCAATCTAACTAATCCAAAACAATCCAGCTAGATAATTAAAGATAAAATAACTATTCTACACCAAGGGTTGAGTTTGACAAGGGTCTGACAAGGTCCAATAGGGTCTGACACGGGTCCAAACTAGCCAAAACCCTAAAACAACCAATGAAAATAAATACATCCAACTAATTAAATATAAATATAAATATTTATGATCAATACGCAATTTACCAATTTAAAATATAAAAAAAAAATCCTATTTTTAGAATTGGGTAGTGACAACCTGGTCCCTTGCCAATTTTGTAGCATAGACCGTTGTGGAGCCTGCCTGGGATTACAGATGTATGTTGCTTTGTCTTGCAGGCATTGGTGCAAGGTATTTATATCATTTCTACCATAGTTATAGTTATTATTCATATTTTTTTATTCATCTGCTGATGTAGCCTAGTTTTATAGGCACATATTCCTTTCTCGAGTCTATTCGAGCTTATGTGTTACTAGACGGCCGACTTTAGCACATGTAGTTCAATCTTGATATTTTGTTCTTTATGTGGATTGGGAGATAGATATTTTCAGTATTCTTAGATAGTTACCCTTATTATATAGCTTATACGTATTCGAGTTGGACTAGAGTCTGGTCGAATACGTAGCTAGCATGTTACGTATTTCTAGTCTTACGTATTTTAGGACTGTGGCATTACATATTTTTGTGGTAGCCCATGCAGGTCTTGATTAAATCATTTTGGTTACTTTCCAGTACCGAGCGAGCCTGTAATCAGGATTAACAGTATTACTATCTCAATCTACAACTGATTTGAAATTTCCTTAGCATTTGATTATCGTCCTTGGACTTCATAATTGTATTCGTTTATTCCCCTCGACATCCTTATTATTGTTTATCATCTCTACTTATTTCAGAGAGATGGATGTTCGTGCACGGTGTTTCCCCCAGAAGCAGATCCTTGTCAAGGCAAAAAAAGACATGCTGGATATAAATTTTTGAGAAGTCGGTTACCCTTAGTAGGATAGGTAGATAGGTTAATCCTATATGCTAGAGCTAGTGTATATTATTAGCATGAGAATTGAATATAGTATTAGAGGCCTAGAACTAATAAAACCTTACCCTTCCTTAAGGTAGAAGTAATTTGGAAGTATTAGAAGTTAGAAAGATAGTTTGATTATAATACACTGAAATACTTTATGGAATACATAGCTAGATGCTAGGGATTAGATGTGGCTCATGATGGTGATACAAGAAATTATATTATGATACTTAGATATCCTTTCCCATTGCGGACAATTTTAATACGTAACATCGACTCAATTCTTCCGACAACTTTGAGATTTATAAGCCTAACTTGACCTACTTTACTCTTGACCCAGCTGTTACGCTCAAATATACACTCTCATGTTCCATATAGACTCCACAACATTCGTGGCATACCAACTTCTAAAAAAAATCCTATATTTAATTAGTCAGTTCTGTTGCAATTAACTTAAATTGTACATCGGCAACCCAATTACTCTAACCACCGATATATCCGTAGCCCACTCAAGCCAAACAACGTCCATGACACTTGTGTTGTAACACAAAATTATATCATCTTTTGACGCTTATTGCTGAACCATTCATCGGCATCCATGATATGTGATGAAGTATTCCTTGGTACCATTTCACCCTACTTGTATTTGACTATGATATTTCCTATTATCTTGTAGACTCATGACCTAATTAGAAGCAAGAAGAACTGGTAAACATCATTTATATAATTATTGACTCACTAACGCCATGGTGGTACCTAGATTTTCTTTGATAGGCTGTGACAACAGTCACAAAATCCTCACTATCTCGTATCTCTCCTTGAAGTTAGACTTTCTAAAACCCTTAGAATATGATTATGACTAGAAGTTCATGCTACCAACTTAATTTCTATAAGTTGGGTAGTGACTGAAACTAAGTGTATCCTTGCTATTAAAATATGACGTCAAACTAGGATCCCTTTGGTAACTGCGTCCCCCATATTTCGATAATCAAGTACAACCTTGCTTAACTAAAATCTTTTCTACCATGTTTATTTTTTTAATTTTGAGGACAAAAGTTTTATAAGTTGGGTAGATTATAAACCCCCTGATTTTTTTTTAAAATTTAAAATTTATTATTTTTATTTTTATTATTGGAATTATTTTAATATTTGAGATTAAGGAAATTTTTTATTATTTTTAGCTAATTACATAAATATAAAATTTATGGACAGATAATTATGTATATTTAATTAATTATAAATATTACAAAAAAAATATATTTTTGGGTGTTCAACTATTATTAGAGTATTGTAGATTTTTTTGTAAATTAATTGGGGATCAAACATATTTATAGATAGCTATATATACATAAATATATATGTGGTTATAAATAATAATAATAATAATAATAATAATAATAATAATAATAATAATAATAATAATAATAATAATAATAATAATAATAATCCCAAAATCAAACCCAAAACTGTAAACCCAACCCGAGACCCGCACCCAAACCCGAACCCCCCAGATGTTGTAACCCCCACTACAGTAACAAACACAGCCCTGACCCCTTCCTCTCCTTGAAACCCCCCTGCGACCGCTATTTTCCCCTTCCGAAACCCTCCTTCAATCCCTATATAACCCCATCAGATCAAACCACCACCGCCATCATCATCCAGCTACCACCACCATCACCTCACCCCGACCACCGCCATCATCATCCAGCCACCACCACCATCACCTTCACCCCGACTATCGCCGACCCAGGTAACCCCCGACAGCCGACGAGTGGTCGATGACCCCGTTCTCAACTCATGGACACCCCCGCCACCGCCGACGACTGCCAACAGCCGTCGCATCGTCCACAGCGGGCAAACATCAGGTTACAGTAATAGCAGCAACAATTCAACTTTACCTCTTCGCGGTGCGATCTCTCCGTCGTCATGTAACCATTTTCGATTCGTCTTCTCCGGTACGTTCATGACATAACCCTTTACGACTGATTTCAAGTAGAATAAATTTTGGAGTCTTGGTTTGAGAGAAAAATTGACTCAAAGTTGGCTAAAAACTTGTTCCAAAGCAGTTCATAAACTGTTCCAACCTCCCATGTTCGTGTCTAATTTTCTTCCAACTTAGTTAATATTTTAAAATTCTACTTGAACAGTAATTTAGACAATATAACTAAGATTTAATCTCTTCAATTAGTTTATTTTATTGTTGATTTATCTGCTGATTATTCAGCGTAGAATTTGACCAAAAACTTAATTTTGTAAAATCCAAATTTTTTTGAAACAGGGTGCGTCCCGCCAAACGAGGCAACTTCGTCGGGTAAGAATTTTAACGAAAGGCGCATATCATCAACGCGGACGTGTAGAATTTCGCGAAACTTGATTTGGATGTGCGTGCACACAAGAATCAACGCGTATCCGTAAAAAATATCGTATCGGCCTATTATGACACTTTTTATAACTTTGTGTGTGCTTTTCATTTTGCAATGAAATTTATGCAATCGGATTCGTAGCGTTACGCTAGTCATGTGACACAAGTTTGGTTCGATTCTGAGAACGTTGACGAAACACCTTTTTGCGATCCCCACGGTTTTACCCGACGAATGATTTCATGACCGGCTCATCGGAATCTAGTTCTAGATATTTTGTTGGGTTCGTATCATCGTTCTGGACTCGTAGACACTAAGTTTGACGAATTTGGAAAACTTTATCTTTAGAATATTTTTCGGTACAAAGTGGGCTACATATGGACCCCGTTTTGACCCAAATATGTCAATTCTGCCCCTGTGTTCAAATTGGACTTATGGGTAGTCAATCTTATCATTTTTAAGTATTATGAAAATAATAGTGATGTTTGTTTTAGCATCCGAAGGCGTACTTAGAGATTCCACTTTTACAGGAGCAGTTGACGGAGTTCAGAACCCAGGCAAGTGTACATTACTAGATTTGCAGTAGATCATGTTATATTGTCTGCTTGTGTCCATTTTTATATATTCTTGTGATGTGCCTGCTCAACCTAGGACCGTGAGATATTGTTTAGCGTCCGAACAAGATTCGGGTGTCGACTCCGTATGCGAAATCGTGTAACATCATTTAGAGAGTTGATTTCACGATCATATTTTTACGTGCTTGCTTTACCAAATACGTCATTCCGTAGGACACATGACACTATTTTATATGACAGAATCTTTTTTGATGGTGATTCTGTATAGGCTTACAAGATTCGTGATATGAGACTTGTATAAATAGAGATATCATTATGACTGATTGTGTAGTGCCTCAAATCCCGATCCGACCGGGACGAGCACTATGTAATTGGGCTTGTGGCTAGTCCATCTGAGTCATAACTTAGATCTCGACATCTTTTTGCCATGGACGAAATGCGATGATCCTTTCCAACTCATGGAAAGGACTCTATTGAAATGAGTCGAATAGTTTTTGGGTTTTGGTTGCTTGGTTTTCTTGATTGCCGCTTTGGGATTTTGATTTGGTGTTACTTTCGATTTGCTTGGTTTTTGCTGCTGGTTTTATCGTTTGAAGCTTGGATTTTGGGGAGTTCGGCAAGGAAGGATAGGCAAGATTTCTAACTCGGTGCTCGTGCTGTTTCAAGTCCGCGTAACTGACGTTTGATCGTCGCTAAGCGGGATTCCTAGTTTCAGCCTATTTTCCCTTAACCAGTGAGTGGTTTGGTCCCTTCTTTCCTACTTTTTCATGCCAACATCTCTAAGTTTCAATCGTTCACTCGATGATGCCCGGTTGGACGCCTAGGAAATCCTTAGCCACAGGCATGCTAGCCACTAAGAAAGGAACATAGAATTTGTAGACTAATTTATCATATGCTTGCACACCTTATAATTTGAGCTTGTTTATAAGGAAAGTTGGTTGTTGGTGGCGGCCTGGTGCCTAGGATAGAGTTTTGGACTTATGGGATAACTGAATCGGAACACCGCTTGAGAAAATATGAACTGTTGCATGAGATATATATGTTGCTGCTTTACTTCTTCTGTTCATTTCGATGCATTGTATGTAATATGAATTATTCATGCATTTGCATGGTCTGGGACAACTTGTGCACAGGGTTTGGCATTTCCTCGAAACGGCTTTCCGGGGTACTGGAACCGTATCGATCCGGAGGGAAATATTTGATTCGTGCTCGTCACGATGCATAGCGGAACCTCCAGCAGGGCTTGCTACCCGGGCCGATAGGGCGCAACGCTAATGCTTGAAATATGTCCCTATGGTGTCGATCACACCAATGACCGCATAGAATAGAATGCATGCTAACTTATTATCTTGTGCAGATGGTAAGTATACTTGTGTTTTGTTTCAGGGAAGGCGTGCATCGATTGAGTAAGCAATCGGTGTACTGGTTGGATTCAATGCTATTTTCATTCCTATAAAAACATGCAACTGATATGAATTGATTTCACTTGCTTCCTTATAGAAGCTATCTTAATGCATGCTCGCCCCTAACAAGCTAGTGTCGATTTAGTCGAGTGGGTTCATCCCGCTCACCAGTACAAGTTGAGTACTGACCCACGTTGTGGGCAACTATTTCAGGCACTCAGACGGTGCAACGCTAGAGCATAGCGAGGAGGCGTTAGGAGCACCTCTATTTTGAAGTATAGCTGGAGTCAGTTCATTTTGGAGGCATGGACTTCAATCTATACAAGGGCGTAATATACAAACGACGTGGACTATCTGACGAAGCGCGCCCTGCATTTTGAGTTATCCTTTTGTAATGCAATTCAATAGCCGAGAAGGCGCATCAATGTAAACTCTATGTAAATTACTCTGAATTATCAATGAAAAAGCATGTTTCTTCCGCATTTGTGTTCAAATCTCTGTGAATGTGTTTTATCAATTATGTTTCTAAATGGGTTCCTAAAACTGCAAGTTCTTGCCTTGCGCGAGCGCAACTCCAGGCTCGCACGGCATCACGCCCCTAGCAAGGACGAATCGGTTCCATAAAGGATCCGGCGAGGACGAATGACCCTTTCGGGATCGGGGCATGACATATTGGTATCAGAGCACGGCTGTACTTCCTTGGGATTTTAAAAGAATATAAAGGAGTTTGATGCGCCTCTCAATTGAGTTGCGTTCGGCGTCCGCTGCATCAGATGAGCCGCCTATACAATGAGCCCATAGATATAAAATCTATCAATTTTGGAGTGTTAACAAGCTACTCTCTTTTGTAGCAATGGCTAAGAAAAATACTGCCGCTGCAAGCAGTGCTCAGCCTATCCAGAGCGATCCAACAAGTTCTGGAGAATCCGGAGGAGCGGGTTTGAACGGGATGTCAGAACGGCTTATGCACCTCATGAAGGCACAACAACAACAAGCTGTTACTCAGCAGGCAAATATTCAGACCCAATTTGCTGCTCAACAAAAGCAGATGGATACTATGATGCAACTGATTGCATCATTGGTACCCAGCAACGGAGGAGCTACAGCGACGCCGCCAGCTGTGGCGGTAGAGGATGAGTCAGAAGAAACTCAGCCTTCAGCTAGGAACACCTGCCGAGCAGCAGAGTTCACAAAAATTCATCCATCCACGTTCAACGGACGAGCAAAACCGGACGTGGTGTTGGGATGGATTGCTAAGCTGGAGGGACTCTTCAATCTGGTTGGCATCCGGGGATCCAAGCGAGTGGCATGTGCATCGGTTCAGCTGGAACTGCGTACGCATGATTGGTGGGAGGCAACGAAGCAAGGGATTTACGATGCCAATCCCAAATATAAAATAACTTAGGAAATGTTCAAATCAGCCTTCATTGAACAGTACATTCCCAGGGCCGTGCGTCAACAAAAAGAAGACGACTTCAGCAATCTGGTACAAGGGAGTTTGTCTGTTGACGATTACGACTCAGTGTTCTCTAAGCTGGCCAAGTTTGATGGGCACTTCCTGCCTAACCAGCAGGCGTGGTGCTATCGCTTTCAAAAAGGTTTGAATGATGAGTTGCGTAGGGACATCATCAATCAGAAATGTCAAACCTACAGGGAATGCTACGAAGCAGCCCTGGGCAGCGAGCGGATCTTTGGGCGCTGTCCCCCAAAGGCCGAGGTGCAAACCCCCCGTACCAACAACAATAAACGACCTCAGGAAACGGGAGGGTCTGGAGCACAAAAGCGTCCGCATACATCTGATCATAGGGGTCAATCTCAGGCACCGAACTGCAGCAGGTGCGGCAAATCAGAACATCGAGTAAACGAATATCGGGTTACTGGATGTTTCAAATGTGGTCATCTGGGCCATAAACAATTTAACTGTCGGGAGGGTAAGCCGAATTAGAACAACAGGAATAATCAGAATAAGGGGCCTCCAGCAAGTGATGCCAATGTTGTGCCAGTCAATCCACAACGTCAGGGTGCTCAAGGCCGAGTCTATGCCTTGACTCGGGATGAGGCATCTGTCTCTGAAATGGTCGTGACAGGTACATTACTTTTCAGAGAACTGCCCGCTAGAGTCTTATTCGATTCAGGTGCTATGCATAGTTTCATATATGCTGATTTTACTATTGAGCATAAATTAGCTTCTACTCCCTTAACTATGAATCTTTGCGTAAGCACACCTTCGGGAGTCGATATGCCCGCCCATGCGATCTGTAAGGATGGTTATATTTGCATCGGAGGGAGGAAGCTTTCCTTAGATGTCATTGTACTAGACATTAAGGATTACGATATTATTCTCGGGATGGACTGGTTGGGTGCTTTCCATGCAACAATCGAGTGCACGGAGAAACGAGTCATATTTCGTCTACCTGGCGAGGAAGACTTCTACTATTCGTACAGCGCTGCACCGAAGACGGCAATGGTGATATCAGCAATTTCGGCTAGGCGTATGCTGCATTCGGGTTGTGAAGGGTACTTAGCTTCGGTTCGAGACACCCGGCAGAAAAGTGCAAATGCAGCTCAGGCTGATATTGTAGCAGATTTCCTCGATGTGTTCCTGGACGAGCTGCCTAGAATGCCTCCTGATCGTGAGATCGAATTCAACATCGATACATTTCCGGATGTGCGACCAATATCGAAGGCACCTTATCGAATGACCCCAGCAGAGCTGAAAGAACTTAAGGTTCAGTTTCAAGATCTGTTGGACCGAGGATACATACGTCCAAGCGTTTCTCCGTGGGGTGCTCCAGTATTGTTCGTAAAGAAGAAAGATGGATCCATGCGGCTGTGTATTGACTACCGAGAATTAAATAAGGCGACCGTGCGAAATCAGTACCCTTTGCCAAGGATAGATGACTTATTTGATCAGCTGCAAGGTGCTACAGTTTTCTCTAAAGTTGATCTTAGGTTAGGGTATCACCAGTTGAAAATCAAACCAGAAGACATTCAAAAATCTGTGTTCAGGACTCGTTACGGACACTATAAGTTTCTCCTGATGTCGTTCGGCTTAACGAACGCTCCTGCAGCTTTCATGGATCTGATGAACCGCGTGTTTCGGTCGTACGTAGACAAGTTTGTCGTCGTGTTCATCGACGACATTCTAATATATTCCAAGAACGAGGTGGAACACAAGGAACACCTGAAGATCGTGTTGCAGATATTACGAGAACATAAGTTGTTCGCTAAGCTCAGCAAGTGCGAGTTCTGGTTGAACAGCGTGGCGTTCCTTGGTCATGTCGTCTCGGCCGAAGGCGTCGCCGTAGACCCGAAGAAAATAGAGGCGGTGGTGGACTGGAAACAACCTACGTCAGCCAGCAAAATTCGAAGCTTTCTCGGCCTAGCAGGATACTACCGTAGGTTCGTGAAAGATTTCTCTAAACTGGCCTCGCCTTTGACTCGCCTTACTCAGAAAAGGATTGTATACAAATGGAGTGATGAATACGAAGCCAGCTTTAGTGAACTTAAGCGGCGTCTTGGTTCAGCTCCAATTCTTGCACTTCCAGATGGGGTAGAGGAGTTTCAGATATACAGTGACGCTTTAGGACTCGGATTGGGATGTGTACTCATGCAACGGGACAAGGTAATATCATACGCCTCCTGGCAACTGAAGCCGCACGAGAAAAACTACCCGACACACGATTTGGAATTGGCGGCGATTGTATTTGCACTGAAGTTGTGGAGGCATTATCTTTATGGTGTTGCTTGCAAAATCTTCACAGATCACAAGAGCCTCAAGTATCTATTTACCTAACGGGAATTGAACCTCCGGCAGCGGCGTTGGATAGAACTTATTAAGGACTATGATCTAACGATCGCTTATACTCCGGGCAAGGGAAACGTCGTTGTTGATGCTCTGAGTCGAAAGTACGTAGGCTCGTTATCTATAAACAACCGTTTACTTCGAGATCTTGAGGCGATGGGCATCGAGTTTCGAGTTCGGCATCAAGGCATGCAGCTGGCACCACTCCATCTTGAACCGAGTTTACGTGATAAAATCAAGTCAGCTAAAGAGGGCAATCGGTTCTTAGCGAAGGTACGCGGATTGATCTCGGCGGGAAAGACGTCTGACTTTGTGGCAGGCGAAGATGGGATCTTACAAATGAAAGGAAGGCTATGCGTCCCTAGCGACCCTGAACTCCAAAGGGAAATTATGGCAGAAGCACACTACGCGAAGTATTTTTTGCATCCGGGGAGCACTAAGATGTACAAGGACTTACGCGGTACCTTCTGGTGGCAAGGTATGAAGCGGGATGTGGCGACCTTTGTGTCATAGTGCATGGCCTGTCAACAGGTGAAAGCTGAACATCAGAGGCCCGGCGGAGAGATGCAGAACCTCGCTATTCCCGAGTGGAAATGGGACAATATCACTATGGATTTCATTGTAGGATTTCCGAAGACGCCACGGGGGCATGATGCAATTTGGGTCATAGTTGATCGTTTGACCAAATCAGCCCACTTTTTGCCTATAAAAGTTGCGTGGAGCGTCGATCGGTTAGCACAGATCTATATAGACGAGATTGTTCGATTACACGGAGTGCCCGCTTCTATCGTCTCTGACCATGACGGACGTTTCTTATCTCGTTTCTAGACTAGCCTATAGTCTGCTTTGGGAACCAAGCTACAGTTCAGTACCGCATACCACCCCCAGACTGATGGCCAAACAGAGAGGACAAATCAGATACTTGAAGATATGTTACGGCTGTGTGCAATCGATTTAAAGACTAGCTGGGACACGCACCTTTCGTTGGCGGAGTTTGCGTACAACAACAGCTACCAATCGAGCATCCAGATGGCACCGTACGAAGCACTCTATGGACGCAAGTGTCGATCTCCAATCTGTTGGGACGAAGTCGGCGAGCGGCAGGTACTCAGGCCAGAGCTGGTGGAGCAGGCAGTCGAGAAAGTTCGCTTGATTCGAGAAAGACTCCGCACTGCGCAGAGCCGACAGAAAAGCTATGTCGATACTCATCGTAGGCCTTTGGAGTTCATGGTCGGGGATCATGTCTTCTTGAAAGTGACGCCGATGCGTGGAGTGATGCGTTTCGGCGTGAAGGGCAAACTGAGTCCTAGGTTTGTCGGGCCCTTTGAAATACTAGAACGGGTGGCAGCTGTGGCATACCGAATTGTACTACCTCCCGCCTTGGCTGGAGTGCACGACGTATTCCACGTTTCTCAACTTCAGAAGTATGTGCATGACTCGAGTCATGTGGTTAGCTTCGAACAGCTAGAATTGCGCACGGATTTGTCATACTCAGAGGAGCCGGCGCAGATCCTGGATCGTAAGGAAAAAGTACTTCGCAACCGTACGATATCCTTGGTTCGCGTGCTGTGGCGGAACCATACAGTTGGAGAATCAACCTGGGAAGTCGAATCGGAGATGAAGGAGAAGTATCCTTCGTTGTTCATTGAGTCGGAGGTAAGGCTTGTTCTTAAGTTTCGGGTCAAAACTTTTTCTTAGTGGTATATTATGTAGTGCCTCAAATCCCGATCCGACCGGGACGAGCACTATGTAATTGGGCTTGTGGCTAGTCCGTCTGAGTCATAACTTAGATCTCGACATCTTCTTGCCACGGACGAAATGCGATGATCCTTTCCAACTCATGGAAAGGACTCTATTGAAACGAGTCCAATAGTTTTCGTGTTTTGGTTGCTTGGTTTTTTTGATTGCCGCTTTGGGATTTTGATTTGGTGTTGCTTTCGATTTGCTTGGTTTTCGCTGCTGGTTTTATCGTTTGGAGCTTGGATTTTGGGGAGTTCGGCAAGGAAGGATAGGCAAGATTTCTAACTCGGTGCTCGTGCTGTTTCAAGTTCGCATAACTGACGTTTGATCATCGCTAAGCGGGATTCCTAGTTTCAGCCTCTTTTCCCTTAGCCAGTGAGTGGTTTGGTCCCTTCTTTCCTACTTTTTCATGCCAATATCTCTAAGTTTCAATCGTTCACTCGATGATGCCCAGTTGGACGCCTAGGAAATCCTTAGCCACAGGCATGCTAGCCACTAAGAAAGGAACATAGGATTTGTAGACTAATTTATCATATGCTTGCACACCTTATAATTTGAGCTTGTTTATAAAGAAAGTTGGTTGTTGGTGGCGGCCTGGTGCCTCGGATAGAGTTTTGGACTTATGGGATAACTGAATCGGAACACCGCTTGAGAAAATATGAACTGTTGCATGAGATATATATGTTACTGCTTTACTTCTTCTGTTCATTTCGATGCATTGTATGTAATATGAATTATTCATGCATTTGCATGGTCTGGGACAACTTGTGCACAGGGTTTGGCATTTTCTCGAAACGGCTTTCCGGGGTACTGGAACCGTATCGATCCGGAGGGAAATATTTGATTCGTGCTCGTCACGATGCATAGCGGGACCTCCAGCAGGGCTTGCTACCCGGGCTGATAGGGCGCACCGCTAATGCTTGAAATATGTCCCTAAGGTGTCGATCACACCAATGACCGCATAGAATAGAACGCATGCTAACTTATTATCTTGTACAGATGGTAAGTATACTTATGTTTCATTTCAGGGAAGGCGTGCATCGATTGAGTAAGCAATCGGTGTACTGGTTGGATTCAATGCTATTTTCATTCCTATCAAAACATGCAACTGATATGAATTGATTTCACTTGCTTCCTTATAGAAGCTATCTTAATGCATGCTCGCCCCTAACAAGCTAGTGTCGATTTAGTCGAGTGGGTTCATCCCGCTCACCAGTACAAGTTGAGTACTGACCCACGTTATGGGCAACTATTTCAGGCACTCAGACGGTGCAACGCTAGAGCATAGCGAGGAGGCATTAGGAGCACCTCTATTTTGAAGTATAGCTGGAGTCAGTTCATTTTGGAGGCATGGACTTCAATCTATACAAGGGTGTAATGTACAAACGACGTGGACTATCTGACGGAGCGTGCCCTGCATTTTGAGTTATCCTTTTGTAATGCAATTCAATAGCCGAGAAGGCGCATCAATGTAAACTCTATGTAAATTACTCTGAATTATCAATGAAAAAGCATGTTTCTTCCGCATTTGTGTTCAAATCTCTGTGAATGTGTTTTATCAATTGTGTTTCTAAATGGGTTCCTAAAACTGCAAGTTCTTACCTTGTGCGAGCGCAACTCCAGGCTCGCACGGCATCACGCCCCTAGCGAGGACGAATCAGTTCCGTAAAGGATCCGGCGAGGACGAATGACCCTTTCGGGTTCGGGGCGTGATAGATTATACTAGCTAGAGGTCATGATCTTGCGTGTTATAGACATGAGATGTCGTGGACATGAGACATGAGGTTACATTGGGTGAGGAGAGACACACCATACTATAGGCTAATTATTTATATATATATATACTATACTATTGGAGGTACTTTGGCACATATACTGGTATTTTGGCACATATACTGGTATACGTGATATTACTTGCTGCTATGGTATCCCTGACACAGAGCCTACAATGGTTTCAGCTTGAGTACGAGTGATGTCCTCACGTGCATATCACTTATATGGTTACTGTAGTTTACCCTTGAGTAGGTGGCATTATACTATTTTACTTTGGCATGCTGTTTCTTGTACCTTGTTATGTCCTTCTGAGGACCTGGTCCCTTGCCAGTTTTGCAGCATAGACCGTTGTGGAGCCTGCCTGGAGTTGCTGATGTGTGTTGCTTTGTCTTGCAGGCATTGGTTCCAGGTATTTATATCATTTCTACCGGATCTATGGTTATTATTCATATTTGTTTATTCATCTGCTGATGTAACCTAGTTTTATAGACTCATATTCCTTTCTCGAGTCTATTAGAGCTTATGTATTACTGGACAGCCGACTTTAGCACATGTAGTTCAATCTTGATATTTTGTTCTTTATGTGGATTGGGACATAGATATTTTTACTATTCTTAGATAGTTACCCTTATTATACAACTTATACGTAATCGAGTCGGACCAAAGTCTGGTCGAATGCGTAGCTGGAATGTTACGTATTTCTAGTCCTACGTATTTGGGACTGGGGCATTACACAACTATTTTTCTTCTTCTCTATCTCATATTCTTCCAGAATCTTAGCATAGTTCTTGTCTTTTTATTCAATACTAAGTAAAGCTTCGTGCAATTTTAATCTAATAGCAGGCAATTCATTTGTGTCACTTGTTGATTGTGTCTCTCTAATATCATCTAAAAGTGTAGGCAATCTATTGATCACCTGCTTGTGTACTTTGTGTTCCTTCTTAGTGTCCTTGTATTTATCTAAAAATGTCTTGTGGTCATTAAGAAGATCACTAAAAGCATCACCCAATTCATCAAAAGTAAAGTCATCATAAAGGGGGTTGTCTGATACCTTATCGAAAGCCATTAGACAAACATTGGCAATGACTTGTGATTAATCATCGTCTGAGTCATTGGCTTCACTTTCATGCCAAAAGATTATATTAGCGCTTTCTTCTACTTCCATGTCGCTAGCTTCTTTTTTGTGCTTGTACCGATAGGGTAGGGATGGCTATATTGTTGGGAGCGAACTCATGAGTGACTTCAAGAAGTTTCCAAATTTTATATGTTGTTGCATAAGAAGAAATACGATTGAATTCATTATTGTCTAAAATATAGTAAAGAGCATTCATTGCTTTTGCATCAAGGCTAGCTAACCACTTCTCTTATTTTGTGTAATCAAAATAGGGTTTATTAACTAAATTGGAAGTAAGAGAAAAAATAATGGTAGGCTTTCCATAACCATCAATAACATTGGTCCATACATCAAAACCAAGTAATTTTAAATAAAAACTCATCTGTCTTCCAATAAGTGTAATTAGTTTCGTCAAATAGTGGGGGATCATCTATCGATTGACGCACCCTGGTGAAGATAGATTTTGCGTTAGCCATGTGTTCTACTCTAGACTGTATATTCTAAGCATAAGTATAATATAATATTCTTTAATACCAATTGAAGGATCGAATAAGAACCTCTAGAGGGGGGTGAATAGAGTGTGTGTATATACAGCGAAATAAAAATCACCCAATAAAAATAAATACATTTAGCTAACAGTCTAAATAAAAAATAACAGTAAGTAAATAGAGAGAGAGAGAGATCAGCAGTCGTAAACACAACGATGCATCATGGTTTCCTCTAAGAGGACTAGTCCAGGCCCGAGAACTGTAGCTTGGAGTTGAAATCCACTATCCAGTGAAACACAAGTTTTGATCCGAAGGCTTGCAACTTTGTATAGACACGAGCTTTGATTCGAAGGGCTCTAATACTTCTTGAAGTGTTTGAACTTCTTGACAAGATCATTTTTATAACTCTTAAAAACTTCTAACCGAGCATGCACTGGCACTTAAGGCTTAGGAGTTGTAAATAGCTTGGGATAGGAAATTGAATAGGATCTTGAACTGAAGTAACAGAGAAGAGAAGAGAAAGTAAAAAAGTAAATAAGAATGATGAATTCCTTATCTATTTATAGTACTTTTTGTAAACCGAGTTCGGGGCAAATTCGGATGCCAAACGTTCGAATTTTTGAATGTTGGAGCTGAGTCTGCAAGAGGAACTGGTTTTCAAGAAATACTAAGTCAGGGAACCGAGTTTGGACCAAACTCGCACCGAGTTCGCTCCTAGTTTATTTCTCTTAAACCTTGTTAATTTCAGAATGAGGTTGGATTGGTTTGGGCTAACTCAATTTTAGCAACTGTCATTCTCATGATTGCGGACGAAGTCTCCGCCCCTCCTCTAGAAAATAAGAATTCTTCTTCTCAGGAAATATAAAAGATAACCTTGCTAGCACGAAAATCTATCATTGCGTATCGGGCACTCAACTAATCCATTTCTAGGACAATGTCATAATCTTCTATAGGAAATTCTATCAGTCTAGCAGAAAACTCTCGCCCGTACACTATGATCTGACATGAGATATAAACTCTATCGACTGCCACGATACCGTTACTAGTAAGTATATTGAGTCTTACTGATAATGATTCGGGTTCTAATCCAACTCGTATCATAAATCGTGCAGACATAAAGGAATATGATGCACCTGAATCAAACAATACTAAAGCTGAATGAGAGTTGACGATAATGGCACCTGCCACCACCTCACCTGAAGCTAGCTTCTCCTCTATGGTGAGTGCCATAGCCTGGCCTCATCCTCTTGGTACTGGTCCTCGCTACTGTGGACCTCCTTGTCTAGCCTGTACTTGATCTTGGGCCTGCGCATACAGTTATGGCCTCTGTTGCTGAAATACTTGGGATTGGGCTGGCAAAGGCCTCTGGCCCTGGTTCTGCTGAACTGGCACTGGAGCCCTATACCGTGGTCCTGCTGGGAAGGATGATGATGAACTAACTTTGTGTGGGCAAGATCCCACTCTATGTCCTGGATCTCCATAAGCTAAATACAATCCTTGTGCTGGACTGAACTCCGAAAATACGTACCTAGATTTCCTACAATGAGAACACCCTGCTAAGGAAGATATCCTCTATTGCTTATGTCAGGTCGGTACTGTTTGTTGGACTGAGACTGTTGAAACTGGCCTCCTCGGAGATCCGATAGTTAAAGCCCTAACTGTCGGGGCTGGTGCTGAAGACTGGGAGTAAGAACCTCCTGATGTGTGGGTCATCTTCCACCGTCCAGTTCTATCTACGATTCTCTGGGAGGTATACTCATGCCTCCTTGCTGCCCGTCATACTTCATCAAAAGTCTGGAACTCATGTTGTTCCACCGCCAATATGATCTCCAGGTGAAGTCCCTGATGGAACCTCCTAGCTCGGTCCAATTCGGTTGCCACCAAGGTGGAGAGCAAACCGACTAAGTCTACAGAACTCTGCCGCATAACTGTCGATAGTCCTGCCCATCTGCTTCAAGTTGTTAAACCTTTGTTGCAGTTTATAACGCGATACCGCGTCAAAGTATCTGGTCTAAAATCTTTCACTGAAGACAACCCAAGGGACGGATACTGTTAGTAAAATCATCTGAGCTGCCCACCAGTCTCGGGCCAAGTCTAGCAACTACAGTTGAACTACTGACACTTGCTCTCTTGCAGGTACTCCAGCTGCCACTAGGATTGCTTCAGTATCCTGAAGCCACGCATATGATGCAATCGCATCCTTGGTGCCATAGAAATAAGAGGTTTGGAGGCGCTTGATGTTGTTTCCCGAGTTGTTGGCACAATGTCTTCCACTTTCCAAAGCCCCTTTGTACTAACTGAATGAGTATGTCCTCTCGACGTCCTTAAGATGCCAATAGTTTTTGAAGGATACCAATAAGTACACCGTTGTCCCCTCATGTATCAAGTACTGGTTGCACGAAAGTTATTGGTTGGATCCAAGGTTCCTCATTTTTAGCTATTCTGGACCCGGCCCTGGAATGCTGAGGCTGAACCTCAAGGGTTTGCTGGGAATCTGGATGTTATCCTACTACTGGAGGAACTCGGACTGGATGATCAGAAGGACCAAGAACAATGTCCCTGAAAGATAAAGGACACAAGTATCATCAAAGGATGAACAAGAATGATCGAGGATCAAAGCAGATGTTAAATTAAGATTTCAGGGATATAAATTCGACACTTGGAGGAGATCAATGAGTAGCATGATTGGGACATCTAAAACACATTAGTAAAATCCCCCACACTTCTGAATTTTTAGACCTGCATGGGCCACCACTTAAAACGTGTCACGTCCCAAAACCAGAATACTTATGAGCGGGGGCAGACAAAGTTAGCTACGTATACCAGAGTACTCTATATCCCAAGATACGGTCACGGCTGTCTAGACATATGAGGGTTCACTCTACAATCCATCAGGCAATCCTGGGTCAAGAATCCTAGGTGTCTCAATCTCAAGCCAGCAATAAGTTACCAGATTTATGATCACCAAACATATAATAGTAAGATGTGCTAAACTATACATACCCAAATGATCTTGAAGCTAGTACCAAAATAAAAAAATAGCAAGAGTATATGTTACATAATTAGCTCTAGGTATAGTCTTGAATATGCTTTACATGTAGGCCCATAGGATAGAATGTCAAGTCCCAAAATATAAGTTAAATACTTGCTCGGTGGCTAAATGCTTCAAAAGAATAATGTATGGGTGAGGAAGAAGAAACGCACTCATATCCTCGGGCGTTCCTCGTGTTCCCCATCTTGAGGCAGGAAGTATGGGAGATCCTGCAGACCTGCTCCAAAATCTAGCCATACAAAATTAGTGGGGTTAGACCCCAAAACAATAAGTACCACAAGGGAGCCAAACTTATGAACTAAAATCAGCATGCTGACAATCCAGTAAGACAAAGCATAAGGAACATTTAAATAAGTACAGCAGGTAAAAAATAACAGTTAAACATGCTCTAGAGGATTAAATAGGAATATTTGGAGTCAGGCTTTAATTACTGTTATTAGGATAAGTTGTTGAAAATAAACTAGGACGGGACTAGACTTGACTGGAAATCAAGCAATCTTGTCCAATCATGCCACACGGCTTGCTATCATTAACTAACTAGGGTTATCACAGTTCTAGTTACAAACATATGCAGTTTGAGATTCCATACACCTACATGCCCTGCAGACTATCCGGGATATCCAGACGAACAGGTACATAGTATAGATTTATCAGGTATAACCATTTCTTATCTTTTCTGGTAGTGCAACACTCGAATGTGTGCTGGAAGTGTGGCCCTCACGACGGAGAGCTCCAAATCTATCAGTTGTCGCTGGGATACCAGGATTACATGTTGCCAGAAAATCTCTCTAGATGCTTTCTAGATTATTATTCTTGTTATTAGCCTGGAAAATTATCAAGGCTTCCTGACCGTGGTGCTCAGAAATTTGTCTTAAACATGATGCAAGACATGACAGTAACTTGACGAGTTTAATCAAAATCAACCACGGCAATACATGGCATGCCATACAGGTGCTACTAATAGCCTAGTTCAGGACAGTTACAATAATTCTTAAGTCAGGAGTGCGCTACGTCGAGCCATTATCGAGATTATCAGGATCAGGAGTATCAGGGTTACTAATACAGTGTCAAGATTATCAGTACAAGATCAGGATACATGAGTGCATTTAAAATGTACAATCACTAGATCATGTCAGAAAATCAGGATCAATATCAAGAATGTCATATTCAGGAGATAACCCAAGATAACCAGGATTAACTCAAACAACGGGATTAAAGAGAACTAGAGAATCATCAAGAGTTAAGCATGTTAAAGAGAATACTGACATACAGGCGCATAAATTAATAATTCAGGGTTGACACATAAAATCATGCAAGAATAAAACAACCGTACACAATGGGTCAAAACCACCATTGGTGCACAAACGGGTCTTGGCGCACAAATGGCCAAAGACAGATTTGGCTCACAAATGGAAGTCCCCAAGCTATGAACTTGGCACACTTTCATCAAGTATACCATCAGAAAGGTTGGCGCACAAACAAGTGCAAGAAAGTCTACTAAAGGACTAAACACAAGTCTCAAAGCATAGCACAACAGTCGAGACAATACTGCAGTCGAGAACACAATTCTCGAGAATGGTCAGAAGTTATTGCATAGTCATTAAATAATACGAAAGGCTACAAAGTGCGTCATCTCTAGAGAATGTCACATAGTGCATCACACAGCAGAGTGTGCCATTCTCCAGAAGGGACAAAGTACGCCGGTAAGAAAATTTTACCAAAGTGCGCCAACTGTCACGCCCCGATCCCGAAAGGGTCATTCGTCCTCGCCGGATCCTTTACGGAACCGATTCGTCCTCGTTGGGGCGTGATGCCGTGCGAGCCTGGGGTTGCGCTCGCACAAGGCAAGAACTTGCAGTTTTAGGAACCCATTTTGAAACACAATTTATAAAACACATTCACAGAGAATTTGAACACAAATGCGGAAGAAACATGCTTTTTTCATTGATAATTCAGAGTAATTTACATAGAGTTTACATTGATGCGCCTTCTCGGCTATTGAATTGCATTACAAAAGATAACTCAAAATGCAGGGCGTGCTCCATCAGATAGTCCACGTCGTTTGTACATTACGCCCTTGTATAGATTGAAGTCCATGCCTCCAAAATGAACTGACTCCAGCTATACTTCAAAATAGAGGTGCTCCTAACGCCTCCTCGCTATGCACTAGCGTTGCACCGTCTGATTGCCTGAAATAGTTGCCCACAACGTGGGTCAGTACTCAACTTGTACTGGTGAGCGGGATGAACCCACTCGACTAAATCGATACTTGCTTGTTAGGGGCGAGCATGCATTAAGATATCTTCTATAAGGAAGCAAGTGAAATCAATTCATATCAGTTGCATGTTTTGATAGGAATGAAAATAGCATCGAATCCAACCAGTACACCGATTGCTTACTCAATCGATGCACGCCTTCCCTACAACGAAACACAAGTATACTTACCATCTACACAAGACAATAATTAGCATGTGTTCCATTTTTTGCGGTCATTGGTGTGATCGACACATTAGGGACATATTTCCAAGCATTAGCGACGCGCCCTATCAGCCCGGGTAGCAAGCCCTGCTGGAGGTCCCGCTAAGCATCGTGACTAGCACGAATCGAATATTTCCCTTCGGATCGATACGGTTCCAGTGCCCCGAAAAACCGTTTCGAGGAAATGCCAAACCTTGTGCACAAGTTGTCCCAGACCATGCAAATGCATGAATAATTCATATCTCATATAATGCATCGAAACAAACAGAAGAAGTAAAGCAGCAACATATATATCTCATGCAACAGTTCATATTTTCTCAAGCGGTGTTCCGATTTTGGTACCCCATGGGTCCAAACTCTATCCGAGGCACCAGGCCGCCACCAACGACCAACTTTCCTTTCTTTATACCCAAGTCTATAATGTGTGCAAGCATATAATGAAAATAGTCTACAATTCCCATATTCCTTTCTTAGTGGCTGGCATGCCTTGTGGCTAAGGATTTCCTAGGCGTCCAACCGGGCATCATCGAGTGAACGTTTGAAACTTAGAGATGTTGGCGTAAAGAAGTAGGAAAGAAGGGACTAAACCACTCACTGGTTAAGGAAAAAGAGGCTGAAACTAGGAATCCCGCTTAGCGACGATCAAACGTCAGTTACGCGGACCTGAAATAGCACGAGCACCAAGTTAGAAATCTTGCCTATCCTTTCTTGCCGAACTCTCCAAAACCTCAAGCTCCAAACGATAAAACCAGCAGCGAAAACCAAGCAAATCGAAAGCAACACCAAATCAAAACCACAAGCGGAAAATCAAGAAAACCAAGCAACCAAAACACGAAAACTATTGGACTCGTTTCAATAGAGGCCTTTCCATGAGTTGGAAAGGATCATCGTATTTTGTCTGTGGCAAAAAGATGCCGAGATCTAAGTTACGACTCAGACGGACAAGCCACAAGCCCAATTACATAGTGCTCGTCCCGGTCAGATCAAGATTTGAGGCACTACACCAACTCTGCAATATCTGCAAAGTGCACCAACTTGGCTATTTAAGTGGCATACATACTTAATGACTTGCAGATCCATTCAAAAGTGTGCCAAGTAGGATTGGCGTACTTTTGAAGGAATTGCCATAGTACAGAACGTACGTAGGAGTAGAGAAGTGCGCCCAGAGTACTCAATATATCTTGGCGCACTTTCTAAGGATTTTGTGAAATACACACAAGTGCACTTATTGGAACTTCGCTTATGCGACAAGGGTTCCCTGCATAAGAAAAGAAAAAAGAAACAAACGATGATGCCATCCGTCGTTGCACCCAAGTTTTTTTAGACGCATAGTTTAATAATATACATAAATAAGAAAATAAATGACATAAATAAAATATGCAGATGTGCATTTAAATAAATAGTAGTAGTGGCAAGGTATACTTTTCTGACAATGGTTCAATATAGTAATGACGCAAGAAAATAAGGGCAATAGATCCAGAAAATATTGGAACAGAACAAACGTCTCTGGATGCTGAAATAAAAATTACCAACATTTCTGAAATAAGCGAGATAGTCAGAAAATACTACCATTTCGTCCAATTTAGATACACAGACTAAAACAGTCTTTTTGGGTCAAAGCGGTGTCCAATTATGGTCCATTTTGCACTGAAATACGTATCAGCGATAAATATCTCAAAATAGGAAAAATTATTGGTCAAACAAATCCTAATCGATGATAGAAACTCAACGCTATGTCCAATTTTTGATTCCGGTGAGTCGTTCACAAAATCGCTCGTCAAGTAGAATTGTGGGACCCGCGAAACGGTAATTCGTCGACTAACTCAGAATCGGGCAAGACTCGGGTTACAGGGTAATTCAGATGCTGCGAGTCTATTGACGTAAGTTTTGTTGCGATCTGATGAGCGAGCACAAACTCATTTGATAATTTATAAAACGTTGATACGAGAGACTTTCGATTGATTCGAATTGATTCTGGTGCACACACGTCCAAATTAACTTCCACAAAATTCCATACGTCAGGATATACCATACGCACCTTTCGGTAAAATTGGCACGCGATAAGGCTGCCTGGTTTGGTAGAACGCATCCCGTATCACAAAATTTTGGGTTTTAAAAATATATTTTTAGTCAACTTCTAATAGAAATAACTTGACAAATAAAGAAAAATAATTAAAAATAAAAGAAAAGTTTTAATTCTGGATATGTTGTCTATAAGTCCCTTTAAATAGATTTTAAATATATTAAATGAGGTGATAGAAAACTGGACACGAACATGGATAGTTGGACCGTTTCTAAGCAGTTTGAAATCAGGTTTTTTGTCAACTTTGAGTCGACTTTTCTCTCAAACCAGGACATCAAAATTTATTCTACTTTTAGGGGTTCCTAGAGGGTTATGTTGTCTACGTTTATGAAAAATCGTTCGAAAAAAGGATGAGAGATGAGAGAGATCATACCTAGAAGTGGGGCTTGTGGGGGCTGTTGTTGTCGCATTTCAGGCCGTCGGGCGGCGGTTCCACCGCCGTCCGACGGTGGTTAGGAGTAGTGCCGAACTTTAGAATTTGAGGCCTGAGGCATACTCTAAAAATGGTGCCCTTAAAACTTAATGTTCATATAAATATTTTTTTATGAACGATGACAAGATAGTATTAACAACAGATAATTCAAGAAATAAAACAATAAACAAAATATTATATCCAAAATAATATATATCATAATTAAATACTAATAAAACTATAAATATTTCAAATTAAGAAATAAAATCAATGTTCCAAACAAATAAATAAAAATAAACCTAATTGTGAGACCCGTCTCACCGTATCTGTATTGGTATATGGATACGTATTTTATATTGTATTTATACTGTGCTTTATTGAGTCTTGTGGAATCTCGGATTTCTTTCAGAACTGAAACTTTTCTCCCTGACAGGATTACTGCCGGCATACTGCGGCATACCAACGAAAAATCCATCTGGCAGATATTCTTTTTGCTTTTAAGATATTTTGATATATTTTCGAGATATTTTAATTTAGATATTTTCATGAATAGTGTTCGATACTTTCTATTATCCATTGGTTTCTTAATTTTTTATTGTACGATCGAGATTGATTTAATCTCATGACTTGGATCTTAAGTTTTCTTTGCGACATCTTGAGTTCTCTGTCGAAGACCATGTATTTCTTAGAATTTTGCCTACCCGTGGAGTTATCAGATTCGAAGTACGAGAAAAGCTTAGTCCTAGATTTATCGGTCCGTTCGATATTCTCGAGCGCGTAGGAGATGTCTCCTATATATTAGCTCTTCTGTCGTCGCTTCGCGAGGTACATGATATTTTTCCCGTATCTCAGTTGCGTCGGTATATTTCGGATCCTAGCCATGTCCAAGATCATTCGGAGTTGGTCGTACCGACCTATCATATGAGGAAAGGCCCGTATATATTTTGGACCAGAGGACGAAGGTTCTCAATAACCGGACTATCCGACTAGTTCGAGTTTCTTGGGGTCATCACTCACCGGGTGAGTCGATGAGGGAGTGTGAGTATGATATTCGTGCTCGTAACCTGCATTTGTTCGACACAGGAAGTATACTTATTTCGTGTCCTCTTTGTCCTATCATGCTTGTGTTTGGTAGTTGTTTGCAGTAGTTAATTACTTTTATATTTCATGTTCCCTTTAATTGTTTGGATTGTATAGTTATATGAGTTTTCTTCTTGGTTCTTGATAGTATGCTTTCCAGGATTTTCTTGTTGGATTGGAGCCTTATTGAAATTCCGAGGACGAAATTTTTCTAAGGAGGGGAGAGTTGTGAGACCCGTCTCACAGTATCTGTATTGTTATATGGTTACGTATTTTATATTGTATTTATACTGTACTTTATTGGGTCTCGTGGAATCTCAGATTTTTCAGAACTAAAACTTTTCTTCCTGACCGGATTACCGCCGGCATACCGCGGCATACCGACGAAAAATCCGTCCGACAAATATTCTTTTCACTTTTGAGATATTTCGAGATATTTTCTTTTAGATATTTTCGTGAATAGTGTTCAATACTTTCTATTATCCATTGGTTTCTTGGTTTTTTATTGTACGATCGAGATTGATTTAATCTAGTGACTTGGATCGCTGACTTGATGGATTGGATGGTCACGATTAAATCACCTCTTATATATATATATATAAAATTATTTTCTCTCTTTTCTTTCTTTTTCACTTCTTTATTTTATCTCCATTTCTCGCGAGAGCTAGGAGCTTGGTCTTGAGGCCTAAGAGTGTGGTTTCTGAATCCCTCTTGGTGGTGGAGTTGAAGATTTAGGTTGGGAGCTTGGCTTTAGGCAAGTATATCTTGCCAAAATACTGAACGACGTTGTTTTATTGCAGTTTTCGTTTTCCTTGAGATTTTGTGCTTAGAATTTTATGAAACTTGTTTTGTTAAAAATATTTCACAAGTAATTTTTAACCTTGTGCATATTTCAGAAAATGGTTTAGGCTTGGTTGTGACTTTTTCTGTAGAAATTATGATATTTATCCGTTAAAAAACTCGGTGTCAAAAACGATAACCTGAGTGATTGTCATGAGATATATTTTATATGCTACTTGAGACCCGTACCTAGTTTCTATTCTGGTAGTTTTGAGTTTTGTGGATCCGGGCAAGTTTTAATTTTTTTGCGTAAATCACTTGTACGATATTTCTCGGAATCGATTTATCATACCTAAAAGTTTGTGAAATCGAATGTCCCCAGGTTTGTTGAGAATTTGATCCTATACAATTTTGACCTTTGAAAATCCAAATTTCGAGTTAGAACAGAGTTTTTACGGTCTGAACAAGTCATGAAAATATTCTAAGTCCGGGTTTCTATAACCAATCAGAAGATCCGACGGTGATCCGCAGTAGTCCGGCGGATGATCCGATTTATGGCCCACAAACTTACTGTGACCAGATTTGGTATTTCTTGAATTTCTAGAATTTAATTTTTTTCTGATAATGTATTCATGTTGTGTTTCTCATGTTGGTTCCTGTCATTTTATTTATTGTCTTTTTCTGTTGTTGAGAGAGACTGCTCGAGACCAGTAGAATATCTATTGGCATTGCCATAGACTCGGTTTAGGATCTGCATGTAGAATGGACATCTGGTTCGGTTCATTTGACTGAACCCATGACTATGCCATTTTTTCTCTCATCTTAGTATATATATGATATTTTCTCTCTCTCTCCTCTCTTTCTTCTTCTTAATTTTCATTTCCTTCTTCCTTGCTCCCTTCTCCCTCACCCCCGTGCACCTCCCCTAGCCGAACCCTAGCACCAGATCTAGCTAGGAAGATGTCGTTGGACTCTTAGGCAAGTACATCTTGCTCAAAGGTCAAGTCATGTCTTTTCGGATTTTTCATATATATGTTGCTTTAAAAAATGTATATGATGAAAAATGTTCTCCTTAAGTTGTTGATCATATTTAGTTCTTGGAGTTTTGAATTTGGATGTATAGATTTTTGTAGATCTAAGTTTTAAGTTTAGGATTTTTGCGGGTTCCATAATTTTTTTGAATTTTGATCTATTGAAACTTAGTGTTTTCGAAAACTAGTTGTTCTTTATGTTAGAGCATTTCATTTCGTACAATTTGACTTCTGTTTCACTTGATTTGGAATTAAAATGCAAAATTTATGAAGAAAACAAATTTAGTAATAAAATTTTATTTCGTACAATTTGACTTTGTTTCATTTGATTTAAAGTTAAAATAAAAATTTTATAAAAAAAATAAAGTTAGTAATAAATTATTAAGAAGATTTTATTTTACGCCCCCGCCTTCTGCTCCCTCCTAAATGGCTAAATCCACAACAACAATCAACAAAAAATAGTAATAATTTTTTTTTATATTCTTCGTCTGCCTCAAAAAAAAATTTCTCCTCCCACGACCACAACCACAACCAAAATTCACAGTCCACAACAAAATTTCATATAAATTTTCGTTGAATGCAATGGGAATAAAAAATCGCATCTTTGTAATAGTAGATTGTACAACATACTTTCGATTGTGTTGATGAGATGGGAATAAAAAAGCCTCCAAATTTACAATATATATATATATATATATATATATATATATATATATATTTTTTTTTTACTTTGTCCTTTATCTGTAGGGAAAGCTGGGTCCTCATCTTGAACGAGTGGAGCAACGGAGGCAATTCTTGGGACTTGTCCCTCTTCGTTTTCTTGGAGGATTTATTTTGCTTCGGAGCTAAATCTTTTGGTCCATTCTTCTGATGCTTGTTCTTCTCACGTTTCTTCTCGCTGTGAGCTGCCATTGGCTGAGAGAGGTCGAGAGTTTGGTGTGGAAAATTAGGATTTTTTAAGAAAAAAATAAGGTTAGGGTTTAAGAACATACGCTGGTAGAGATGGTAAAGGATCCGGCCGGGTCGATGTTAAAAGATCGGGTCATATTTTTTGTTTTTTTTGTGTGGATCCGTACTATAAGAGCCATTCAGCCGGTCAGATCCGTACTCTTGGTAATAATTGCCATCCAGCCGGTACGGAGGGAGGAACGATCCCATGACCTCTCTTCGGGTGTCCCCCACCATACCACTGGTCTGAGACTTCCGAACATATATTCACACACACACACACATATATATATATATATATATATATATATATATATATATATATGAGACGTATCAAAGGACTCGTCTTGTCCTCCCCTCGTCAGTCGGACCGGGGGCCCGGACACGGGTCCGCGTGGGGTCCCCTCGATCCAAGGTTCGGGAGCGACGAGACTCCCGCGGGGTTTCGCGGACGGGACTCCCGATCCGCTCCCATATATATATATATATATATATATATATATATATATATATATATATGAGGAATGATCGGCATTTCCGCAAATAGTGCATCCCCATGATAGCATCTGTTGGATGTTGTTTAAGTTATTTAATCTTAACCGTTGAGTTGAATGGTTCAACTCAACGGTTAAGATTAGATGACTTACAACATCCAACGGATGCTATCATGGGGATGAATGGGAATGCAAAAATAGCGGAGATGTCGATGCTCTCTCTCTCTCTCTCTCTCTCTCTCTCTCTCTATATATATATATATATATATATATATATATATATATATATATATATATATAAGTGCTATAGAACCACCTGGTAATTTTATATTATGTGAAACCACCCTATGTTACATGGGTTGGATTTGGATTAGATGGTTGAGATTAAAAATGTGGTGGAATTTACACATTTTAATCTCAACCACAAAATTCAAATCCAATCCATGTAACATAGAATAATTTCATAATTTTGAAACCACCCATGTAATTTTTGAACATTTTTGTGTGTATATATATATATATATATAAAGTTTTTTTTTTTCCCTGAAGCGGCTGTGGAAAATGTTGGAAATCCTAATCTTGTGTTGGTTTTATAGAGAAGCTTTTCTTGACCCTTCTGCCCCGACTAAAATACCACTTTAGCCCTGTAAATTTTTAGCCCACTTATTGAGAGTCAAAATTCAACCCACGTTTTGGTTGGCCCAAATAATTTATAGTCGGTGTCGAAGGTTCGAAAAACCAAAAAATTTAAATAAAAAAATAAATATTTAATATTTAAACTCGATAGATGCATGCAAGCACTGACGTTTTTCTTGCGTTATTCACAGAATCCACACACAAATACAGCAACAAAATAGAAAATAACGAGACAAAAATAATAATTCTCATATAATCCAATCCTTTCGGATTCGATTTCTTATGAAGACCAGAAGCAATTGTTTGCATAAGAAAAATGTTCCAATACATTTAAAATTTAAATAAAAAACTGAAAACTGTTTCGATATATTTAAAATTCAAACCAGAAAACTGAACATACAGCTAGGGATACTAGTCCAGTTTCGTGTTCACATGAACCATAGGACGGGTTGCACACGTGTGTGAGGTCCAACAAAAGCCTACTTTATAACAGGGGTGAGGGTTCGGTATCATGTATGTTTCAACTGAATCGGAGCAGTTAAAATTAAAATTCTAAAAATTCAAAACCGAAATCGAACATATAACTGATTATTCAATGTAGGACTAACTACTCGTACAACTTCCTATAACCAACAAACTGGGTGAACCAAGTTCGTGGGATTCAACTGGATGTGAGCCCAAAACAACCTTCGTATTCATATATGCCGGCTCCAAGATAACTAACTCGCACCACCTTTGGGCTTTGGTGCAAACTGCACAACCTGCACTCTTGTCTTAACCCTAACCTAGGCACTATCTTTTGTGACACCCCTTACAATTCCAGACCACTTTCAGCCCAAATACAAGAACTATATTTTTAATATAGTACCGAGTATATGGGTCGCATCCCAACAGTAAACTGTCTAAAGCAATTAGTAATAGTACTCCACATCGTAGTCCAAATCCATAAATCTATTATCGAAACAGTAATCTACCTCTGCACCAAACATGAATAAGAGGTTAACTACTACGCCAAGACAAGATTAATTCCAAAGTCTACTAGCAACATTATAAGTGATTTAATAGAACAAACATTTAGTACCTACGATTTGCTGTATTGGTATCTGGGTTATCCCAATTAAGATGCAATAAGGATTCGTCAAACGTACGCTGCCTAGCAGAACTGGCCAGACCATTGTAGAAGCATGGAAAATCAGAGTACATGCGCCCAGAAGATGTACCTCCAAAACTTGACTTGGTGAAGGCAGACCACATAGAGTTCATGCGTCCAGAAGATGTGCCTCTAAAAACCTGACTTGGTGAAGTCGAGCCGCATAGAGCTCATGCGGCAAAGGGACTCATCTAGTCTGTAAAAGCATCCAAGTGACCCAGACATCGATGAAAGTAGGAGCCGCATAAGGCCCTGAGACAACATTAACTGCCTATCATAAAGGTTCTAGCATGGACCTGAATGCTTCGAGAATCGTGAAAAAGATGACACAATAAAAGACAGAAAGTCACATCAGTGTATTAATGACTGTCAGGCGTGCAGTGCCATGTGTTCAACACAGAACTCGTATGCAGCTCCGACTCGATGCACCCCAGTCTTCATGCGGCCAAGGTGTTCATAAGTCCCAGTCTCGATAAGAGCTCGCATGCAGCCCCGACTCCATGCGCCACAGTCTTCATGCGACCAGAGTTTTCATAAGGCCTAGTCTCCACGAGAACCAAGAGTCAGGCGACCCAATGCTCATACGGCCAAGATCTATGCGGCCTGGTCTCTCTGCGGCCCCACCCTCAGGAGTCAGTTAGCTTTTATTATCTTTATGTTATAACTGAAAAGATCTTCAAACAATCAGTATTAACCACATGTCGAATTGACCAAGTCACGCACACAATGGGTTAAAACAACCCCGTCTCCCAATTGAGGTTTCATCAACAGCATATCACCACTGATGCCACATGACAGCCTGACAGTGGCATGCGCCTACAATTGCAACCATATTCTTTCCATGGGGCCACCTGACAATGGCGTATAGTACATGTGTGCGCATAAGCCATCTAGTGTATGTAAACCCCCTCGACCAATTTAGGGTTCAATTTAAATTAAATAGAGGTACTTAGAATTAATTGGATACAATTGGAATAAATGTGCAATAATTATTTGTCCTAATACACCTTGTCGTTGTTTCGAGAATGGAGCACCACACCAGTAGTTATCTTCCACCGAAGGTCACGAACATCTCTTAGACATGCCAGGCTACCCCTCTGACCATTGTGCAAACTTAGATACTCGTTATTGCGTCTCAACTTAGCTTCGCAATATTCGTAAATGAGCAACTTGCGCATTAATTTGTAAATTAATTAAGTTGATGCCAAGTTCACCAAAAACATGACTAGACCAAGCCCGTGTACACCTTAAATATGGACCAGCCCCACCCTCGAGCCCTGGCCGGCCCAAATATCAAAGATAGCCCACGAGAGCCAACACCTATAAATATACATACTCCCATATGAAACCCTAATTTTACTATTCATCAAAATCCTAGCCGTTTCCCCCTTGCACCCGAGCTCCCCCGACTGCCCGACATCATCGGCCACCACCAGCCCACCGCAGTTACTGAACCCCCTCACTGATGGACCACCATCCCAGCCGCCCAACGCCGTCGTCGACTTCACCATCACCAACTCACCCATCCACATCCGCCATAGCCGCTGCCGAGTACCCCCGCCGCCTCTGGCACCGCCGACCACCACCGTGAGGTCTGCCCCGACCTACCCCCACGTCGTTCTCAGTCGCGCCAACGCCGCTGCCGCCGCTGCAAAGCCGCTGCTATAACTGCAGCAGCTGCCGCTGCAGCTGCCGAGACTTGCCGCCGATGCCAGAGCTCCGCTGACCACCGGAGAGTGCGCACGGCGACGAGCAGAACCCCCCACGTTCATCGTCGAATATGTAACTCTCGTTGGCCTCCTTCCTCTTTGTATCATGAATAGTTTTATCACCGTGTCGTCGTGTCGTGTTTTGGCATGGACACGAAATAGTAATTCGGAAACCCTAATTATGAATATATGTATGCCTAATCAGATTTCTTAATAACAAATAAGTTAGTAGTCAATAACTTAGTGAACGTCCTTGTAAGCAGAATTGTTATTTAAGACTTGTAAAGCATCATTAAACCTAGACATCGACAAGAATGCTTAATACAAATGATAAGGACCATTAATTATACTAAACATAATTAGTTGGTAACTTATGACCTTAGTATTTTTACTATCGCGGGATACACGATGACTGAAGACAGGGCACGTGTGTATCTTAGCTACATGCACCCGCGACTCTGTATTCGACCGACGTGATCCTTGCGTCAGTACTGAAGAGCAACGTACCGTATATATTACTTAGTGTTTGATGATGGATTGCTATATTATATTGGTGTGTTTAGGATAATTGGATCAGCCAGGAGATACCGCAGGAATAGGCTATTGGCATTCACAGCTTGAGGACTCAGGCAAGATACCTTGCCATATTTACTGTCTAATTTAAATTATGCATATGTTGTATTATATCCTTGTTGCTTTTATTTTATACAACTGTGCGCGTCCGAGATTGACTCGGATGCATTCGACGGATACGTCGATGATTAGTATACCTGACCTAGTCATTAGCAGACTCACCCCATTGGAGGATACCCTGTTATCTTCTGAGACCTGACACCTTACACGTTCACTGAGACATATTCATATTGGGATGCGGGTTTGCGCACTCGACTAGCTATCGGTACGTGTAACCTACATCATGGTTAGTATGTAGTTCAGGTTATATTTATTGGTAGAGACTGGCATATAGATACGTGGTACACACGTCGAGCATTCGACTTGTGTATCTACATTGGGCGGGGAGGACATTAATAGGCGTATGGGATACACCCATTGGAGTCCGTAGTATCCAGAGGAGCCACAGATACAATGACTCCCTTTACACTGCTGTCATGTTCTTCGGAGCGATATGGACGTTATACTGCACTGCTGCCACGCTCTTCGGGGTGTTGGACGTTATGCCTACGCCTACCCATACCTACCAAAGTTGTCCTCATATTGCATTCACTTAGATGGTTAGCACACCCTTTATTGTATTTATTTTATTCAGTATTTATATATGGCATGCTTCTATGTATCTTGTTACATCCCTCTGAGGATCTGGCACCTTTCCAGATTTGGACGAGACATATTACCCCACAGTATACAGCCCAGGACAGGAGACGAGGTTCGCTACCGCAGAGGAGCTAGAGGTGATACCGTCAGAGTTTCCGTGATCAGCTGGTAGGCATTCTGCCTAGGATTGGGAGCATCATTATCTAGTCAGTCGATGCCCTAGTCATTATCTTTTATCTATCATTCCAGTATTTTATTTCGTCATAGTAGTGGGTTTGTCCCCACCAGACATTATTGGTTGTACTATGATATTTCGAGACTGGCGTTTATCTTCCAGCATTTATTATTAGTATATTCTTGCTGTTTATATTATGGATAAGATTAGATTACCTGTTGTTGATGGATATGGGACATGTTAAGTATTTAGGACAGCGTAGCACTCTTCGTTAGGATCTATTAAATTTGGATATCCTTAGAGACGTGACAGCTGGCTATTGCCATGTGGCCTGGTTTCATGTATTTTAGGATTGGAGCGTGACATGGTTTTAGTGGTAGCCCATGTAGGTCGACTTTTTCGCTTGTGGTATGGTAACATGCCCAGCGAGCCTGCAATAGGATAGAAATTTCTAGGTCTCATCCACTTTGATTGCATCTTTGAACTTCCTTCGTATTACTTCTAAATATCTGTATCCTGTTTGTTTGATCCCGTACTCTTTTAAATGAAATCCTGTCTCTTGCAGCAAGATGAACTTGCGCAGTGGACGAGGAGCACCCAGTGTCGTGGTGCCAGACAACACCACCCAAGGAGAAGAAGTACCCCAGGGACTACCTGGAGGGCAACCACCGCCATAGGCTCCGCTGATTCATTGGCCCGAGACTTCTCAGGGCGATCCTACACAGCAGCTAGAGGGACAGACTTCACAGACGATCCCCACACCGCCTTTTGAGGGCCAGACTTTAGGAGCTACACCGATGCCGCAGACCGAGAGGCCGACATCTGAGGAGACACCTACCGCACAACCAGAGGTTCCACTACCACCACCTCCACCTTATACACCCCAGATGCCACAGCTAGATGGACAACCACAGATGCTTCAGTTCTTTCAGACTATGATGCAAGCACAGTGGCATCAGACCGAGACGTTGAGACAGAGTTTGATGGAAGTACTAGAGAGGACACCTGTCACAACACCAGTGCCAGCACCTGCACCAGCCTAGACAGGTGGCACTATAAGATGGTTCAGACAGATAGGACCAGATACTTTCTCGGGCAATGAGACCGTAGAGCAGATCTCTGATTGGGTCGCCAACACGGAGATGCTACTTGAGGCTTCACAACTGCACCCAGACCTTTGGATGACCGCAGTGAGGGCCCAATTGAAAGGCAACGCCCATCACTGGTGGGATTATATTGAGCGCAGTGTAGGCAAGAGCCAGACTTGGGAACAGTTCTTAGAGTACTTCAATGCGAAGTATTTCCCAGCTACAGTCAGAAATGCCATGTACTTCCAGTTCCTACATCTAGAACAGGAAAACATGACTGTTGACGCCTATGACACGGAGTTCAGCCACCTAAGCAGATTTGGTGCCGTCATGATACCCAATGATCTAGAGAAGGCCCAGAGATTCCATCATGGCCTCACCTTCGAGCTACAGAGGTATACCACCGCACAGGCAAGAATTTTATATGAAGAGGTTCTTTCAGAGGCGAGAGTCCAAGAGGCCATCGGCAGAGGAGCAAGACATTCCAACACAGCCGCACCAGCCAGAGCCCAGCCCAGAATAGGAGGACTAATCCGCCATCCCGGAGCACAGACACAGCAGAGGACAACGCTATACCAGCAAAGGGAGCTTTCAACTTGCTACCACTATGGGAAGAGAGGACATTACGAGAAGGACTGCAGAAAGAGACTGAGGACATGTCTGATTTGTGGGTCAGACCAGCACCAGGTCCGAGACTGCCCACAGCGTAGAGAGACAGCACCGCCGGCCGGACAGAGGCCAGCAGCACCAGTTCCAAGGATACTACCCCCGCTAGGAGGCCAACATCCACCAGCACCCGGAGGATTTCAGAGGGGACCACCCTTGGCCCCACAGGAGGCACAGTTTGACCGAGCTCGACAGCAAACCGGAGGACAGAGGCACGAACAGGCCTTTGCACTAGCAGATACAGAGGAGAAAATAGAAGGGGAAGCTATCACAGGTACCATTTTAGTTGCATCATTACCTGCGACTGCATTGTTTGATTATGGAGCTACCTTATCATTCATATCTAGTAGATTTATAGTAATACATAGAGTAGCTACTTCTCCCTTACCTAAAAGTTAGAAGATTCTTACCGGAGGAGGTATCGTGCCGGTTACCAGCACTATTAGAACGTGTTCGATAGTCGTATATGGTAGAGAGATGAGAGCGCGATTCTTGGTATTACCCATGTCGTACTTTGATGTTGTGCTAGGTATGGACTGGTTAAGCCAGTATAATGCCGTACTGAACTGCCGGAAGGGAGCGTCACCTTTAGACCGCCAGATCAACCGGAGTTCGAGTACATGCGAGGGACCGTCGAGCAAGGAGTATGACAGATAGCTGCAGCTTACATGGCTATGGAGATGGTACCCCCAACAATAGTTACAGAATTTGAGGATATTTTTCCTGAAGAATTGTCAGGCTTACCACCAGATAGAGACGTGGAGTTCACTATTGAGCTAGTACCCGGAGCAGCACCGGTATCTTCCAATGTATACCGATTGGCGAAGATGGAACTAGATGAGCTGAAGTTACAATTAGAGGATTTGTAGGGCAAGGGATTTATCCATCATAGTGCATCACCCTGGGGAGCACCAGTATTATTTGTGCCTAAGAAGGATGGAACAGTACGTATGTGCATTGATTACAGAGCCCTTAATGCTTTGACTATCAAGAACAAGTATCCCCTGCCGCGGATTGATGATTTGTTTGACTAGTTGACAGGAGCAGTGGTGTTCACAAAGATCGACTTGAGATCGGGTTATCATCAAGTGAAGGTGAGAAGAGAAAATATTCAAAAGACAGCATTCAGGACTCGTTACGGTCACTACGAGTTCTTAGTGATGCCTTTTGGACTGACGAATACGCCAACTATATTTATGAACTTGATGAACAGAGTATTCCACCAATACTTAGACCGGTTCGTGGTAGTCTTCATCGACGATATCCTGGTGTATTCAAAGAGCCACGAGGAGCACGAAGAGCATCTGAGGCTAGTGTTAGAGACACTGAGGAGAGAGAGGCTTTATGCTAAGCTAAATAAGTGTGAGTTTCTCCTAGATCGTCTCGCTTTTCTTCGATACGTCATCTCATGAGATGGTATTTCAGTAGATCCAGCGAAGATTTTATCAGTAGAGACATGGCCAACCCCTACCAATGTCTCAGAAGTGAGGAGTTTCCTAGGACTTGCCGGGTATTACCAGAGGTTCGTGGAGAACTTTGCAAAGATCGCAGAGCCAATGAACAGCTTGACCCGTAAGGAGCAGGAGTTCACTTGGATAGAGGAGTGCCAGAAGGCATTCAATGAGCTGAAGAAACGTTTGACTACAGCACCTATCTTGACCATACCTTCTGGACCCGGAGGATTCGTGATCTATAGCGATGCATCCGAAAAAGGATTAGGATGTGTCTTGATGCAGCATGGAAAGGTTGTGGCCTATGCCTCCAGGCAATTGAGGACCCATGAGAAGAACTATCACACTCACGACTTGGAGCTTGCAGCAGTAATTTTTGCTTTGAAGCTTTGGAGACACTACCTATATAGAGAAAGAGTAGAGATATTCACTGATCATAAAAGCCTGAAGTACGTCTACACTCAGAAAGATCTGAATCAGAGGCAGAGACGTTGGCTCGAGGTGATGACAGACTTAGAGATTGAGCTACAGTACCACCCGGGAAAGGCCAACGTAGTAGCTGACGCATTGAGCAGAAGACCCATGGCATTGGGCGAATGGCATGGCATTCAAGGGCAGCTACGAGCAGCGCAGGACCGACAGAAGCATTGGGCGAATGCGCATCGACGACCCCTAGAGTTCCAAGTTGGAGATCACGTATTTCTAAAGATCTTGCCTACTCGAGGGACTATCAGATTTGGAGGCAGAGGAAAGCTGAGTCCTAGGTACATCGGACCATTCGATGTGTTAGAACTCGTCGGAGAGGTTGCTTACAGATTAGCCTTGTCGCAGACTTTGGAAGGATTCCATGACGTCTTCCATGTATCTCAGCTGAGGAGGTACATACCGGATCTGAGTCATGTACTTGACCATTCAGAGATCACAGTTGACCCGAATTTATCCTACAAAGAAGAGCCTGTTGAGATCCTGGATAGGAGCGAGAAGGTATTGCGAGGTCAAACTAGCCCTCTAGTTCGTGTCGCATGGAGGCATCATGCACCAGGAGAGTCGACTTGGGAACGCGAGGAGGACATTAGACAGAGCTATCCCCATCTCTTCGAAGGACTAGGAATGTATTGGCATTTTAGATTTCGTCAGTATTTCTTACCATGAGTATGTTTTTAATTTCGAGGATGAAATGCTCTAAGGAGGGTAGATTGTAAACCCCCTCGACCAATTTAGGGTTCAATTAAATTAAATAGAGGGACTTAGAATTAATTGGATACAATTGGAATAAATGTGCAATAATTATTTGTCCTAATATACCTTGTCGTTGTTTCGAGAATGGAGCACCACACCAGTAGTTATCTTCCACCGAAGGTCACGAACATCTCTTAGACATGCCAAGCTACCCCTCTGACCATTGTGCATACTTAGATACTCGTCATTGCGTCTCACCTTAGCTTTCCAATATTCATAAGTGAGCGCCTTGCGCATTAATTTGTAAATTAATTAAGTTGAGGCCAAGTTCATCAAAAATAGGACTAGACCAAGTCCGTGTATACCTTAAATATGGACCAGCCCCACCCTCGAGCCCTGACCGGCCCAAATATCATAGATAGACCACGAGAGCCAACACCTATAAATATACATACTCCCACATGAAACCCTAATTTTACTATTAATCAAAACCATAGATGTTTCCCCTTGCCCCCGAGCTCCCCCGACTGCCCGACATCACCGCCACCACCAGCCCACCACAGTCACCGGACCCCCTCACTGCTGGACCACCATCCCAGCCGCCCAATGCCGCCGTCGACTTCACCATCACCAACTCACCCATCCACATCCGCCATAGCCGCTACCGAGTACCCCCGCCGCCTCTGGCATTGCCGACCACCACCGTGAGGTCTGCCCCGACCTACCCCCACGCCGTTCTCAGCTGCGCCGACGCTGCTGCCGCCGCTGCAAAGCTGCTGCTGCCGCTGCTATAACTGCAGCAGCTGCCGCCGCTGCTGCCGAGACTTGTCGCCGATGCCGGAGCTCTACTGACCACCGGAGAGTGCGCACAGCGACGAGAAGAACCCCCACGTTCATCCTCGAATAGGTAACTCTCGTTGGCCTCCTTCCTCTTTGTATCATGAATAGTTTTATCACCGTGTCGTCGTGTCGTATTTTGTCATGGACACGAAATAGTAATTCGGAAACCCTAATTATGAATATATGTATGCCTAATCAGATTTTTTAATAACAAATAAGTTAGTAATCAATAACTTAGTGAACGTCCTTGTAAGCAAAATTATTATTTAAGACTTGTAAAGCATCATTAAACCTGGACATCGACAAGAATGATTAATACGGATGATAAGGATCATTAATTATACTAAACATAATTAGTTGGTGACTTATGACCTTAGCATTTTTACTATCGCGGGATACACGGTGACTGAAGACAGGGCACGTGTGTATCTTAGCTACATGCACCCGCGACTCTGTATTCGACCGACATGATCCTTGCGTCAGTACTGAAGAGCAAAATAGCGTATATATTACTTAGTGTCTGATGATGGATTGCTATATTATATTGGTGTGTTTAGGATCATTGGATCAGCCAGAAGATACCGCAGGATCAGGCTATTGGTATTCACAGCTTGAGGACTCAGGCAAGATACCTTGCCATATTTACTGTCTAATTTAAATTATGTATATGTTGTATTGTATCCTTGTTGCTTTTATTTTATACAACTGTGCGCGTCCGAGATTGACTCGGGTGCATTCGACGGATACGTCGATGATTAGTATACCTGACCTAGTCATTAGCAGACTCACCCCATTGGAGGATACCCTGTTATCTTCTGAGACCTGACACCTTACACGTTCACTGAGATATATTCATATTGGGATACGGGTTTGCGCACTCAACTAGCTATCGGTACGTGTAACCTACATCACGGTTAGTACGTAGTTTAGGTTATATTTTATTGGTAGAGACTGGCATATAGATACGTGGTACGTACGTCGAGCATTCGACTTGTGTATCTACATTGGGCGGGGATGACATTAGTTGGCGTATGGGATACACCCATTGGAGTCCGTAGTATCCAGAGGAGCCACGGATCCAATGACTCCCTTTACACTATTGCCACGTTCTTCGGAGCGATATGGACGTTATACTGCCCTGCTGCCACGCTCTTCGGGGTGTTGGATGTTATGTCTATACCTATCCATACGTACCAAAGTTGTTCTCATATTGCATTCACTTAGATGGTTATCACACCCTTTATTATATTTATTTTATTCAGTATTTATATATGGCATGCTTCTATGTATCTTGTTACGTCCCTCTGAGGACCTGGTACCTTTCCAGATTTGGACGAGGCATATTACCCCACAGTGTACGGCCCAGGACAGGAGATGAGGTTCACTACCGCAGAGGAGCTATAGGTGATACCGTCAGAGTTTCCGTGATCAGCTGGTAGGCATTCTGCCTAGGATTGGGAGCATCATTATCTAGTCAGCCGATGCCCTAGTCATTATCTTTTATCTATCATTCCAGTATTTTATTTCGTCATGGTAGTGGGTTTGTCTCCACCAGACATTATTGGTTGTACTATGATATTTCGAGACTGACGTTTATCTTCTAGCATTTATTATTAGTACATTCTTGTTGTTTATATTATGGATGAGATTAGATTACCTGTTGTTGATGGATATGGGACATGTTAAGTATTTAGGACAATGTAGCACTCTTCGTTAGGATCCATTAAATTGGAATATCCTCGGAGACGTGACAGCTTGCTATTGCCACGTGGCCTGGTTTCATGTATTTTGGGACTGGGGCGTGACAGTGTAGATGACTATAAATAGTAGGGATGTATTCCCATAACACAAACAGAGAGAGACGAAGAGAAAGCACACGCATGAGCCAAGTTTATGTCCTTCGTGCTAGTGAGCCAGAGACCTAGCATGTTCCTTCGTCGTCGGACCGTCAACAGAGTAAAGGAGTTGGCTGCAGTACTCAATCTCCATCGTCATACTCTCCAATTTTTTTTTACTTAGATTACTTTTCTAAGGATTCTTTGTACATTCTTTGATTTTAATATACGAAACCAAGTTTGCACAACTTAGATTTTTTTTTGTATTGAAAAAAGAATGACGACTTTGCTGGGGACCTCATTTTTCACCAACGAAAAGATAGTGATGCAGTTCGATGCGACGAAGCTGGGGTCTACCCAGAAGATTCTGGTCGTACGCTTCGATCAGCAAGCCTTCGAGGAAATACTTTCAGAGGGTAGCGTAGGTCCTTCGCCAAGGCTAGCAAAGCCTAAGAATACCCGCAGGACATGAGTTGCCAAGGCCAGTGGGCCTTACCCAACTGCGGAGCATGCGCTCCCCGTCTCTCTACATAATGCTCAAGATGCACGTCATGCACTTATGCAGGCCGTCTCTGCGGCAGCCCCGTCTGGGGAGGAACGTGTTCACCTAAGCTCTAGCAAAGAAAAGCACTACGATGCCAGAAGCCCGGGGGTTGATGCACGGTCCATTCGCCCACAACGAGGGACACAGAAAAAGAAGCATGCGTCAATGAACTCCTGGCGCAGGAAGACAGTTGCATGTGCCCCAAACAACAACCAAGGTTCTGTCTTAGACAGAATCTCCTGCGGCATCGATGCTATGTGCCACTGACAAAGGTAATAATTTGGACTCCTCGTACTACGCATCAGTGCATGCTAGGATGAGAAAGTCTAGGGCAGCGCTAGCTCGCCAAGCTCTAGCAACTGTTCAGTTGACGGACCATCAAAATGCGCCACTAATTATTTTGCGCGCCCTTGACAAAAAGTTGTACAAGATTGACCCGTACGTCTAGCCTGTTGGGGCATGTGTACTGGGTCAGTCTCAAAAGTCTTTCACTGATGACTTGGGAAAATTTTTTTGACGAATCCCAAGTCAAGGAGCAGAAATACCACCTACACGCCCATGTGCTCGGTCTACACATGCTCATAAGGAGGGTGTCAAGGTGAATCATTCCTCCCCCAAATTGCGTGACATGATCAATCACAAGCGCAAATCGAGGGAGACAGATACGGCCTGTGAGATATCCCCTCTAGGGCATCATTGTGCTAGTATTCTCATCAACTGCTGATGTACTAAGGTAATAGCACCTGCAGCTAGGTAGTCGATATTCCAACGACTGCAACCAAGTGTCCGATAGCGTCTCGAAAAGCAAGTAGAAATGCCAAAGAAGGAGGAATTGCACTTCGCCTCGTATTGTTCCACTTGGAGATCTCCGTCCACGAAGGGAGGCCGAAAGTCTAACACCTCCAACCCTTCACTCTCAGTTAGCGTATCGAGAAGACGAGCTCAAGGTGTAAGACCCGTCTCACTATTTTAATATTATTATATTTTATCCGGTATATGTGTGTTATAGATTTATAATTGCTCTCCGTATATTTTCTGGATATTTGTAGTTGTTTTCATGTAATTTTTAGATTTGTGCATGGTGACTCATCCCTTACTATATATAGTCTTCCATTTCTCTCTCCTCCTCAATCTTCTCCCTTTTCTTCTCTTTCTTTATTTTCTTCTTCCTCTCCCTCCCTCTCGGCCCGAGCACCCTCTCCTAGCCGTGGACCCTTCCCTTGGTGGTAGTAGTAGTAGTAGTATTTTAGTAGTGGGTTTAGGCAAGTACATATTGCCAATGAAAAAAAACTTGCACTTTTAGTCACTCTTGCATTTTATTAGTCTATATTGTGCTCTATGAAGTGCTCTTCTGTTTACTTCTTATTATTTTCGGTTTTGATGCCTTGGTTGGAGTAGATCTAAGTTTCAAGTTTGGAGCTTCCATGAGTTTTCTTGGTTTTGAACTCTTAAAACTTGATCTTGTTAAAAACTAGTAGTTTCATGTTGAGGAGCACTTAATTTCATGTGGTTTTAAACTTTACTTCTATGGATTTGGACTTGATATGAGAATTTCATGGAGAATATAAGTTTTCAGACTTGGAGCTTTTTAATGGCTGAAACTTGCTGTTAACGGACGACGGAGTTCCATGCGGCCTGCTTGGCATGCGGCCTGGGCTTCTCGTTCCAAGTCAGCATATTGCCATCTTGTTGGATGCATGACTGAATCTACACATGCGCCCCTTAGCCACATGCATGGAACTTGAACGAATGAAAGTTCTCTAAGTTCAAAAGATTTTATGTGGCCAAAATTTTATATGACCAAGAGGAGCATACGGCTGAGTCATCCATGTGGCCCAAAGCTATGCGTTCCTCTTTTCTTCGAACGCAAGACTCAGCACCGCCTTGGCATGACTTTTTATAATTTTATCTTTTCCTTCTGACTCCCTTTATTAGCCAGTCACATCGATTACTTCTCTGATACGGCTAGTCACATCGATCACTTTTTTGACATGCATTTAATGATCCGTCAATCATCACTTTAATCGAGGAGTGGACTTTGCATCTTCCATGCGGCCAGTTCTTTCATGCAGCCAATGTGCTACATACGGACAGCTCTTGCATCCGTCCAGTGAGCTGCATGCGGCCAGCTTATTGCATGCGACCAGCTTACCCCATGTGCGTATGATACTTGTAGTATCATAACTTTTTATGATATATTTTCTTATGGATTAACTGTTTCTATTGTTTAGCCTATTCTGTTTAATTGTTATGAATGCAAGCTTTCTCTAAATTGCTTATAACCTGATTGTGACAACCTGCAGAACCTGAAATTCTCTGAACATGGATTATATTGGCAATGATAATCTTGAACTTTTGATAACAGACTTATACTAATATTCCTGATAGTGGTTCGACAAAGCACACTCCTGACATGCTAGAATTTTCTGAACTGAAATGCTTGAACTGATAAGATAAATTTTCGTGGTTAATTTTCTTGCTTCTGTCCTGAATGTACTTTTTAAGCTATTGTCTTGTCTTGTCCTGCATCATGTCTAAGGCAAATTCTTGATCCCCACGAGCAGGAATTCTTGATAACTTATCCATGATAACAACTAAAATAATGAATTAAAAGCATATAGAGAGATTTCTTGGCTACATGCAATCCCGGTATCCCAACGACACCTGGTAGATTTAGAGCTCTCCGTCGTGAGGGCACACTTCCAGCACATAGTCGAGTGTTGCATTTACTTGTAAATTACTATACCTTATTTATTTTATTATGTATCCTTATGACTGGATTACCCGGATAGTCTACAGGGCATGTGGCTGTAAGAAATCTTAAACTGCATGTGTTAGTAACAAGGACTGTGATAACCCTAGTTAGCTAATGATAGCAAGACGTAGGACATGATTGGCCGTGATTGCTTGATTTCTAGTCTAGTCTTATCCCGATTTATTTAACAACTGATCTGGAGATTGTAACCTGAGTATTGATTCCAGATATCCTTGTTTAAATATTCCAGAACTGTTTAACTGTTATTTTACCTACAACACTTATTTAACTGTTTCTTGTGCCATTTCTTACTGATTTGTCTGCATAATGAATTTTAGTTCCTAAGTTGGCTTCCTTGTAGTACTTTCTATTTTGGGCTCTGACTCCACTGGTTTTGTATGGCCAGATTTTGGAGTAGGACTGCAGGAACTACCATACTTTCCGCATCAAGATGCTGAACACCAGGAGCACCTGAGGATATTAGTGGGTTTCTTCTTTCTCATCTACTTGATCTTGTACTTATACTTTTGAGGCATTTAGCCATCGAGCACGTATTTAGCTCATATTTTAGAACTTGATATTCTAGCCTATGTGCCTACATGTAAAGCATATTCTAGACTATAGTTAGAGCTGATCATGTAATATTGTACTCTTGCTAGTTCTTTATTTTGTAACTAGCTTCATGATCATCTTTGTATGTATAGTTTGGGATGACTTACTATTATATGTTTGGTGATCCTACATCTTGTAACTTGTTATTTGCTTGAGATTGAGACAACTAGGACTTTTGACCCTGTAATGACTATTGGATTGTAGAGTAAACTCTCACATGTCTAGACAGCCGTGACCGTATCTCGGGGTATAGAGTACTCTGGTATACGTAGCTAGCTTTCTATGGCCCTGCCTCTGCAGTGCTCTGGTGCTGGGGCGGGATACGGTTTAAGTGGTGGCCTAAGCAGGTTACTAATTTCAGAAGTGTATGTGGTGGGGGGTTACCAGATGTTTTAGATGTCTCAATCATGTTACTCCTTGATCTCCTCTAGTGTCGAATTTATATCCCTGGAATCTTGATTCAATATCTGTTTTGATCCCCGATCAATCATGTCCGTCCCTTTTGATCCTTGTGTCCTTTGTCTTTCAGGGATACTGTTCCTAGTACTTCTGATCATCCAGCATGAGTTCCTCCAGTAGCAGGATAACATCCTGATGCCCAACAAACCCTTGGGGTTCAGCCTCAACATTCCGGGGTCGGGTCCCAAACAACACAGAATGAGGAACCTCAGATACAACCAGTACCTCCCGTACAACCAGTACCTGATACATGAGAGGACAACAATGTGTTGATTGGTATTCTTCGAGAACTATTGGCATCTCAAGGACGTCAAGAGGACATATTCACTCAGTCAGTACAAGGGGCTTTGCAAAGAAGCATACATCATTTTTCGATGGATACGCGTTAATTCCGGTGTGCATGCACATCCAAATCAACTTCTGTAAAATCTCACACGTCCATGTTGATAATACACGTCTTTCAATACAATTTTCACACGATAAAGTCGCCTAATTTAGTGGAACGCATCCTATTTCAAAAAAATTAGATTTTGGAAAACCAAGTTTTTGGTCAACTTTAACCGCGAATAAAACTCAGCATACAATAAATTATAATAAACTAATTAATGGTATTAAATCTTGTTTATGTTGTCTAATTTATTGTTTAAGTGAAATTTAAAAATATTAACTAAGTTGGAAGAAAAACGGCCATAAAATTGGGGATTTGGGATAGTTTCCTGAACTATAACTTGGGTTATTTTTTTCTGTTTTGCGTCAAGATTTACGATCGACACAGGACACGATACCCCAAACTAACTATACAGGGTTCAAGAGGGTCATACTGTGAACACAACGCAATATGTCATTCGAGAATCGAGACATCATGGAAGAAGAAAACTAACTGGAAACAGAGGGTCGATTATGCGCTGTGCTGCGCGTGGACGGATGCGGCGCATGCATGATCGTCGGCAGCGGGTTGCTGTGGCTGCTGCCTGTCACCCGTGCGTTCAGTTTCGGCCGCTCGGGGAAGTTCCTGTCAGAGCTGAAGTTGTCGTCGTGGCCGGAGTCGTCGTCACCGGGATCATCGGGGTGACCGGAGTCGTCGGGGTGAGGGAGGTTGTTATGGTGGTGGGGGTTCGGCATCACTGGGGGTTTTTATAGGGGATATGTGCGACGGTTGCGGGGAGGTAAACAGAGGGGTCACCGCGGTTGAGGGGAGGTGAACGGAGGGGTCGGCCGCGGTTGAGTTTTGGAGGTTACTGTAGACTAATAGGTTAGCGGGTCGGGTACGGGTTACAGATTAGCGGGTCGGGTAGGATCCGATTCTCTAGGGTTGGGTTCAGTTTGGTTTGGTTTGGTTCAAGTTTGGTTTGGTTCAAGTTGGTTTGGTTCGGTCTGGGTTGGTTTAATTAAAACTAATATAATTAGCTATTTAAAAATAGTTTTTGACCAAATAAATTCCAAAAAATTACACAATATTCTATTATTAATTATACACTCAAAAATATAATTTTTGCAATATTATAATAATTAATTTAATTCACAAAAATATAAATCCCTGAAGAACATTTATTATAATTAATTAAAAATTATAGAAAATCTCCAAAAATTCATAATTAAAATTCTAAAATTAAATTCTAAAAAATTTGGGTGTTTACATAATGCCATATGGCACTATGCACTATCTACTATGCACAACCGCTCAGTCGAACCATGCTCATAGGATATATGCATATAGAAATCCTTGGAGTTCTCTTCTCGTCATGCGTAGCTGACAATAAAAGTTGTGAATGCGAGGGGATTAAGCACATTTAATGTGCATATTAATGGGCATACATGTCACGCCCGTCCCAAAAAATATGGGACCCGTGGCAATGGCCAGCTACGCATTCAAGCGAACTATAGTCTGACTCGAATACGTATAAGATGTCTAGATGATATCATAATCCATAAATCCATAATAACATCCATAATTCTAACTAAACACTATGGAACTAAATAAGAAATAACTATGGTAGAATAATAAAAATCATCAACTAGCGATACCCGAACTTCCGAAATATAAATCTTCTAATAATCCTATGTCATATCTCAGAGGGACATAACTAGATAACCTAGAAGGAAACAAGGTCCTCAGAGGGACGTAGCAAAATACATGAAATACATGTCATATAAAGTAAAATAAATAATAAGATAAGGCAGTAAAAAGGTGGTCCAGGTAATAAATAGGTGAACCATCAACACTACTTCTAGACATAATATATAGCCTGTATGAAATGCACTTAAGGACATAGTTCGACGAATAGAGATTTCTCTAAGGGGTACATGTTCGGTGGTATGGGTCACCAGCTGCAACATCAACGCAAATAAAATCTACAATTAGCCCCTCCGTCTACTGACTGTCCTCTCCACCAAATAATATTGTCTGTATCGCATCCATGACACGTCCATTCTGACTCTAACATGTAATAAGTCCAGTCAACAATGTACACAGATAAATCCATCAACAAGTAATATCATAGATAATATAAGAGTCACCTATATGTGATGCATTATGAATTCGTGTATCAAACCTAAATTTGTCAACAGATATCATCATGTAATATACTGAATATGGAGCATGTGAAACATGTAACACTATATCAAGAATAAATGACTGATAAAGGATATAAGTATATAAATATTATAAATCAAATAGGCAATGTATACTTATCTCATTTTGTCCAAATCTGGGCTGAGACTGTAGTACCCGGGTCCGAGCCTTGTACGAGCTAAGATTGGTACAGTCATCAAGAATCTACCAGAACTCAAACAAACAACCAATAATCATGAACAAATTGCTAATTAGGGTTCATTATGGAAAATAGTTTCCTCTATACAACCTAGATATTTTAAGAAACTTAGTAATCATATATTCACTTATAATACTTATACATAATAATATAGATATAACATAAGTTCATGTATAAAAGTTTATAAGAAAATCAAGACTTGTTTACAAAATAGTTTAATAATATTATGTATGAAAAATATTCTTATTATAGTTTAAAGGAAAAAATATTAATATCTTATATGATACTTATTTGACATAATACGTTAATTTATAGGTTTTGATAACAAAAAATAATAGTATGCATGTTTAACTTATTTCAAAACATAGAAGTGAAAATTATAGTTATAAATACTCAGATCAATATTGTCACGATCCGCACCCGGTATAGGGGCACGAGAGCGTGGGTACGTCCAGCCTACGCCGCAGCATCAACGGTAGAACGCTGTCTAGGTCACCGTAATTCTATATAGCTAAACACCTGTCAATGATATCCATCTCCATAAGGAGGTCAATATACATCTCACAATAATCTCACAAGGTAACTCAATCACAACAACTATAAGGCACGATAAAAGATAAAAGGAAATGACATAGTTAAACACCATGTCTCAAACATAAAGATAACTCACAGTCTAGCTGTCCAACACAAGTCTCCAATTAAACTTAACATAAGTCTAAACATAAACTGAATAACCTCCATAAGTCTCAAGCATAAATAAATACTATCTAGATAGCTGTAGGCAATGCCTCATCTAGATGCATGCTCTCCTCTAGGATCTCTGGTGCATAGTCTACATCTATACATGGTCCGTAGTGCGTAGTACAGAAATCCTCAAGATTCTCTGGAAAAAATATCCAGTCAGGATTGGAACAAAAATACACCTCTAACAGTAGTTCCACATATATTGACAAAAACTATAACACAGTGTAAAGAAATACAAGACAGATAGGAAATACTGGCAATAAGAAATACTGGAATAAAAAAATACTGGAATAAAGTACTGGAACATCATCATCAATATGCATCTGACAAGGAATAGAACTACAAGTGTACGCAAGTACAAAGAACTAGTATGTAAGTGTATATAAGAACAACAACTAGAACATGTAGAGATGCTAGATCAATGTACTAGAGATGCATGTCAAGAATATCTAACTAAGTGTGTGAAACATCAGTATATCATGTGATCGGCTTGGGACTATATGACTCATTACATTGATTAGCGGTCATCCCCAACAGGTCAGGCTAACCAGATGTAACAGCGATGAGGCATGTAAGGGTAAGGCTGCACCGACGTGAATGTGGGTGAGCTAATGCTGCATGTAAGTTGGGTATGATCACATAAACTACTAATACTTCCCCGTTTTCCCCAGCTAGCACGATGGATTCCAATCATGACTCCTCGTGACAGGTCTCAATGATGCCAACTCGTATAAAGAACAGTGTCAGAGTCATGTACGCTATACAACAAGAATTATAGAGATAATCAACATAATGGAAACTGTCAGAGAATGTACTCGCCTGTGGTCCTTAGCTGGCAATACCAATATCCGGGTTCCAAGGTACCGTCTGAGTGATCCAACAGTCCTATAGATATAGCATATAATACAATACTTCATCAGACAATACTCTAGCTCACAATCAACATAATGATCAAGGACTATACTAGGGGTCACGTTTGTAGTTGCTGTGCATAACAAACAGTCAATGGTACGGTCTTGCCAGTACGTCAGTGTACATATGGCAGTCTGCTAACATACTACATGGTCACAGGTCAATATAATTACGGGGTATCCGTGGTTACATTCAAGTCATTTATAATATGATCTAATCATACATAAATGTCTATTAGTTACAAAATAATAGACATGTGTATATATATACTTTAAATGGAATTAATACTATATATATATATATATATTAAACATATACTAGGGAGATGTATACAATACGTATATATATGTATTTATACTAATTGAGAGATACCATATATATATGCCAAAAATACATTTAACCCTATACTAATACATGTACCATACATATATACTAATTAGGTTTATATTCATATAGATATATAATATGTACATATAACACACTAATCTACCATCATACGATACGTGTATACTATCATAGCTAATCATACGCATGCATACAAGGAGAATACGCATGTGCGTGAACGCGTACACGTACGCGAGAGGGGACTCAAACCTGGGCGCGAGAATGAGACGTGCGTGTCGCGGTGTCGTCGAGTCGGAAGGGCTACTCCGGTCGGGTACAGCGAGGTCAGCGGTCGTCCGACGTGCAGGCGAGTCGTCCGGCGTGCGCAGGCAAGTCGTCCGGTCTGGCAGCGTCGTCCGGTCTGGGCAGCGTCGTCTGGTCTGTGTAGTCAGGCTCGGTTCAGCGTGGCGAGTTCGACGCGGCTCTGTTCAGTCGTGCGTGTCGGTTCAGCGCTCAAGCGGGGCAGTCGAGGCTTGGTCGATGGGATCCAGGCGGCTTGGGGTCAGCGGGTCTGACCGGTCTCCGGCGTTCAGTCGTGGGGGGGGGGGGGTCGACAGTCGAGTAGTGGTCGGCTCTGACCGCTCGGCTCCGGCGTTCACTTCGGGTTTCGGCAGTGAACAATAGGGTGAAGAGGGGATGTCGGCTGGGAGTATTAGGTTTAGGTTTAAGGGAAAGGAGTAAATAGGATGATATATATATATACAAGGGTGTGGGTTTGACCTAGAATATGTTGACTTTGGTCAATACTAGGAAAAGGCCTTGGCTTATTATGGAGATATTCCAATGGGCTAGGGTTCGAATGGGTTCAATAAAATTATGAAAATTGTACGAAATAGGTTTATTGTTTGCTTAATTAAAATTAAATGCAAGGAGATGTTCTATAATTAAATAGAAGTACAAAGAACTGGATTTACGTGGGACACGAGCATTAATGAACGGTCTGGCGTGTTTAGGACAAGGGTGCGAGTCTGATGGAAGACAAAGCTAGCGTAGCGTCTTAGTTATCGAATAACGATAAAGTGCAACAATAAATTAAGGTCACTGTAATTTAAATAAAATTGATTACCATGCAATCATTTACTCATTAATTACAAAAAGACAAAAATACCCCTAATCCAAAAAGTGGGGGTGACAAGTCTACCCTCCTTAAAGAATTTTGTCCTCAAAATTTAAAATAACTAACACAAGAACAAGCAATCAATTAATGAATTATACCTCAAGTCTCGAAGAGATATGGATACCGCTCACGCATTTCGTCCTCTCTCCCAAGTTGATTCTCCTGGAGAGTAATTTCTCCATGCAACACGAACCAAGGGAATAGTCTGGTTCTGCAATATCTTCTCTCTACGATCCAAGATCTCCACCGGTTGTTCATGATAGCTGAGTGTCGGTCCAACTTCGATCTCCGAGTGATCTAATATGTGACTAGGATCTGCCACGTACTGTCTCAGCTGCAACACGTGGAACACGTTATGTACTCCATCTAGAGCAGGCGGCAAATCTAGTCTATAGGCCACTGCACCGGCCCTTGCAAGAACACTGAAGGGCCCGATGTATCGTGGACTAAGCTTTCCTTCTCTGCCGAAACAAATCGTGCCCCGCGTCGGAGAAATCCGTAGGAACACTAAATCGCCAACCTAGAACAACGATCTTAACACGCAACCTAAACAAAGCAATCGCAAACCAAACAAAATAAATCAAAACAATACCTGAAACTCTAGGGGTCTACGGTGGCTATCTGCCTAATGCCGCTGTCTGTCCTGCGTCACTCGCAGTTTGTCTCTAATAAGTTTCATATTTTTTGCTGCATCCACGACCATTTCTGGTCCTAAAAAGGCTCTTTCTCCAATATCATCCCAAGATAAAGGGGTACGACACCTCCGTCCATATAAAGCCTCGAATGGTGATATCTCAATGCTGGCCTGGTAGCTGTTGTTGTAAGCAAACTCTACCAAGTGTAGATGATCCTCCCAAGAACCTCCGAGATCCAATACGCAAGTGCGTAGAATATCTTCAAGAGTCTGAATAGTCCTTTTAGACTGCCCGTCTGTTTGAGGGTGATATGCGGTACTGAACTTGAGCTGAGTGCCCAAGCTAGACTGCAGGCTCCTCCAGAAATGGGAAGTGAAACGACTATCCCGATCTAAGACAATACTCACAGGAACTCCATGTAACCTGACAATCTGCTGTACGTACATCTCTGCTAGCTTCTCCGTCGAAGTACCCACTTTAAAAGGTAAGAAATGGGCTGATTTGGTCAACCTATCCACAATGACCCAAATTGCGTCTTTTTCTCCTGGAGAACGAGGAAGTCCCGAAACAAAGTCCATAGTCACGTGCTCCCACTTCCATTCTGGAATGGGTAAAGGTTGAAGCAATCCCCCTGGCCTCTGTCGATCTGCTTTCACCTGTTGGCACACTAAACATCGGGATACGAAGCGTGATACTTCATGCTTCATACCATACCACCATACATGCTTCCTCAAATCTCGATACATCTTGTTGGCTCCGGGATGCATCGAGTACTGAGAGCGGTGTGCCTCCTGTAAAACTTCTTCGCGCAGCTCTCCGCTTGGCACACACATCCGCGTGCTATGTCGTAAGGATCCATCATCCGCAATAGTGAAATCGTCTATCAATCCTGCCTGAACTTGTGCCCTAATATTCCTTAGAGTCTCATCATCATATTGCGCAGCTCTAATTCTGTCTATCAACTCTGATTGAATCTGCAGTCTCCACATCTGAATCTCAGCTCCTGGAACTAATACCTCAATTTCCAAGCTCTCAAGATCAGCTAATAAGTGTCTATCCGAAGTCAAGCACATAGCCATTGGGTACCTGCTCAAGGCATCCGCGACTACGTTGGCTTTCCCTGGATGATACTGTAATGAGATATCAAAGTCTTTCATCAATTCTAACCACCTTCTTTGTCTCATATTCAGCTCCTTCTGTGTAAACACGTACTTTAAGCTCTTGTGGTCTGTGAAGATCTCCACACGCTCTCCATACAGATAGTGCTTCCATAGCTTTAGGGCAAAGATAACTGCCGCTAACTCCAGATCGTGAGTGGGGTAGTTCTTTTCATGAGGGCGTAATTATCTTGAAGCATAGGCAATTACTTTCCCGTGTTGTTGAAGAACGCATCCCAACCCTTTTCCTGAAGCATCACTGTAGATAGTGAATCCACCTGTCCCTGATGGCAACGTCAAAACTGGTGCTGTCGTCAATCTCCTTTTCATCTCATCGAATACGACTTGACATTCTTCTGTCCAGACAAATTCCACATCCTTCTTGGTCAGCCTAGTCATTGGCTCTGCAATCTTGGAGAAGTCTTGTATAAATCTTCTATAGTATCCTGCTAGTCCGAGAAAGCTCCTGATTTCAGCTACCGTACCGGGGGTAGCCCATGACTTCACTGCCTCTATCTTCTTTGGGTTAACTAAAATTTCGTCAGCCGTTACCATATGTCCAAGAAATTTAACCTTTTTAAGAAAGAACTCACACTTTGAAAGCTTCCCGTATAATTTCTCTCTCTTGAGTGTTTCTAAGACTATTCTCAAGTGCTCTTCATGCGCTTCTGGGGTTTTTGAATATACTAGAATGTCGTCAATAAACACCACTATAAACTTGTCAAGGTACTGGTGGAACACCTTGTTCATCAAGTTCATAAATACTGCTGGTGCATTAGTTAAACCAAATGGCATTACTGTAAATTCAAACTGGCCATATCTGGTTTGAAAGGCGGTCTTCGGTATGTCTTCTTTCTTCACTTTCACCTGGTGATATCCTGACCTCAAGTCTATTTTTGAAAACACTTTTGCTCCGTTCAATTGATAGAAAAGATCATCTATCCTCGGCAGCGGGTATTTGTTTTTGATAGTGAGGTTATTCAAAGCTCTATAATCGATACACATACGTACTGTGCCATCCTTCTTTGGTACAAATAATACCGGTGCTCCCCATGGTGATGTACTGGATCTAATAAAACCTTTGTCTTGCAGCTCCTTAACTTGTTTCTTTAGTTCTACCAATTCGTTGTTAACTCTATAGACATATTGTGAAATAGGCTCTACTCCTGGTATCAAGTCTATAGAGAACTCAACATCTCTGTCTGGTGGCAAACCTGGAAACTCCTCTGGAAATACATCCAGGAATTCCGCTATAAATGGATGCGGTAACTCTTCTTCTTCCACCCTGGCTCCACAAAAAGTGCCTCTGCTCCGCTCCTCTGCTCCTCTGGCAATCTCAAACTCTGGCTCTCCTGGTAGTCGAAATACTACTCTTTCTCTGTGACAATCTATAGAAGCATGGTGTTTACTTAACCAGTTCATTTCGAGTACAATATCGTATTCCGGTAGTGGCATGACGAGTAAACTCACGCTCAACTCTCGGCCTTCCAATGACACTCTTCGATCCTTGCAACAATCACGGACTAGGATAATGCCTCCTCCTGTCGTGATCTTGCAAGTCCTATATAATGATTCTGTTTCTAAATGATGCTTAAGGGCATAAGATACAGATACGAAACTATGGGAAGCGCCAGAATCAAATAATGCAAGTGCTGGAATAGAATTGAGTAAAACTGAACCTGAAATCACGTCTCCAGCTGGCTCGACCTCCTCAGTGGTCATGGCGTAAGCTCATCCTTATGGTGCTCCTCTCTATTGCTGCTGCTGCTGAGCAAACCTCTCCTGCTATGATGGAAGTGGAGGTCCTCTCTGCTGGCCTCCTGGTATAATAGGTGCTCTGGCTGGTCCTCTCTGAGCTGCTCCTCCTCCTTGGCGAGTCTGAATAGCTGGGCAGTCCCTCAGCTGATGTGCTGCTGATACACACGATAAGCAAGTGCCCAACCTTTTTTTGCAGATGTCTCTTGTATGTCCCATCTTTTCGCAATACGAACATGGGCAACGAGTTAATTATGTCTTTGTGGTTGCTGCTGTTGAGCATGTCCTCGAACTGGTGCCTGTTGCTGGTATTGCTGCTGGTGTTGTTGCTGGTGTTGTTGCTGGTATAGCCTATGTTGTTGTTGAAAGTGTGGGCGCTTGGCTGGTCCTGTGTTACCTCCGGTTGCTCTAGATGTAGCGCGTCCTCTCTTGGGCCTGAGGTCCAAGTCGTCTTCGGCAATCTGGGCATCCATCAGAATACTCTCAAATGTAGCAGTACGTCATCCCGAAGTACGAGAATTGATCTCCCTATTTAATTCCTTCCTAAATTTTCGAGCTCTATCTCCTGGGTCTCGAACCATCGATGGCGCAAATTGACTCAATCGACAAAACTCTGTAGCATATTCGTCGACTGACATGCCTCCTTGGACTAAGTCATGGAACTAACTTTCTAATGCTCCCAAGGCTACGTCGGGAAAGAATTTCTCTTTGAAGAGTTCCTTAAAGTCCTCCCAAGTAAGTCCTTCAGCGGCGAATCTCAGCTCTGTACGATACCATGTCAGTGCGATATCAAACATCTGACTGGCAACGGCCTCTATCTGAAGAATTTCTGGAATCTGTGATAAGCGCAAATTCCTCTCTATGTCTTCTAACCATTCGTCAGCATATAGTATTCCTTCTGTGCCTTTGAACTCCCGAGGCATCATCCTCTTAAAGTCCACTATGGTACCGGGCCTCTATTGTTGTTGACCTTGATGTTGCGATTGTCGTGCTACCCTCTCCTCAGCTTGGAGAGTCACCTGATGAGCATTCTCCATGCTCTCTCTCATCAGTTCGGTCTGTGCCTGGTATGCTTCTGCTTGCATTCTCTGAGCCTCAGCTTGAATACGCTGAGCCTCTGTTGTTACTCTCTGAGCCTCTAGCATGCCCTGCATCAATGCGAATATATGTGCCCCATCAGCGGGCACTCCTCCGGGAATCGGTATCGGTGGTGGTGGAAGGTTGTCTGTCATAGCTGGGGCAATCCTCTGTATAGGTGGAGGAGGAATCCTGTTAGTTGCAGACACTCCTACACGAAGAGGAGATGTAGGAGAATCTCCAGGTATCTGTTCGTCAGGTTGAGGGGTGGCAGTCCTCTCTGAATTGGCTGCTCCCATTCTCATGGATCTAGTATTCGGCGATATCCTGAATACAGATCAAAGAATTAATTAAGGTGATAGATGTGATATTATCAAGGAAGGACACTACAGTGCTAAAGGAAGCAATCTATTAGATTAGCAATAAGAAGTTCAGAATTTCCTAGTGTGATTGAGCATATTCTCATCCTAGATCCTATTTCCTATATCCTAGCACAAGCTCGCAGCAGTACAACTAAGTTGGCGCACTACCACGATATCGTATAACTTGCGAAACTAGACCTGCATGGGCCACCACTAAAAATGTGTCACGACCCGCACCCGGTATAAGGGCACGAGAGCGTGGGTACGTCCAGCGTACGCCGCAGCATCGGCGGTAGAACGCTGTCTAGGTCACAGTGTCACCACCCCATTTCCAGAGCCGGGTATTTTTTTTATTTTTAATTTGGTTAATTGTGCATTATTTTTAATTAATTGTATTTATAATTAATTAATGATTGTATTATATTTTTATTGATTATTTTAGGATTTTGGCTAGCCTGGACCCATGTCAGACCCTAGTGGACCCATGTCCGACCCAGTCCACACCCTTGTGAGAATTATTTTGGGGCTTAGAAATATTTATTTTATTTTTAGGAGGTTAGTGGGAGAGATTTGGAACTAGTTTGAGTGATTTTGGAACCCCGAAACCCAAAACCTTAGTTATGAGGGCATTTTGGTCATTGGAGAATTAGGGAACCCTTATATTTGCTTATGGCCGGTTCCCATTGTCCCAGACCCGTGCATTTCCAGCAAGCACAGCAGCTCCCCTTCCCCCCCACTCTTCTTCTTCACTTCTTCTTCTTCTCCACTCATTTTTCTTCTTCCTTTCTCCTTCCTACTTCAAGTAAGTTCACTTTTCTTCCTTCTTTCTTCCATTCCTTCTTCTTTATGTAACCCTAACCCTAGATCTTTCCCCAACCTAGGTGGGTAGAGCCTAGATTTGGTGTTGGAGCTTATATTTGAGGCTTGGAGCTTGTAGGAGGTGAATTTGGAGAGATTTGGAGACTTTGGCTTGGGATTCCAACTCCCAAGAGGTAAAACCCTAACTTTCCCCTTGCTAATTACTTTTATATAGTGTAATTAATAGTTTAGAACCTTCCTAGACCCTTAGGCTACCCGTGGGAGAAAGTTGGAACTAGTTGGGTAGTGTTTGGAGACCTTAACATTAGGTTTTGTGTCAATTTCGGGTGGAATCCGAATTTGGCCCAATTTTGGGTGATGCCCTAGGTTAGATGGACCTAGGTAGACGTTGTCGGGTGTCTTGAGGGTGAGTGCGTGTCTCCGTTCGGACACGGGAAGCCGTGTCGCGGAGAAACGGGCGTTTCGGGCGAATTTGGGGCTTTTCGTCGTCGCCGATTCTAAGTGCGTGTGCGTTTCTGCCACGGGCCTAGAATCGACGCGGGAGCGCATTTTCTAGGATCTAGACATCGTGTAGAGCGCGTGGGTAAATTTTGGGCCGATTCCGAGTTCGTTTTGTGTGCGTTTCAGGAGGTTTTCCGAGCCGCGCACCACGTGTTCGTCAAAATGACCGAACGGCCATTTCGACTTAGTTTTCTCGTTTCGGGCTTGTGCGCACATTGGGTTAGTATCGGGGAGTGTGTGCTAGAGTTTTTGAGTTATATTATATATATTTTAGGGTGTTGGTGAGTGTCGGGGTCGTTGGGCGTGAGTGGGGCGTGTGGTTTGAGTGTTGTGTGCGTAGTTGTGTGAGTGTTGTGTTTGTGTATATATATATATATATATATATATATATATATATATATATATTTATATATTTGTATGTGTGTTTATGTATATATATTTATATATTTGTGTGTGGTTATGTGTTTGTGAGTGTGTTAGTGAGTGCTAGTGTATGTGTGTAGGTGAGTGCTTGTGTGAGTGTGTGCTAGTGCGTAGGTGAGTGTGTGTGAGTGTGAGTGTGAGTGTGAGTGAGTGCCTATATATATATATATATGAGTTTGAGTGAGTGTGTATATATGTATATATATTTATATATATGTAGGAGGGTTTGTGTGTGAGGTTGTGTGTTTGTGAGAGTGTGTGAGGGTGTGCGAGGTTGAGTGTGTGTGAGTGAGGATAGATATATATATATATAGATATATATATGTATATATATGTGTGTATATATATATAGATGTGTGTTTATATATGTATAGATATATGTGTGTGTGCTTATGTGTGTGTGTTGATAGTATTGTGAGTGTGTGTGTGTATTAGTGCGTGTGTGTGCTAGTGTGTGTGTTGATAGTGTTGTGAGTGTGTGTGTGTATTAGTGCGTGTGTGTGCTAGTGTGTGTGTTAGAGTGTGTAGAGAGGTATATATATATATATATATAGATATCTAGTTATATATATATAGATGTGTATATATATGTATATATATATGGGGGTGTGTGTGTGTGTATGTGAGATGAGAAGGGGGGGTGCCCAGCTGAAACAGGGAGCAGCAGCAGCAATGTGCAGCTGCAGCAGCAGCAAAATCAGCAGCAGCAGTAGCATAGCACAGCAGCAACAGCAACATTATGCAGCAGCAGCAGCAGCAAAGGCATAGCAGCAGCAGCAGCGTCTTAGGCGAGCAGCAGCAGCATTCGCAGTAGCTAGTGAGGGCGAGAAAGAGTGATATATATATAGATATATATATCTACAGTTAGCTATATATATAGATTGTTAGATAGATTATAGATAGATAGATAACTAGGTAGATAGATATAATAGCTAGATAAATAGATATATGAATAGATATATAAGTTAGATAGATAGATAGAGATATAGATATCTAGATAGGTATTAGATATATATCTCTATCTATATGTATATATATGAATACATATAGTTAGATAGGTAGCTAGATAGATATTAAATAGGTAGATAGGTATCTAGGTAAATAGGTACTATATAGATACTAGATAGTTAGATAGATAGTTAGATACATAGATAGATAATAGATGGATAATTTTATAGATAGATAGGTAATTGATAGGTAGATAGTTAGGTTTCTAGATACTAGATAGGTAGATAGCTAGATACTTAGATATATCTATCTAAGATATAGATATCTATATACCTATAGTTATATATATATATATTTATGAGTAAGGTAAGGTAAGGTATTGGGTATTTGGGTATATTTGTGTGGATATCTATATATATAGGTAGATACCTACTTAGATATATATAAATATGGTAGATATCTATATTACCTAGCCTAGATTAATATCTAGGTATGTAATTAATAGCTAGGTAGCTAGTTAGAGGGTTTTAGAGCGAAACCTCAATACCTTGAGATACCGAGGTATCTCAATACCTTGAGATAACCAAGGTATTGGGTTTCGAGCGAGGTTTTTGAGCAATAGCCTAGGAATAATATTGGAGTGATTTTTATATGCTTATGTGTATATATTTACGCGTGCTAGCATAGGTTTTAGCGGGTTTAGGCGGAGTGCGTAGCCTAGGTTGAGGTATCGGATACCGAGGGTATCCCGGTATCTCAAGGAGGCGAGTTTGTGAGTTTTCTAGCTTAATGAGCTCGGTTTGACCTAGAATTTCAGGAGCACCCTAGTTTGACCCAGACTTGACCGTAGTTGACTCGGTTGACCGCCAAAGTCAACTTTTGACCTAGTTTTGACCTAGAGTTGACTTTTTGGACCCAGAGTTGACTTTTTGACCCAGATTTCACCGGTTTGACCCGTTTGACCTAGAACGACTCTAGAAGCCTATTTTTAGTTATTTTATATCTGTTTAACTCATTAGAACCCTGTTTAACCTTGCTTTTCGCATTAGGTCCTTGCGACACCGGTTCGGATCGCCAGTTGCTCAGGACGTCAGGCGAGTACATTCTCTGATAGTTTTCATTATCTGATGATTATTATGATTCAGCTTCTAGTATAGTATCATATGATTATTCTGGCACAACACGGGACACTGACTGGTATTTCTGGATTCATTTACTTGCGACACGTATATTTCATGTTTCTGGCCTCTATTCTGGAATCACTACAGGCATCACCTACAGGCATCATTCATGTTCAGGCTGGACTCATCTTGATTTGCGTGTCGGGTCTTGGATCCACTTGTATTAGTCGGGGCGGGGAAATACTCGAGTAGACATGTAAACATTCCTATCTGGCATCATCAGGAATCACTCCCTCTGGTCTAATCTGGAATGATAGCAGCCGCGCACCCAGTGCGCGGTGAGCCGTACTTACCCCTAGCCGTTTACATGTCGAAACAAGTATTTCAAAGACACCGAGTTTATTCTTTATAGTCTGGACTCTCATGCATTTCTTGGCTTGCCTCACTTACATGTTTCTGGACTTGACTCACTACATATTTTTCATGCTGGACTCACTACACGTTCATGTGCACGGACTTGATCTTAGCTTAGATTCTTGTATCTTATAGTTACTACTATCTTGTTTCTGATATTCCTGCATCTTTACCTTTATGCACCAGTGATACATGTTTATTTCCTGTTTCATACTTACTTCTTTCTTCTTGCTACTTGCTATAACTGTTTTATAGTTTTTATCATTTAAATGGAACTGCTGTTAGAGATATACTTGCTCCAGTCCTGACTGGACATATTTTTTCCAGAGTATCCGGAGGATTGGTGTCCGACGTTTTATGGACCTGAGCCTATCGATGGTGCAGACAGGGACCCTCTAGTTTAGAGGTAATTTTCGGGTTGGTAGCCGGGATCACTAGGATCTTGTTGTTGTTTTTATTAGTTTTTAGTACCGGATTTGTCTCCGGTTTTGGATTGAGACCTTGTTTGTATATTATTTTGGATGATGTATTGTTGTATTATTATTATTATTGATGTTGTGGTTGTTGTAGTAGTAGTTGGTGGTTAGACTTTATAGTTGTTAGTCTTCTTTGCCATCTTATCGTGCTTAGATTCGTGATTGAGTATATTGTGATTATCATTATGATATTTGCTCCTCCGTTTGGAGTTGAGATCTTGACAGGTTTATATTTTGATTGTGTGGTTGCCCTCCTTTTGGAGAGGTCATGCCCGATTTTTATGTGAGATTATTATCTAGATAGTTGACCTAGACAGCGTTCTACCGCCGATGCTGCGGCGTAGGCTGGACGTACCCACGACTCATGCCCAATTTTTCGGGTGCGGGTCGTGACACACAGTAATTCTATATAGCTAAACACCTGTCAATGATATCCATCTCCATAAGGAGGTCAATATACATCTCACAATAATCTCACAAGGTAACTCAATCACAACAACTATAAGGCACGATAAAAGATAAAAGGAAATGACATAGTTAAACACCATGTCTCAAACATAAAGATAACTCACAGTCTAGCTGTCCAACACAAGTCTCCAATTAAACTTAACATAAGTCTAAACATATACTGAATAACCTCCATAAGTCTCAAGCATAAATAAATACTATCTAGATAGTTGCAGGCAATGCCTCATCTAGATGCATGGTCTCCTCTAGGATCTCTGGTGCATAGTCTGCATCTATACCTGGTTCATAGTGCGTAGTACAGAAATCCTCAAGATTCTCTGGAAAAAATATTCAGTCAGGATTGGAACAAAAATATACCTCTAACAGCAGTTCCACATATATTGACAAAAACTATAACACAGTGTAAAGAAATACAAGACAGATAGGAAATACTGGCAATAAGAAATACTGGAATAAAAGAAATGCTGGAATAAAGTACTGGAACATCATCATCAATATACATTTGACAAGGAATAGAACTACAAGTGTACGCAAGTACAAAGAACTAGTATATAAGTATATATAAGAACAACAACTAGAACATGTAGAGATGCTAGATCAATGTACTAGAGATGCATGTCAAGAATATCTAACTATGTGTGTGAAACATCAGTATATCATGTGATCGACTTGGGACTATATAACTCATTACATTGATTAGCAGTCATCCCCAATAGGCCAGGCTAACCAGATGTAACAGCGATGAGGCATGTAAGGGTAAGGCTGCACCGACGTGAATGTGGGTGAGCTAATGCTGCATGTAAGTTGGGTATGATCACATAAACTACTAATACTTCCCCGTTTTCCCCAGCTAGCACGATGGATTCCAATCACGACTCCTCGTGACAGGTCTCAATGATGCCAACTCGTGTAAAGAACAGTGTCAGAGTCATGTACGCTATACAACAAGAATTATAGAGATAATCAACATAATGGAAACTGTCAGAGAATGTACTCGCCTGTGGTCCTTAGCTGGCAATACCAATATCTGGGTTCCAAGGTACCGTCTGAGTGATCCAACAGTCCTATAGATATAGCATATAATACAATACTTCATCAGACAATACTCTAGCTCACAATCAACATAATGATCAAGGACTATACTAGGGGTCACGTCTGTAGTTGCTGTGCATAACAGACAGTCAATGGTACGGTCTTGCCAGTATGTCAGTGTACATATGGCAGTCTGCTAACATACTACATGGTCACAGGTCAATGTAATTACGGGGTATCCGTGGTTACATTCAAGTCATCTATAATATGATCTAATCATACATAAATGTCTATTAGTTACAAAATAATAGACATATGTATATATATACTTTAAATGGAATTAATACTATATATATATATATATATATATATATATATATATATATATATATATATACTAGGGAGATGTATACAATACGTATATATATTTATTTATACTAATTGAGATATACCATATATATATGCCAAAAATATATTTAACCCTATACTAATACATGTACCATACATATATACTAATTAGGTTTATATTCATATAGATATATAATATGTACATACAACACACTAATCTACCATCATACGATACGTGTATACTATCATAGCTAATCATACGCATGCATACAAGGAAGAATACGCATATGCATGTACGCGTACACGTACGTGAGAGGGGACTCGAACCTGGGCGCGGGAATGAGACGTGCGTGTCGCGGCGTCATCGAGTCGGAAGGGCTGCTCCGGTCGGGTACAGCGAGGTCAGCGGTCGTCCGACGTGCAGGCGAGTCGTCCGGCGTGCGCAGGCGAGTCGTCCGGTCTGGCAGGGTCGTCCGGTCTGGGCAGCGTCGTCCGGTTTGTGCAGTCGAGCTCTGTGCAGTCGTGCTTGTTGGTTCAGCGCTCAAGCGGGGCAGTCGGGGCTTGATCGATGGGATCCAGGCGGCTCAGGGTCAGCGGGTCTGACCGGTCTCCGGCGTTCAGTCGGGGGGGGGGGGGGTCGACAGTCGAGTAGTGGTCGGCTTTGACCGCTCGGCTCCGGCATTCTCGTCGGGTTTCGGCGGTGAACAGTAGGGTGAAGAGGGGATGTCGGCTGGGAGTATTAAGTTTAGGTTTAAGGGGAAGGAGTAAATAGGATGATATATATATATATATATACAAGGGTGTGGGTTTGACCTAGAATATGTTGACTTTGGTCAATACTAGGAAAAGGCCTTGGCTTATTATGGAGATATTCCAATAGGCTAGGGCTCGAATGGGTTCAATGAAATTACGAAAATTGCAAGAAATAGGTTTATTGTTTGCTTAATTAAAATTAAATACAAGAAGATGTTCTACAATTAAATAGAAGTACAAAGGGTTGGATTTACGTGGGACACGAGCATTAATGAACGGTCTAGCGTGTCTAGAACAAGGGTGCGAGTCTGATGGAAGACAAAGCTAGCGTAGCGTCTTAGTTATCGAATAACGATAAAGTTCAACAATAAATTAAGGTCACCGTAATTTAAATAAAATTTATTACCATGCAATCATTTACTCATTAATTACGAAAAGACGAAAATACCCCTAATCCAAAAAGTGGGGGTGACAAATATACATCGATACAAATTTTATTCGTAAATAAAAGAAAAATATTTTTACAAAGAATACTTATTTAATCCCATATATATACTAACTTATGGAAAGAAGAATACATTTTTAAACAATTATTTATGAAATTATACTAAATATAACATATGGAATAACATACATATAAGTAATAAATACATACTAACTATTTGGTAAGTAAATTGGGTATATACAACCTACTAGAATTTTATATTAAGTTATAGTAAGTATTCCTAATTAAGTTTAGTTTCTATTTTCTGTATATCATGATATATTTAGTACACATTTCACAAGAAGAGTCTGAAGGACTCTTATTCTTGCATTAATACCCGTATATGTTTCAAGTATATATTAAGCCAGTGTATAGTCTAGAGTGACTGTCTAGTGGGACTCCAGTACTCGGTCATGTAATCTTCATGTACTCGTACTAGTTAGCCGAGGGTTTTATATCATGGTTGATTGTATTTGTAAAACTAAAATGGTTGCATCGATAATGTATCGACAAATGGATCGATCAATATCAATTCTAATGAAGGTTTGACATGAGATCGTCTTTAGTCAAGACCAACATTCTTGAGTACACCATATAAGACCGACTTACGAAAGACCACGACATGTAATCCTTGAATCAAATGGACTAGGTTAATTATAGTTAACTAAATATAGATGCATTGGAAGGGGAGGAATTTGAGACTTCACACAACCTCGTTGTCTAGGGATTCCATTGTAATGCCCCGCTCCTAACGGGTTACTTAAGGAACACTTGTTACTTTGACTCGGTTGAGAATCGAGTCTCGGGAAAACCTTACCGCCAAATCAACAGGACGAAATGCAATGAACCCTTAAAACTGATGGAACGACTTCTATTGAAATAAGTCCAAGAGTTTTCGTTGGTTGTTTTGCTGCTTGGTTTTGTGTTGCTTTGTGTTTTGTCTTGCTTTCGATGACTTAGTTTTCATGATTCGCTTTTCTCACTTGCACATTCTTTTCGAATCATAAGAGAAAGAGATCGAAGGATGCTAACCAAGTATTGTTGCAATTTCAGGACGCATAACCAATGAGTGATCGTTGCATAAGGCTTCCCCATCCTCTCGTTGATTCGTTCGGTGAGTGGCTTTGGCCCTTCGATGAATCATTTAGTCTGCAAGTCTAATAAAATGATCGCTAGTCTACTCAGTTGCATGCTCATTAGTTCTATATTAATTCACTACAAGATATGCTAAAAGAAATGAACTACATGCGAAAATATATAGAGAGTTACTGCTTTAGTTCAGTTAATGTTTTGTCCCTTACTAACCTGCTGCGCCACTAGATCGTGTATTAAACCTTTTATGGTTAGTGATTGTGTCCCGTGTAAAAGATTGAAAGAGAAGAGACTAGTAGCCCGTCCTGATGTTTCGGTCCTATAGGATCTAGGGGGGTGTGGTTATGATTGTGTCCCGTATAAAAGATTAAAAGAGAAGAGACTAGTAGCTCACCTTGATGTTCCAGTCCTACGAGATCTAGAGGGTGTGGCTATTAGATAGTAATATGCTTGTTCATGTTTGGTGCATCCTAATAGTTTTATCTAATAGATTTTTCTTGTCATGCATTGGTCTCGGACAACTTGTGTACAAGGTAAATAGTCTCTCGAACGATTCTTGGGACACTGAGAATCGGTCGGTCCGGAGAAGATTGTGAGAGCACCCTGATGTTCCAGTCCTACGGGATCTACGGGAGTATTGTTGTCCATCAGTGGGGCAACTCATGGGCCATCATGTAGTTAGGTCGCATCCTAGGTTTACCTTCTTGCATACCTAATACTTGATGCCAAGATTGATTCATAAGTTAGATATATATATGAAAGTTGTTGCTAACTTGTGTATCTGCTGCAGGAATAATTCGCTCGACCGTGGGTAAAAAATTATCATATACATGGTTCAATCTATCGTTTATGTTTCTTGCATTAATTGTTAAAAAAACTAGACAACTAGAAAGATCACCTAATAAAGCTAGCTTCACATGTTTACTTAATATAGATTTCTGGGTGAGTTTGGCCACGGTCGCTCACCAGTACTTGTTGTAGTATTGACCCACGTTTGTGGGCATCTCCAGATTCTGGTAGTGAGATCTTGGCGAGCATTTTGAACCAGCGTTAGCACATCCATCCAGTGAAATCGTGCTCGTACTGCTTCCTTAGCTTTCCTCTCCTGTGTGCAAACTCTTCTTCTGCTAGTTGTTTTAATTTTTGGTCCTACTACAAGGGCATGATGTATGGGCGTTATGGCTAGTTTTTGTAAATCTTCTAAAATTTAGATAAGGTTATTTTGGTAATATTATTATAATTATAATCATTAATAATTTCTAGAATCTAGAAATTCCCAACCTTTCACCTTCCCTCATATTCATTACTACCTATAACTAATATACTCCTAAGGAGGTGTAACCCCCATTCGGCCAACTCCAACCCAACCGAACCTCCATCTCTCTCTTACCTCCCCCACTCGGTTATCCCTTTCTCCACCTCAACGGAGCCACCACAACCTCAACGGAGCCACTGTGACCACCAGAGCCAACGCGGCCACCGCGAGCACGGGCAACAGCGTTTCATAAGGCACACTTTGAGGTATGAGCATGACCTCCTTGCTCGATCATTTCATAAGTTTCTTATCCGTATACATTCACAATATGAAGGACCTTAAACCCCTTCAAGAGTTTTAATTTAAAGTAATTTATAATCGAAAAAAGTAGACCCAAAAGTTGGGCAAAAACGGACTTCGCGACAGTTTTAAAACAACCCAAATGCCCATGGTTCGAGATCAATAACTCCCAAACCTTGATGCCGAATTCAGTGATTCTTTATCTTGTGTGAAAACAACCTAACCAAGTTTTAAACCCTTTAAATACTTTATTTTATTAGGTGTCGTTCTGTGATTAATTTAGTATAGAAAACTGTCAAAAAACTTGATTTTGGGAAACCTAAAATTCTCGATACGGGGGGTATCCCGTCAAACAAGGTCACGTCGTCGCATACGGATTTTATCAAATTGTGCGTAACATAAACACGGACGTATGGATTTTCGTGAAACTTGATTCGAACATGTGTGCACGCCAAAATCAACGCATATCTGCCAAAAAATACTGTATCGGCTTATTTCGACACATCGTCATAACTTCATGTGTACTCGTCGGTTCAAAATAAAACTTGTGTCATTGGATTCGTAGTGTTACGCTGATCCTGTGACCCAAGTTTGGTTCGAATATGAGAACGTTGATAAAATATCGTTTTGTGGGCCCTCTGGTTCTACATGACGAGCGATTTCATGATCGGCTCATCAAAATCTAGTTCTGGACGTTCCGTTGGGTTTATATCATCATTCTGGACTCGTAGACACTAAGTTTGATGAATTTGGAGTACTTTGACTTTGATGCTTTTTGGTATGAAGTGGGCTACATGTGGATCCCGCTTTGACCCAAAACTATCAATTCTGTCCCTATGTCCAAATTGGACTTATGGCCTAGCTATTCGATGTATTCTGAAAATATTGGTGATGTTTGTTTCAGCATCCAGAGGCGAACTTACAGATTTTACTTTTTTATGAGCAATTGACGGAGTTCAGAATCCAGGCAAGTGTACCATGCCAAACTTGTAGTAGATCCTGCTATATTATCTTCTTGTGTTTCTTCCATATATATTCTTGTGATATACCTATTTAACCTAGGACCGAGAGATGTTGCTTAGCATTCGAACAAGATTCGGGTGCCAACGCCGTACGCGAAGTTGTGTAACGGCACTTAGAGAGTTGATTACACGATCCTATTTTTCGTGCTTGTTATACCAAGTACGTCAAAATGTAGGACACTTGACATTATTTTATATGACAGAATCTTTTTTTGAGTTATTCATGGTAATTCTGTATAGGCTTATAGGATTCGTGATATGAGACTTGCATATATAGAGATATTATTATGACTCATTGTACTAGCTAGAGGTCATGACCTTGCGTGTTATGGATATAAGACATTGTGGACATGAACCGTGAGGTTACATTGGGTGGGGAGAGACACACATGCTACAGGCTAATTATGTTTATATATATACTATGTTACTGGAGGTGCTTTAGTCTCTATATCAGAGCTTGGCACATTTACTGGCTCTACGATATACTACTTGCTACTATGGGCTCCTCGACACAGAGCCTTTAGTGGTCTCAGCCTGAGTATTAGTGATGCTCTCATTTGTATTTCACTTAGCTTGTTACATAGCTTGTTCTGAGGATCTATTTTTACTTACTGCATTTTATTTGGCTTGAGTGTTTATTGTAGCTTGCTATGTCTCCTGAGGACCTGGATTCAGATTATGTTCCCAGGTGTAACAAAGGAGAGTTACCTTGAGGTTTACGGGATAGAAGCGGACGTTGGAGTGATACTTGCACTAGAGGACGAGGTTGTGCCAGAGGACTTCTTCTAAGTACTCAGTTATCTATTTAGTTTATTCATACTTAGTGTTATTTTATATTTGGACTTATATACATATATATTTGGTGTTATTTCTCTTTTCTTTATTGTGACAAGTTATTCCACGAGACACTACTTATTTGGACTTGATGATGGACTACTTTCTGTTATCTAGTATCTTGTCTGGTTTAGCATATTGTATTATGATTGTTGTCTGTGGATGAGATTAGAACTATATTGAGATAAATGATGTAGACTTATATTTCTACTTATTACAGTTTAAGTACACTCTAATGGGTCCATTAAATTAGGTTTGCACATTGGAGCTGTGTTGTTGGTCATTGCTACATGGCTAGTCTCTTGGTATTTTGGGACTAGGGCGTGACATAGTTTTTGTGGTGGCCCATACAGGTCAACAAATATATTGCTTCGGATTCTAATTAGAGAATCGAGCAAGATTGCAAATTAGGGTAGAATAAATTATAGGATATTATTGACATGTTCTTGACCTCTAATCGTTGTAGAAGCATAAAAATTATGCTGGATAGCTATACGCAGCATGTTGATGTAGGGTAGCGTAAACAGAGGACCTCAGAGCCATCAAACGTGCAACAGAGCTTTTCTACTGAGCACAGCGTAAAAATATAGGCTCAAGGACCATCCGCGTAATACAGTATGTCCAGGCTGCTTCAGCGTAAACAGGGTGCTTCATCGCCTTTATGGCGTAAAACTCATCCGCTTTCAATGTAGCATTAAAGTGTACGAGGAATGCTTCGTATTCTTCCAAATGAACCTGTCAGATCATGCAATGAACCTGACGTCTGGACTCCTGACAAAGAGTACTGAACGACTACCCAGGCGACGGGTATAATGATGGCACGGCACTGCAACCCAGGCTGTCATTTACTGCCATTTCCTTTACGTAAACCACTTTTACACATACGAAGGGATACGCTGCCTAGTTTTACACAGGCAGATGTGAGCTATTTACGCTCCGCAGAAGACAAACAGCCTGCCACATCAAAAGCTGCACTTTGTACAGGGCTCGAGGTACGTCTCTGCATTTAATGAGCAGAGCGGTGACAGTTTCTTGAGGCACGTCTCTGTATTTAAAGCGCCGAATACTGACAGATGTCCGAGGCACATCTCTGTACTTGATGCACAGAAGGGTGGCAGGCCTTCAAAATACGCCTCTGTATTTAATGTGCAGGATAATGGCGGATCTCCGCATTTAATACAGGAGATTTGATTAAATGTCACCGAACCGTCGTTTAGTGACATCCCCTTTGCGTAAACTACTCTTACGCATATAAGGGAATACGCTGCCCAGTTTTACACAGGCAGACGTGAGCTTCTTATGCTCCGCAGAAGGCAAACAGACCGCCACATCAGTAGTTACTCTTCGTACAGAATTCGAGGCGAGTATCTGCATTTAATGCACAGAATGATGGCAAATCTTAATGACAAGCCTCTGTATTTAATGCTCAGGATGAGGGCAAATCTCTGCATTTAATGCAAGAGATTTGATTATATCTCCAAGAGCCGTAATTTCGGCTAAAACGTCCACATCATCTCGGCCTCTATGACCGCTCGGCTTCTATGACCGCTCGGCCTCTATGACCGCTCGCTTCTACGCCTACTCGGCTTCTATGCCTACTTGGCTTCTATGCCTACTCGGCTTCTATGCCTACTTGGCTTCTACGCCTACTCGGCTTCTATGCCTACTTGGCTTCTATGCCATGGTGACAGTTATTGGCTTCTACGCCAACCTCTTTTACACAAGGGATAACTACCTACGTGGCTTCTATGTCGTAATCTTTATAGCAGATATACGCGTTTGTCCCTTAGTTGGACACGCATCACATGCTCACTCAAAAGGTCATCTATACGCAGGCATTGGTTATTTTAAACCGTCGTATAAAAGGGTGTTGTACTTTCCACTACTCGGTTTCTACACCGACTGAGTGGTCACTGTCACTAAAACTCTAGAAATAGAGATCTCTATCAACAGAGGAAAAGGTCAGAAAAATTAAAGGTCAAACGGTCAAGAGAGAGAGAAGAATCCAGAGCTCAGGCAAAGAGAAGGGATCGACGACTTTGGCATCGGACATCCACCCTCTTTAGCAACCATCGAAGCTGCTTTCTATCTTCCACGGCACTTCTTTAACATCGTGTGGTCCAAGGGCTAAAGTGATCGACTGCAGATCAGACACCTATAGCAATATTTACCCAGATTAAATAAATTATACTTAGACATCCTCGTATAGGATTAAAATTGTACAATCTTGTTTGTAAACACCGAAGAAAGGGCGGGTTTTCGTATAAGACTTCATTTTCCATATTCTCTCTCGTTTATTATCCGAAACAAGATGGCGACTCTGCTGGGGACATCTTTCTCTTCTGATGAGGAAGCTATTGCTCAACATGATGCGGTATTCGTGGGATCCGTGAAAAAGATATTGGTCGTCCAGTTCTACCAGTCTGCCTACGAAGACATGCTTCGAACAGGGGGTAGCTCTCACTCCCTCTCTGTCCAAAACAACAGGAAGCTGCGTAAGGTCTGGATGCCCAAGACATCCTCTACCATTCCTGTGGACTCTCCGATCTCTTCGACCAATGAAGTTGTAGCAATGCTTCCTCCGTGCCTTGCGCATAAAATTCAGTCGCCTGTCTCTGGCAGGGCAGACAAAACTTCTGGCAATGCCTCAGCGCTAACCCAGAAGTATACTCCGCGCCTTGTGCATAAAATTCAGTCGCCTGTCTCTGGCAGGGCAGACAAAACTTCTGGCAATGCCTCAGCGCTAACCCAGAAGTATACTCCGTGCTCTGCGCATAAAATTTAGTCTCTCGTCCCTAGCAGAACAGACGAAACTTCGGACAATGCCTCAGCACTAGTCCAGAAGCCTACTCCGCGCTCTGCGCATAAAATTCAGTCTCCCGTCCCTGGCGGAATAGACAAAATTTCTGATGATGCCTCAGCGCCAAATCAGGAATCACAAACGCGCTCCGCGCGTAAAAATGCATATGTCTTCCGCAAAAAAGCAAATGATCCCTGCAATCTACGCAAGGGAAAGCAAGCGGCGGACTACTCAACTTCTCGGCCTTTACGCCAGCAAGGGAACAATCTGCCCGCCCTCCGGATTATGCGATAAGCTGATGGCCGACTGAGGATATCCTCAGCTTTACGCCAACCAGAGCAGAGCTCCAAATTACGCCAGGAGAATCCCTTCAGCGTAAAGAAGGCTCAATTTGCAGGAAGACACCCTCCTCGGGAATTATCTGCCACCCAGATGGCCAACCTGTTGTATATATGTGGCACAGGGAAAACTATGGTTCCCAACATCCATATGCCCACTGATGTGAACAGAAGGAACAAACCATTATCTTCTTCTTCTGTAACTCCTCCTGACCTGCGCAATTATCTGATCCAGAAATGCAAGGAGAGGGGATCTTCCAGCATGTCTATTACGCCTCCTAGCGAGCACTGTTGTAATAGTCATAGGATTATAATTAATTGTTGCTGTTCTGAAGCAAAATGGTCGGTTTTCGACCGGTTAAGCTACTCTCCATCTTTCCAGGAAGAAGAGCCCACGCATGCATCTGTGAACATGGCTTCACACATACCTAGAGGAGGGTCGGGCTCAAGACGTCATCCCTCTATAACTCTGAGCCGAAGGAGATTCAACATGCTCCTTAGGAACATCGAAGCTGGGGTTTTCTAAAATACTCGTTCGAGGTCGCGACAACCGACTTCGTACTCTTTTGATTCTGATGCTAGGGGTCGCCAGTCTCCCTAATCAGATACCGAAAGTATAGAGTCAACTTCTACAGACACCTATACTAATCTTTCAATGACACCCAGGGAGATGGGAGTTTATGCCATTGGAGATGAACACGAGGAAGCTTCTCCATCCGGGAGCGCTGAGCAGCGTATTACTGTACTGGAGACATCTCTAAAAGAAATACAGTCTATGATGGAGAACATGCACCAGATGGTGCTAACTCAACATACAGTTGCTATGTCTCAAGCATCGGTACCTCCAACTCAGATACGCGTGGGGGTGGACTTACCACCATCCAAAATGATCCAAGAGCCTGCTCTAGATCAGGAGTCAGCAGTTCCTCCGCTTCCTCACTCGGAGAACGTATTACCTCCCGTCGGAGTCACGATGCAATTGATTCCTCATCACTCCGTGGTCCCGCTACTGGCTGAAGATCCGATACAGGCAGTACGGGAGTTGAAAGCCCAATTTGATGCCCTGAAGCACAAAGATCAGCTCAAGAAATTGGGAATCAACCAACCTTACCCAGCTATCTGGGAAGAGGTCCCTTTTCCTCCTAAATACAAACCACAGACTATGGCTTTGTTTGAGGGAAAAATATCACCGAGTCAATACATGAAATACTTCAGCATGATGACAGTGTTGTTACAAGGGAACGACTCCCTCCTCACTCGGGTGTTCAAGGGCTGTCTCTCGGGAGTAGCTTACCAGTGGTACCGCAGCTTGGCGGACAACTGCATTACTTCCTTTGAAGACTTCAAGGCTTTATTCTTCACGCGATTCAATGAGGGAAGGATGGACATGTCTATGTCCTCTCTCATCGAAGTCAGACAGAAGGAAAAAGAGAATGTTCGCACTTTCATGGAACGTTTTCGTCAAGCCACTCTGCAAATGCCTCCAGGAGTCCCAGACTCGGCATTGGTGGACATCTGCAGGAAGAACCTTCTTCCCGTGATCTCGGTGTTCACAGGACCATATCAGTTCCATGATTGGCCCTCGTTCATCATCACAGCGGTAGCCGCGGAGGACAATAGTCAGAAGGCGCACGATAATGGCATCATGATCTCAGCCTCTGATAAAGGCAAGAGGTCATCCTCCAACATCGACCATCCTCGTGGTACCAAGGGTAAAGAAGCTCTGGCGATCAACACGTCCAGGCAAAAGATGGTGGCTACCATGTAGACAAATCCTGGGACTTTCAGGCCCATTAAAGTGTACTCTTTCGACGACGACGATATTCCGAGCATATTCGAATGTCTCGTCAAAAGCGGCAAGATTATCCTTCCTGAGGTGAGACGGCCCAATGAGGCCGGCAGTACCAACAACCCCAAGTACTGCATCTTCCATAGGTACATACACCACCCCACAAAGGCATGTTATATACTGAAAAGGAAGATCCAGGAGCTGATCGATGCTAAGGCCATCACTCTGCGCAACAGCGAGAAGACGGTCACGACCAACATGATCTCCCTGTAATTTGGCAATCTGTCTCCCCAAGAAATCATAGACGGTGTTACGCCTATTTCCCGGACGACGATGAACATCGTTAATCTCCCTCCAGCCAGAGGTCAAAATCATGACCTGCTACCACTAACTACCCAGCGAGGTAAGACTATGTGGGTTCATCCAGATCTGGTGCCAGAGATCGAGAAAGAGACTCAAGCTGCTAAGGCTAAGTCTAAAAATAACTCAAAGCACAAACCATGTCACATGATTACGGTACACTCGACATCAGAAGATGAGGTCTTGGCTACTGGAACCCGCTCAGGGAAAGCCTACCTCCAGGACTATGGAGCCAGCCAAGAAGATGCAGCGGCAGACGCTTCAGCTTCCAAACCTTCAGAACCGGAATCCGCCATACCAGAAGCCGGTCCTTCGAGACCAACTTCGGCGGACAAAGGGAAGCAAAAATAAGTGCGCTTCGATAAACCTGTGAAAAACATTCAAAATAAAGGTTTAGAGAAGCCATACAACTTCGATATCCTGGCCCAACTTACTAATACACCAGCCAGGTTGTCCATCTTCGAGCTACTCAGGCTCTCTCAAGACACTCGTCAAGCCCTGAGTGAAGCATTAATGCAGGCGGATGCATACTTGACCCAAGTCAAGTCCCCTGACGAAGAACCAGTGGCGTGTCCTCAATGCCACAGTGTGATAGAGGTAGTCCCAAATATCACTTTCACTCAAGATGACATGCTGTTAAAACTTAACAGGCATGACAGACCCCTCTATGACACTGGGTACGTCGGGTCCATGGAGGTCGACCGGATTCACATAGATCCGGGATCATCAATCAGCATCATTCCTCATAGTCTGCTCAGACCACTGAGAATTCCTACCAGCGAATTGGCTTACACCACCACTACAATCATAGGTTTCAATGCCAGAAGAAGTAAGCTGTTGGGGAAAATTTGCCTGAGGATCCAAATTGGCAACCTCAGATCGGTGGCTACATATTACGTCATCGATTCAGAGGTGTCCTACAACATTCTACTGGGTAGACCTTGGATCCACGACCACAACATCGTTCCTTCAACTCTACATCAATGCTTCAAATATGTAGACGCCTGAGGAACAGTACAAACGGAGATTGCTGACCTGAACCCGTTCAAAGGAGTAGAATCCTACTACTCTGATACCGTGTTATACTCTCAAGAATGCACGGAAGATGTGTCAGCCAAAGCAGAGAAGGAATCCCACCGGGAGCCAGAAGAACCCTCTGCCAAGCAACCTCTGACAATCAAGGTGAAAGGACGGACTACTCGTCCAAAAGCCATAGAGCCTATGGTTATCCACCTAAACGAGACCAGGTCAGGAAAAGGGGGTGATCCTCTAGTGATCACTTTGAACCAGAAGCCTCCACCCTTGGTCATCAACCTCCGGTGCAACAGGCAGCCGAGTGATGTAAATACAACCGGGAACAGAGTTTCAGATGATAATAAACATCCTCTTTTCCAGTATATTGACGCCCAAATTCCAAATCAAGAATCCTCCCCCTACGACGATATAGAACCTATAGCGCAAAAATTCTTAGGAGCTATAGATTCCTATCATCCGTATATATGGGAAGTGGCATCATCATCCAATGTCACCACGATATATGGACCGCATGAGGATTCTATCTTCATTGTCCCGCCTACTTGTAGCAGTCAGCATTCAATAGTCTTCGGCCGCATGCATAATAAACCGACTGTACGAGAGGATTCTTCCGATGATGATGACGATAAAATGCAGGTTCACAGATACAGCCCGCAAGCTTTGAAGATCATGCAAAGTATGGGTTATAACTTGAAGCTGGAACCGGGTCTCAACTACGGAAAAGGCAGACGAATGCCGCTGCACGGCGATCCCTACTATCAACAAACTCGTTTTGGGTTAGGGTATACCACCTCCCTCGCAACTCCTGAGTCAAACGAGGATATCTTTTCCTCCTCTCAAAATGGCTCAGCGCCCTCCGACTCATCTCATGCTCTCGAGCAAACATTATCAGTAAATATGGTAGTGACGGATTCCTTCGAATCAGACGAACAAGAATCTGAACTGTTTGAGAATGACGCTTGGGCTCAGCAAATGGATACACAATGGGAGTTCCGCTTCGAGCAGAGAGAACTGCCCACTGAAGATAAAGTTATCCAGATTGACGTTGGGGATAAACTTTCGCCAAAGCCGATATTTATCAGTAACAATCTTTCCGAAGCAGAAAGGAAAGAAGTTATCTAGCTGATAAAAGAATATATCGACGTCTTTGCATAGAATTATGAGGATATGCCAGGCCTTGATCCAAATGTGGCTACTCATAAGCTCAATATATTGCCCGATTCGAAGCCTGTGAAGCAGCACCAACGTTGGTTTTGCCCGGATATAATGGACGCCATTGAAGCTGAAATCAAGAAGTTGATAGCATGTGGCTTCATCCGTGAAGAACAACATCCCAACTGGGTCGCCAATGTTGTCCCGGTCATGAAGAAAAATGGGAAAGTACGAGTCTGCATCGATTACCGAGATCTGAATGCAGCCTGCCCCAAGGATGAGTTTTCTCTTCCTATCACAAACGTCATAATTGACAATACATGCAGTTTTAAACGTATGTCTTTCATGGACGGATTTTTAGGATACAATCAAATCAAGATGCATACTGAAGACGAGAAGCATACTGCCTTCCGGACACCATTGAGGGTATATTGCTATACGCTCATGCCCTTCGGATTGAAGAATGCCGGGGCTACGTACCAATGGGCTATGAGTAACATATTCCATGAGCATTTACGCAAGACAGTGGAGTGTTACGTGGACGATATAGCTGCCAAAAGCCGCCTCAAGGATAATCACATCCAAGACTTGAAGACGGTATTTGAATTGATGTGCCAACATCAACTCAAAATGAATCCTACAAAGTCCTTTCTGGGGGTATCTAGTGGCAAATTTCTAGGATTTGTTATTACCGCCAAAGGCATTCAAGTGGACCCTGATAAAGTCAAGGCCATCTTAGAAATGCGACTGCCCCACAATCTGAGGGAACTCAGGGGATTTCAAGGTCGTCTGGCTTATATCCGGAGATTCATATCCAACCTCTCTGGGAGATGTCAGCCCTTTTTCTTGTCTCATGAAGAAAGGTGTATCCTTCGTATGGGATAAAGCATGTCAGCCAGCGTTCGATGATATCAAGCGCTACCTCACTAGTCCGTCGGTTCTGGTGCCTCCTGTCATAGGAAGACCATTTGTGCTGTATGTTCGAGCGATTGATCATTCTTTCGGAGCTCTTCTCGCACAAAAGAACACGATGGGTCACGAGCAGGCTATCTACTACCTCAGCAGGATGATGGTGGAAGCCAAACACCGGTACAATCCAGTAGAGAAAGAATGCTTGGCTCTGATGTTCGCTATTCAGAAAATATGACACTATGTCATAGGCCAAACCATTCACATCATCTCCAGAGTCAATCCTCTTCGGGTACTGATGAACAAGCCAAGTGTTCTTAATTCCCGACTCGCGACTTGGGCGATGTTATTAACACCGTATGACATGGTGTGCGTCCCTCAAAAGTCCGTCAAAGGCGAAGCATTGGCCGACTTCCTAGCTGGTCATCCTATCCCGGAGGCCCCCAAACTATAAGAGGACATTCCCGATGAAGTTGCAGAATGTAATTCCGTAATGGAAAGTTATGCATAGCAACTGTTCTTCGATGGTGCCTCCAGAACTGGTCCCAGGGGAAACATGGTTTCGGGAGTAGGAATTATTCTGGTCACTCCTGATAAGCTCGTCATCTACCGAGCATATTCTCTTAGCGAGCCTTATTCCAACAATGTGGCAGAGTACAATGCTCTACTAATCGGTCTCCAAGTCGCTAAAGAATTGGGCGTCGAATCTTTGGAAGCTTTCGGTGATTCTCTGCTGATCGTCAATCAAGTCAGAGGAATATATAAAGTCCGAAATCCAGACCTAATCCCCTATCACCAAGCAACGGTCGAGATAGCCATGACATTCAAAGGATTCTTCCTAGAGCATGTATCTCGATCTCAGAATCTGGAAGCTGATGCCCTAGCCATTCTAGCTGCAGATTTAGCTACCCCTATAAGAAGGCAGAATTCGGTAATCCTTCTTAACAGAGATTTATTCTGTGTGAAAAATAACTTTCACATAGAACACAGCTACGCGGTGGACACAGATCCTCCCAGGAGAGACTGGAGAGCTCCCTTTATAGATTTCGTAGCATACGGAATCTTGCCAGAAGATCCTAAAGAAGCAGTATCCGTCAAAATACGATCATTACGCTTCTATTTTGACGCATCGTCACAATGTCTATATCGCCAGTCTTATGATGGACTATTATTATGATGTCTCTCTGATGATGAAGCACAGCGGATTATCCGTGAGGCCCACGACGGCGTATGCGGAGCGCATCAACCCGGTCCTAAGCTACAGGATTGCATCAGAAGAATGGGCTATTACTGGCCTACTATGATCACAGATGCAATAAAGTATGCAAGACAATGCAGAGCCTGTCAGGTCTATATAGACTTTATCTATCAACCTCTCGAACATCTACATCCTTCGGTTGCGTCCTGGCCTTTCGAAGCATGGGGTATGGATATCATTGGTCCTATTCACCCATCTTCTTCCAGAGGTCACCGGTTCATACTGGCCATCACGGATTACTTCTCCAAATGGGCAGAGGCGATCCCTCTTACTGAGGTGAAGGCATCTAATATGATCAGCTTCATCAAGCATCACGTCATTTATCGCTTCGGGATACCTCGAAGGATAATCCATGACAATGGGCCTCAATTCATCAGCCAAGCATTTTATCGATTTTGCGATACAAATCGGATACAAAATATCGCCTCTGCGGCATATAATTCTGCTGCTAATGGTTTGGCGGAAGCTTTCAACAAAACCATTATCAAGCTCTTGAAGAAGTTCGTCTCTTCAAACAAAAGGGATTAGAAAGAGAAGCTGGAAGGATGTCTCTGGGCATACCGCACAACGGTACAGGCACCAACAGGTTGCACACCATTCTCATTAGTCTACGGGAGCAAAGCGGTTCTCCCCATCGAGATCCAAATTTTGTCACTCAGGATAGCCGTGACTAATGAGTTGACTCAAGAAAAGAATGACCTGTTAAGGCTTCAAAAGCTAGAAGGATTAGACGAGAAATGCCTCCAAGCTCAACAGCGCATCGCGTTCTACTAAGCACGCATTTCTAGGGCTTTTAATCAAAAAGTGAAGGAAAGGGTATTCAAAGTCGGCGAGCTAGTTTTAGCTGTGAAAAGGCCGATGATTCTTACTCACAGAAGTAAGGGCAAATTCCAGCCCAAATGGGAAGGCCATTATGTGATAGAGACGACATCCTCCTGGGATGTGTAGCATGAAAGAAAGTCGAGATGGGATAGTCTCTCGGCATCTTGGACAGATACAAAACCAAGCTCCCGGCAGGGAAAACCCAGAGTTCTCTCTTGGGCTTCGTCTGGGACTGCTTGTCAATCATGTCCCCAAAGAGGAAAGTCGGCTTTAGGTACTGGTCCCTGTCTATGTACGTCAGGGGCTCCCCGTTGATCAAGTTTAGCAGCGTTCGCTCGCCCTGAGCCGATATCAAAATTTCCCTTCCTTCGGGATACTGGGGTCCGGAGATAGGAAATGTCACGTGTGACAGATCCTCCAGGTAATTGGAGTGCAGCATCCCGGCGACAGAACCCATCACATCGTCTAGCGGAGACACATGCAAGTCAACTACAAGAGTGCAAGAAAAACACATCAATTCCTATAACTAGATATTACAGATCTTGCAGCATACACCAAAAATCAACAGTCTGTGCTTTACGCCAAGACCGTAAAACTTGACCATTACGCTGGAATCCATTTCCTAAAGCGTAAAGTTCAAGACTGGCAGTATACTGTCTGTGCTTTACGCCAGACTGATAAAGTTGAGGTATTACGCCAGAATCCTCATCCAGAAGTATAACACTCAAATTTTATACGCCAACTTTCGACAGTCAAAGCTTTTAAGCCAGACTGTAAAAATATGGAGTTTTTTGTGCTGACACATTAGAAATGTGGGCATAAAATATGAAACTTCTCTGTGCATCATCTTCCACAAAGAGGCTATCAGAACAAAAGACGACCTAGCACGGTCACGTACAACGTGTGCGAAGGATTTTCAGTCGTTCTTTTTCGTCCCAAAAGCTCTACCTTTAAGGCCGGGTGCACTGCTCGTCGGCGGGACACTTCGCTCAGAATGAAGTTCGCCTTGCCCGACCGAAGACGCTCTCACTTGAGCAGAAGAACGAGAAGAAGAATCAACATTCTTTCCCTTAGTGGAGGGACTTATTTCGGGGCCATTTCTGGAAACTTTGAAATCTCGGAGAAGAAACGAAGAAGAACTCGAACAGTCGAAGGCTTTCTTTCGCAGAAGACGGATGAAAAGTTTTTCTCTCAGAAACTTGGGGTATATATAGAGTTCGGATGGACTCCTCGAATCCCGAACCAAATCTCCTAATTAATATTCGGTTATGATTGGGTACTACGTCAGCCTATTACTCAGAGAAGGCGGACAGTCAGCGAATTCGAAAAGTTTTTGCGCAAAACAAATTCGTGATTTTTTACGCTAAGGAGCTTTCTACGCTCGACAGCTACAGATCTACGGTTTTATGCTCACAGGCTATGAGTCTATGGTTTTACGCCCAGATGCCTTTGTGCTCGGTAGCTTTTACGCTCGAGAGGCTACAAACCTACGACTTCACGCTCAGCAGCTACAAATCTATGATCTCACGCTCGGTGGCGTTTAGTTTACGCTCAGAGGCAACAGATCCACAACTTCACGCTCGGAAGATTTGCTTTTCACAGGCTACAAATCTACAGTTCTGCGCCAAGGAGCTTTCTACGCTCGACAGCTACAAATCTATGATTTTACATTCAAAGGCTACAAATCTATGATTTTACATTCAAAGGCTACAAGTCTATGGTTTTACGCCCGGATGCTCTCATGCTCGGTAGCTTTTATACTCGAGAGGCTACAAACCTACGACTTCACGCTCAGGAACTACAAGTCTATGATTTCACGCTCGGTGGCATTTAGTTTATGCTCAGAGGCTGCAAACTTATGATTTCACGCTCTATGACTTCCCGCACATCTGAAAGATGCGCAGGCCAGTACAGTACATCTGAAAAATTCTCAAGACGGTTAATTGCAGGAGTTCACACAGAAGATACTCCTTCTTAACCTCAAGATGTCCCAAGTATCCGAAGCATACAGAGTTCAACATTGAAAATTACTCTTCTTTATGGGTCGATTCAAAGTTCATCCAAACTCCAGTCTGAATATTTCATCTACAAATTCAAGATGGCGACTCAGTTTGACAGTCATTTCTCGCCATGTTCCAAGGGATTTTTGAGAAATCATTCTTGAAGATGATGTCTGAACAAGAATTCTATTTATCAGAAGTAACAGTTCAGAATTCTACGCGGTTCCTCATTCCTAACAGCAGGACAGTTCGAACACTCGACTGCTAAAGCGGCTTTCTGCGCATCCTTAGTTATGCGTAAAAGACAGGACAGGACCTAACACTCTTTCTAAATAGAGTCGGCGTAAAGTATCAGACGTGTCAAAGCTACACATATTCAGACTTCACAGCAAAGTATGGCAAGATGATCATATGCAAAGAAGAAGACGATCTTATTAAAATCATGATTACATATGAGGGAAATCCAATCTACAAGGGTTTTTCTCCATTTTCGTGGTTACATATGAGGGAAATCCCGTCTATAAAGGGTTTCTCATTTTCATTTAAAGATGGTGTCCAGAATCTGTTCTGCCAGGTTCTCGTATGGACGGCATTCTTCATCCATCTTCTCCAGCAGTCAGTCGGTAACCGCAAAACGACTGACATATGATCAACGGCAGGAGGATACAAAACTGGACCTAGACCCATCCTCCAATACGAAAAAGCAGGATAAATCTGCTTTCTTGTGTCCCATGCCGTGACAGATTGTGTTGAGGTATTTCACCCAACCTAATCTCGGACAGCCAGTTTGCCTGCTCTCATCCGCAGTTAACGGAAAAAGGTACCGCTTGCAAGCGGTATGGTCAAATACGACCCTTCCTCTCTCCCGAAGAACCACCATACAAAGTTGCTGATTATCCCAAGCAAAGGAGGCTATGATATCCTTCAATGATCCATCATTGTAGAGGACATTTGCTCGAAGACGCCATCTTTTTTGACTCCTTACATGCTGGAAGAACATGGTCTCCTTCTTCCTCAAGTCGACCCGACGAACTCCGGACATCATCTCTGTGTGGTGAAGGAAGTGTGGAGAGAATAGGAAAACTCCTCAGCCTTTTTATAGGCGAAAGAGATCACACCGATCCCCAATAACTCCGCCATAAAGTCAGCCATGAAAGAACGTGTCAGGCTTGACCGTTTCAGGCTCCATTCAGAGGGTTTCGAGTTACGAGGAACGGTTCATGCTTTATTCAAAGTGTTTCAAATTACGAGGAATTTAAAAGCTTTGAAGGGGGTCTTATAGAAGCATGAAAAATACGCTGGATAGCTATACGCAGCATATTGATGCAGGACAGCGTAAACAGAGGACCTCAGAGCCATCAAACGTGCAACAGAGCTTTTCCACTGAGCACAGCATAAAAATATAGGCTCAAGAACCATCCACATAATATATGTAATCCCCCTGATTTTTTTCAAGAAATTTTAATTTGGAATTTTCACAATTTTCTGGATTTTTTTGAGATTTTCTGAAATTAAACTAAGGTGTTTTAATAATTAAATAATTTTTAATTGATGTTTAATAATATTAAAATAATATGAAAATAATATTTTATAGTGTAAAATGAAAAACTAGACATAGGATATTTTTCTGAGAATTTATTGGACCCCGGATGAATTTTAAAAGCCCTAAAAAACTATTATTATTAATTGTTAATTAATTAATTAATTATGAGTTAATAATTATTTTTAAACCAGACCGGCCCAAGCCCATCCGGCCCAACCCATCTAAACCGGCCCGTTGGGCTATCGGGTCGGGTCCGAGAGACCCGAACCCGTAGCCACCCGACCCGCTCCCTCTCTCTTCCCCAGCCGAACCCAAGCCCGACTGCTGGCCTCCCTCCGGCCGTTACGCACCCGCCGTCGCCGCCACCGCTCCGACTCCCTGTAAACCCCGCCGCCGCCCGCTTCGCGTCTCTGCCCCTTCACCTCCCGCACCGGCCGCCGTTCGCCTCCCCGCCCCTCCCCTTTATAAAGGCCCTAGAATCCCCTCCCTCCGGCCACCCGAATACCCCGCCGACCTCAAACTTCCGCCGCGTGCCGCCCCGACTTCAGCCGACCGTCACCCGCCTCCCGCAGCGCCCTAGCCTCCCCTCCTCCGACGGGCTCCTCCATGAGCAGCAGCCAGCGGCAACAGCCTAGGGCCTCAGCGCCGCCGACTCCGGTCGCCAAGCCGCCGGACAGCGCCGCCCTCATCCGCCCCTGTCCCTCCGGCCCGCCTCCGGTCCCATCGACTCTCCTCCTCCGGCGGACACCGACACAGAAGACTGGACACAGCAAAACCCTAGGCCGGACACAGGGAAACCCTAACCCTAGTGAACAGTACTCGGACACAGTGAATCGCGTGTCGGACACGATTTGAACTTGGTTTTCAGGTCCACTTCAGGTACTCATAACTTTTTGCTCGTAGCTCGGAATTCGATTCCGTAAATTGTATCGCGTAGCCTGTATGACCCTCTCGGTGCCCGGATAAATCGTTCGGGGCATCGCGTCCTGTGGTGATCGTACACCGCGATCCAAAAACAGGAAAACCCAGACCCTGTTTCACCCCGGAACTGAGTACGCCCCGCCAAACGGGACGACTTGGTCGCGTGCGGTCTTTACCGATACGTGCGCGTCGTTGATACGGACGTGCGGGATTTCGCAGAAGCTGATTCGGATGTACGTGCACACCGGAATCAATGCGTATCCGCGGATATCGTCCCGTATCTGACCCTTCTGAATCCTGCTGTAACTTAGTGTACACACGTCGGATCGAGACGAAAATTATGCCATCGGACTCGTAGCAATACGCTGGTTCTGTGAGCCAAGTTTGGTTCGATTCTGAAAACCTTGACAAAATCGTGTGTCGTGGGCCCCACAGGCTCCACTCGATGGGCGATTTTGAGAACGGCTCATTGGAATCCAATTCTGGAAGTTTCGTTGGGTTTGTATCATCGTTCCTGACCTGTTGACACTAAGTTGGACTGTTTTTGAGACCTTTGACCCTGACGCGTTTTTCGGTGCAAAGCGGCCCACATCTGGACCCCGCCTTGACCCGAAAATGACATTTTTGCCCTTGTCTCCAAATTGGACTCAAGGACAGGCGATTCTAGCTGATTGACATTTTTTGAATCTGATGGTGATATTTGTTTCAGTAGCCGGAGTACTACCTGCAAACCCTGCTGAAGCCAGAGCTACACTTGGAGCCGGAAATCCAGGCAAGTGTACCTTGCCATAAATGCAGTTTAATGATTCATTTTCTCTTGATTTATTTTCTTGTGATTGTTGTAAATGCTCAACCCTAGGGCCGTGTGACTTGCTTAGCGTCCGATCAAAGTTGGGTGCTAACACCGTACGCGGGGTTGTGTAAAGTCACTTAGAGCTGGTTATCGTGTCATTTATATTCCTCGTACTTGCCATATCAAGTACATTATACCCAGGACACTTGACACAGAGCATGAGACAGAATCTTCCTGATTATTCAAGGTGGTTCTGTATATGATATAGATTTTATGACTTGAGCTTTATTATCTTAGAACTTAATAAAAGACTGACTGCATTAGTTTTAATCTTGCGTAACATGAACATTGAGAACTGTGATGTGAGATTACATTGGGTGGGGAGAGTATTACCATATCAAGGCTGAATAAATATTATATATTGTTATCTGGAAGTGTCCTAGTCTCTGACATAGAGCTTTGGCACCTGTACTGGCCCTTCGAGAAAACACTGCTATGGTTTCTTGTCACTGATCCTGTAGTAGTCTCAGCCTGAGTATGAATAATAACTCTCACTTGCATTATCACTTAGCTAGTTTAATTATTTACCCAGATTTGTTTGATAGCAACATCGGCATGCCACTGTCTTAGACTTATTAATTTCTTGTGTTTCTCTTGTGTTTAATATTTTGGTTGACTTGCATGCTCATTCACTGTATTTTGGCTCGTATTCTTCTGTACCTTGTTACATCCCTCTGAGGACCTGGTTTTGTTCTCCAGTTATAGCAGACGAGATCTACCCTGAGGTGTACGGAACAGGGGCACTACTCGGAGCAGTACCTAAACCTGAGGACGAGGTGATCGCTGAGGACTTCTCCTGAACAATTGCTTCGCCCTGCTCAGTATTATGGCAAATAGACTTTAATTCCTGTTAATTTAAACTCTTTATTTCCTGTCTTTGAGAACTTGTGTAAACAGACTTCATATCGGATTATTCTCCGATTTTATTTACTTAGACTGTTGTTGTTTAATATTTCTTTTGATGACTTTGCTATCTTTATTTGTGGATGAGAATAGTAAAACCCTGACTGATGTAATACAGCTTAAGTATGCCCGATGGATCCATTAAATTGGGTTTGTCCATCGGTGCATGCTGCTGGCCATTGCCACGCGTCCAGTACCTCGGTATTTTGGGACTGGGGCGTGACATGGTTTTTGTGGTGGCCCATGCAGGTCAACGACTAAATTGTTCGGTTTCAACTTAGGTACCGAACAGGCCTGCAATAAGAATAGGATCAGTTTTAAGATCTCATCCACTTGCTTGAATCGTTTTTTGATATCTGTATCGTATTCGAACTAATATTAACTTGCATCTTGCCTTGATTCCTGTGCGCCTCTTATAGTTTATTTTTGATGCAGAATAATGGATTCACGAGAAAACGATGAAACTCCAGCAAGAACACCAGTAGGTGCTGAAGTCACTTACGGAGAAGATGAAGTGACGCTACTGAGTGGAGATCCCTCTACTCACCGAAGCAGACAAGCAGATCCGCAATCTTCCCAATTTCGGCGTGATGATATTCCACCTCCGCCCCAGTTCACTCCACAGATGCCTGTCTTTCCACCAGGCCAAGCAATGGACGGACAGCAGATGTTTCAGATGTTCTACGCAATAATGCAAGCTCAGCAACAAGTTCAAACCGAAGCCTAACGTCGTGAGGCTGAGTACTTGAGGAACAGCCTAGTAAATGCACTGGAGCAGGCCAACCTACCAGCTAGACGGCAACCGACGGGCTCTATCACTGATTTCCGACAACTGAAGCCCCGTACTTTCTCTGGCAAGGAGGGACCAACAGAAGTGCATGAATGGCTCACCAATATTCGTCATCAATTAGAAGCAGCTGAGCTTCCACAAGAACGTTGGATGACCGCCGTCAGAATGCAATTGACGGACAATGCTCATCACTGGTGGCTATCCGAAGAGACCAGGCTCGGACCAGACCGAGTTACTTGGGAAGAGTTCTCCAGACTCTTCCAGGAGATGTACATACCTGCTATCGCTCGATCAGAACTGAGGGACAAGTTCAACCGCCTCACTCAAGAAGCTATGACGGTGGAAGAGTACAACGCCGAGTTCATTCGTTTGAGTCGCTTCGCTCCTACCTTGATCCCGACAGAAGTAGAGAAGGCCGAGAAGTTTTTCGACGGACTCAACATCGAACTACAGAAACTGATTGAATCTGTTGCACCAACTTCATACACGGACGTCCTTGCTGCAGCTCGACGCATGGAGCGCGTCACCAGGAGAGAAACCAGTCTGAAGAGGCCTTCCACATCAGTACCAGCCAGAGCAAACAATGAAGAAGCTGCCAAGAAACCTCATCTGCATCAAGCACCACAGGGATCTGCATCCAAAACCCTGACTCTTCCTACTTGTTATTACTGCGGCAAGATAGGCCATGTTGAGAAGGAATATAGACGTAAGCACGGACTGTGCTTAAGTTGCGGATCCCGACAGCATGCAGAGAAGGACTGCCCTGATCGTAGGGAAGCACCAAGGGCAAACCAACAAGCTCTACCAGCACCAGCAGGACATCAACCAAGGCCACCCTTGGCACTTCAAGCAGCACCCTACCAGCAACCCCAGCAACAGCAGAGAGCACCACCTCAAGGACGCGGCCAAGCTTTTGTAATGACTGTGGGAGACGTGCAGAACCATGGTGTTGCTAATGCGAGTAAGTCTTTATAGTTGTTTCGTTTCTAGCATTATTATAGTTTGTGCCTGCTGGTTCGTGACCCCAGACTTGACCTGATAACCTCAACCTGATAATTTTAACTTGCTAATAATTGATAACCTAGTGTTAACCTAGTAATTTTGAAATTGATAATAACCTAGAATTGTTAACCTAATATGTTTTAAACCTGGTTTTCTAAAAACTGTAAATTCCTAAAGTTCCCACAATTGGGAAATTGTATAACTTTTAATACTTAGGGAAATAAATTTTCCTAAGTGTTACCCTCAACCTTAATTTTCTGATTCAAATAAATTTTGCAACCGTGTCATCTCTGTTGACCGGTTATTCTTTGATTGCGAGGACGCAATCCTCTTAAGGGGGGTATATTGTAATCCTCCTGATTTTTTTCAAGAAATTTTAATTTGGAATTTTCACAATTTTCTGGATTTTTCTGAGATTTTCTGAAATTAAACTAAGGTGTTTTAATAATTAAATGATTTTTAATTGATGTTTAATAATATTAAAATATTATGAAAATAATATTTTATGGTGTAAAATGAAAAACTAGACATAGGGTATTTTTCCGAGAATTTATTGGACCCCGGATGAATTTTAAAAGCCCTAAAAAACTATTATTATTAATTATTAATTAATTAATTAATTATGAGTTAATAATTATTTTTAAACCAGACCGGCCCAAGCCCATCCGGCCCAACCCATCTAAACCGGCCCGTTGGGCTATCGGGTCGGGTCGGGTCCGAGAGACCCGAACCCGCAGCCACCCGACCCGCTCCTTCTCTCTTCCCCAGCCGAACCCAAGCCCGACTGCTGGCCTCCCTCCGGCCGTTACGCACCCGCCGTCGCCGCCACCGCTCCGACTCCCTGCAACCGCCGCCGCCGCCCGCTTCGCGTCCCTGCCCCTTCACCTCCCGCACCGGCCGCCGTTCGCCTCCCCGCCCCTCCCCTTTATAAAGGCCCTAGAATCCCCTCCCTCCGGCCACCCGAATACCCCGCCGACCTCAAACTTCCGCCGCGTGCCACCCCGACTTCAGCCGACCTCCACCCGCCTCCCGCAGCGCCCTAGCCTCCCCTCCTCCGGTGGGCTCCTCCACCAGCAGCAGCCAGCGGCAACAGCCTAGGGCCTCAGCGCCGCCGATTCCGGTCGCCAAGCCGCCGGACAGCGCCGCCCTCATCCGCCCCTGTCCCTCCGGCCCGCCTCCGGTCCCATCGACTCTCCTCCTCCGGCGGACACCGACACAGAAGACTGGACACAGCAAAACCCTAGGCCGGACACAGGGAAACCCTAACCCTAGTGAACAGTACTCGGACACAGTGAATCGCGTGTCGGACACGATTTGAACTTGGTTTTCAGGTCCACTTCAGGTACTCATAACTTTTTGCTCGTAGCTCAGAATTCGATTCCGTAAATTGTATCGCGTAGCCTGTATGACCCTCTCGGTGCCCGAATAAACCGTTCGGGGCATTGCGTCCTGTGGTGATCGTACACCACGATCCAAAAACAAGAAAACCCAGACCCTGTTTTACCCCGGAACTGAGTACGCCCCACCAAACGGGACGACTTGGTCGCGTGCGGTCTTTACCGATACGTGCGCGTCGTTGATACGGACGTGCGGGATTTTGCAGAAGCTGATTCGGATGTGCGTGCACACCGGAATCAGTGCATATCCGCAGACATCGCCCCATATCCGACCCTTCTGAATCTTGCTGTAACTTAGTGTACACACGTCGGATCAAGACAAAACTTGCGCTATCGGACTCGTAGCAATATGCTGGTTCTGTGAGCCAAGTTTGGTTCGATTCTGAAAACGTTGACAAAATCGTGTGTCGTGGGCCCCACAGGCTCCACTCGACGGGCGATTTTGAGAACGGCTCATCGGAATCCAATTCTGGAAGTTCCGTTGGGTTCGTATCATCGTTCCTGACCTGTTGACACTAAGTTGGACTATTTTTGAGACCTTTGACCCTGACGCGTTTTTCAGTACAAAGCGGCCCACATCTGGACCCCGCCTTGACCCGAAAATGATATTTTTGCCCTTGTCTCCAAATTGGACTCAAGGACAGGCGATTCTAGCTGATTGATATTTTCTGAATCTGATGGTGATATTTGTTTCAGCAGCCGAAGTACTACCTGCAAACCCTGCTGAAGCCAGAGCTACACTTAGAGCCGGAAATCCAGGCAAGTGTACCTTGCCATAAATGCAGTTTAATGATTCATTTTCTTTTGATTTATTTTCTTGTAATTGTTGTAAATGCTCAACCCTAGGGCCGTGTGACTTGCTTAGCGTCCGATCAAAGTCGGGTGCCAACACCGTACGCGGGGTTGTGTAAAGTCACTTAGAGCTGGTTATCGTGTCATTTATATTCCTCGTACTTGCCATATCAAGTACATTATACCCAGGATACTTGACACAGAGCATGAGACAGAATCTTCCTGATTATTTAAGGTGGTTCTGTATATGATATAGATTTCATGACTTGAGCTTTATTATCTTAGAACTTAATAAAAGACTGACTGCATTAGTTTTAATCTTGCGTAACATGAACATTGAGAACTGTGACATGAGATTACATTGGGTGGGGAGAGTATTACCATATCAAGGCTGAATAAATATTATATATTGTTATCTGGAAGTATTCTAGTCTCTGACACAGAGCTCTGGCACCTGTACTGGCCCTTCGAGAAAACACTGCTATGGTTTCTTGTCACTGATCCTGTAGTAGTCTCAGCCTGAGTATGAATAATAACTCTCACTTGCATTATCACTTAGCTAGTTTAATTATTTACCCAGATTTGTTTGATAGCAACATCGGCATGCCACTGTCTTAGACTTATTAATTTCTTGTGTTTCTCTTGTGTTTAACATTTTGGTTGACTTGCATGCTCATTCACTGTATTTTGACTCGTATTCTTCTGTACCTTGTTACGTCCCTCTGAGGACCTGGTTTTGTTCTCCAGTTATAGCAGACGAGATCTACCCTAAGGTGTACGGAACAGGGGCACTACTCGGAGCAGTACCTGAACCTGAGGACGAGGTGATCGCTGAGGACTTCTCCTGAACAATTGCTTCGCCCTGCTCAGTATTATGGCAAATAGACTTTAATTCCTGTTAATTTAAACTCTTTATTTCCTGTCTTTGAGAACTTGTGTAAACAGACTTCATATCGGATTATTCTCCGATTTTATTTACTTAGACTGTTGTTGTTTAATATTTCTTTTGATGACTTTGCTATCTTTATTTGTGGATGAGAATAGTAAAATCCTGACTGATGTAATACAGCTTAAGTATGCCCGATGGATCCATTAAATTGGGTTTGTCCATCGGTGCATGCTGCTGGCCATTGCCACGCGTCCAGTACCTCGGTATTTTGGGACTGGGGCGTGACAATATAGTATGTCCAGGCTGCTTCAGCATAAACAGGGTGCTTCATCGCCTTTATGGCATAAAACTCATCCGCTTTCAATGCAGCATTGAAGTGTACGAGGAACGCTTCGTATTCTTCGAAATGAACATGTCAGATCATGCAATGAACCTGACGTCTGGACTCATGACAAAGAGTACTGAACGACTACCCAGGCGACGGGTATAATGATGGCACAGCACTGCAACCCAGGCTGTCATTTACTGCTATTTCATTTACGTAAACCACTTTTACACATACGAAGGGATTTTACACAGGCAGATGTGAGCTGTTTACGCTCCGCAGAAGACAAACAACCTGCCACATTAAAAGCTGTACTTCGTACAGGGCTCGAGGCACGTCTCTGTATTTAAAATGCCGAATACTGACAGATGTCTGAGGCACATCTCTGTACTTGATGCACAGAAGTGTGGCAGGCCTTCAAAATACGCCTCTGCATTTAATGTGCAGGATAATGGCGGATCTTCGCATTTAATGCAGGAGATTTGATTAAATGTCACCAAACCGTCGTTTAGTAACATCCCCTTTGCGTAAACTACTCTTACGCATATAAGGGAATACGCTGTCCAGTTTTACACAGGCAGATGTGAGCTTCTTACACTCCGCAGAAGGCAAACAGACCGCCATATCAGCAGTTACTCTTCGTACAGAATTCGAGGCGCGTATCTGCATTTAATGTGCAGAATGATGGCAATTAATGCACAGAATGATGGCAAATCATAAAGATAAGCCTCTGCATTTAATGCACAGGATGGGGGCAGATCTCTGTATTTAATGCAAGAGATTTGATTATATCTCCAAGAGCCATAATTCTGGCTAAAACGTCCACATCATCTCGACCTCTATGACCGCTCGGCTTCTATGCCTGCTCGGCTTCTACGCCCACTCGGCCTCTATGACCGCTCAGTTTCTACGCCTACTCGGCTTCTATGCCTACTTGGCTTCTACGCCTACTCGGCTTCTATGCCTACTTGGCTTCTATGCCATGGTGACAGTTATTGGCTTATACGCCAACCTCTTCTACACAAGGGATAACTACCTACGTGGCTTCTACGCCGTGATCTTCGCAGCAGATATATGTGTTTGTCCCTTAGTTGGACACGCATCACATGCTCACTCAAAAGGTTATCTATACGCAGGCATTGGTTATTTTAAACCGTCGTGTAAAAGGGTGCTGTACTTTCTACTACTCGATTTCTACACCGACTGAGTGGTCACTGTCCCTAAAACTCTATTAATATAGACCTCTATTAATAGAGAAAAAGGTCGGAAAAATTGAAGGTCAAACGGTCAAGAGAGAGAGAGAAGAATCCAGAGCTCAGGCAAAGAGAAGGGATCGACGACTTTGGCATCGGGCATCCACCCTCTTTAGCAACCTTCGAAGCTGCTTTCTGTCTTCCACGGCACTTCTTCAACATCGTGTGGTCCAAGGGCTAAAGTGATCGACTGCAGATCAGACACCTATAGCAATATTTATCCAGATTAAATAAATTATACTTAGACATCCTCGTATAGGATTAAAATTGTATAATCTTGTTTGTAAACACCGAAGAAAGGGCGGGTTTTCGTATAAGACCTCGTTTCCATATTCTCTCTCGTTTATTATCCGAAACAATTGTATTCAAAAAAATAATTCTTGACTCGCATCCTGCCTTGATTCTTCTATGCAACTCTAAATGTTTACTTTATGCATAGAGTAATGGGTCCACGAATTAATGACGATACTGCCATGAGAACCCCACTGGGTGCAGTGATTACTTATGATGATGGGGTGACACCATTGGGTGGAGATCCATCAACTCAATAAATCAGTCCGGCTGATCAGGACGCCTCGAGGTTTCGGAGAGATGACATTCCACCACCACCGCAATTTACTCCACTGATGCCATCCTTTCCGCCAGGGCAGCCTAAGGATGGACAATATCTATTTTATATGTTCTATGCAATGATGCAAGCTCAATAACAAATTCAGCAAGAGGCTCAGCATCACCAGGAAGAGAACCTAAGGAACAATATAGTGATCGCACTGGAGTAGGGGACCCCACCAGCTAGATGGCTATCGATGGGATCTATCATTGATTTCCACCAGTTGAAGCCCCATATATTTTTTTGCAAGGAGGAGCCCACTGAAGTTCATGAGTGGCTCACAAAAACTCAACACCAATTGGAAGCAACTGAGCTTCCGAGGGAGCGTTGGATGACTGCGTTGGGATGCAGTTGATGGAAAATGTACATCAATGGTGGCTATCTGAGGAGAAACGACTCAGACTAAACCAAGTTAATTGGGAGGAGTTCTCTAGACTCTTCTAGGAGATGTACATTCCATCTATTGCTAGAGAGGAACTTCGGGATAAGTTCAACCGCCTTACTAAGATCAATATGACTATAGAAGAGTATAATACAGAGTTCATTCGGTTGAGTCGTTTCACCCCTACTCTGATCTCGATAGAAGAGAAAAAGGCGAAGAAATTCTTTGATGGACTTAACTTTGAGTTGCAGAGGTTGATCGGCTCAGTTGCACCTATTTCTTACGCGGACATCCTTACCGCAGCCCGAGGCATGGAGTGCGTCACCAGGAGAGAGTCCAGCCAGAAATGGCCATTCACATCAGTACTAGCCAGAGCACCACAAAGAGAAGCTGCAAAAAGACCTCGCAGCCACCCAGAGCAGCTCCACAGATACTGCCTACATGTCAATATTGTAGCAAACGAGGTCATTACGCGAGCGAGTACAGACGCAAGTTGGGACTATACTTGGTTTGCGGATCCAGCCAACATTCAACCATGGATTTTTTTTGAGCGTCGAGAGGGAGCACCGATGGTAAACGACAAGATTTACTAGCGCCGAGACCAGTCCAACATCCACCTAGGCCAGCTTATCCAACACTAGGAGCACCACAGACGAGAGTTGGAGGAGTCAGACCACCAACTCCAGAAGGGTATTAGCCGATGCCACCTTTGGCACCACAGGCAGCACTATTCCAGTAGGCTCGACAGCAGCAGAGAGGACCAGCTCAGGGGCAAGGGCAGGCATTTGCCATGACTATTGAAGAGGAAGCTACTGCAGAAGAGGTCATCACAGGTACTATATTAGTAGCTTCATTACCTGATATAGTATTATTTGATTATGGAGCATCGTATTCATTCATAGCTGCTAGCTTCGTAGCCACACATAGAGTAGCAATCGTACCCCATCCGAAGACTATGAGAATTCTTACATGAGGCAGAATTATTCCAGTTAGTGATATTTGTAGATCTTATTTGGTAGTAGTTTGTGGGCGAGAGATGCGAGCTCAATTCTTGATCTTTTCTATGTCGGATTATGATATTGTACTTGGTATGGACTGGATGAGTCAGTACCATACGACTCTAGATTATCGGCGTGGACATGTTATATTTAGACTGCCTGGTCATCTGAAGTTTGAGTTTCTTTGGGGAGCCAAAGAGCAAGGTTTTTAGCCTACACTTAAGGCACTCTTTGTATAAGAGGAGCCCGAGTATCCAAAAGTGGTATCCAAATTTGTGGATATATTTTTCGATGATCTTCTAGGCTTACCACCAGATCGAAAAATAGAATTCACCATAGACTTGACTCCAGGAGTAAAGCCTATCACTTTATTAGTGTACCGGCTAGCACCTTAGGAGTTAGTGTAATTGAAGAAGCAAGTTGATGATCTTCTAGAGAAGAGTTTTATTTAGCCCAGTATTTTACCATGGGGAGCACCCATACTATTTGTGCCGAAGAAGGATGGAACGGTACGCCTGTGTATTGACTACAGGGCACTAAATGTTATAACCATCAAGAACCGGTACCCCTTGTCGTGCATAGACTATCTATTCGATCAATTGAGTGGTGCTCGTGTATTCTCAAAGATCGATCTTAAATCCGGTTATCATCAGATTAGAGTACGGTAAGAGGATATACTGAAGTCAGCCTTCAAGACCACGTACGGGCACTATGAGTTCTTAGTTATGTTGTTTGGTTTAACCAATGCGCCAGTTGTGTTCATGAGTTTGATGAGCAGAGTCTTCCATCGGTACTTGGACAAGTTCGTGGTTGTGTTTATTGATGACATCTTGGTATACTCCAAGAGCCACGAAGAGCACGAGGTATCACGTCCCGATTTTCGCTAAATCGATAATCGTCCCCCGGACGTGATGTCGTGCACGCGTAAGGTGCGCGTGACATAATAATATACTTTAGAACATATGCAACAGAGTACGCAAACAAGATATCACACATTGAGATATAGAAAAGTTTTCTTTATTGATAATGAACATCTGGTTACAAACTCTTGACCCAAAAGTAATAAGGATGTCGTACGGGCTTACAACTTGGACGCAAAATGAGATAGTCGTTCCATACATTACATTATTTACTAAAACTTAAAATATAATAGACACCTGCAGGCAAAGCTACCGCCTTCTCTCGGAGCTGCATAAACAGGGTGCACAAGCTTCGGATATTTTATACAAGTTCCAAAAGACACGAACGGAGGGCGTCGAGTACTAGACTGGTTGGGGAAAGAAAGCTTCAGCTCCTCGCCGCGTCGCTTGGACTCGGGGAACCTACTGCAACGAGGGTCAGTACATTGAAAAGTACCGGTGAGGGCGAGCTAACCCATCTAACCAAATCAACACAATATTCAGGTGAAGAAATAATTATTAATATAGACTTTTTATCTCGCCTTAGTTTGAGTTACAGCATGCAATGTATATATGTAAAGACTGAATAATTGTGCCACCGTTTGGTGGCTTTTTACCTGCCCGTCTGATACACCTGCACAAATCTTACCATGACCTTCCCTGCCAAGAAGACATAGTTAGCATGTACAGTTAAAATATACATAAGGTCACTGGCATCACAAGCCATATTGGATGATTTTATAGCCTCTAAACGAAAATGGGGTGCAAAACAGGTAGCTGGCCCCCGCTGCACGCGCATTCCGTTCAATTCAAACGACTATCAAAATTGTTCCGTCCAGATCGGATCGGTCCCGATGCCCCAGCGACCGTCCGCAGGAATTGAAAGCCTTGTGCACAAGTTGTCCGTGACCATACCACGTCTTAATATTTGGTTATCAGCAAAGCAATTCCAGACATCAAAATTTAGAATAACTACTTAGCACACCACGAAGGCATAGTCTATATGTTTCAAATAATCACATTTCAGAATAGGTAAATTCACATTTGCTCAGTTATAGATGAATGAGATCTAGCTACAACTGAAACATACGATGAATATATATACACAACGAATAAGCATGCAACAATATGATCGTAATGAAGTAGTGTGACAAGCATAAGGGTTCCGTTATTTTACTTCTTTGTAAATATTGACTCAGTTAATACAATTTTGGTATCGTTGATCGGAACATACAAATGAGTCAGATTATTAATAATGAAGACTTGGAAGAAGGGAGCTAATCGAACTAAGTCCACTCACAAATTGGTGAATCGGGAAAGAGGAAAGAAAGATCTTCAAGACTCCGCTTGCGCGTCGCCTACACGATCACCTGCACGCACCAACAGATGATCAATATCTCCTACTTCGGTATCCAAGGGTTCGATACGAAATACGAAATCCAAAGAATGAAGATAATGAAATCCATCAAAACCGTACAAGAAAATGCAAGTCACAAAACCAACAAGAAAACAATCAAGCGACATCGAAAATGGACAAAGAAACCAGTACAACGGAAAGGCCCCTCTCGACTCTGTCGTCGAGTCCTTCCTTGAGGTACGATCCGTTGAATATGGGACCTGATTCCGAAGAAACCAATCCATAAGAGAAAATTATCTTGATTCAATCTGTCCCGATCGAACGATACCAAGTATTTCTTAGCCACGCTCCACGAAAAAGGGGGAACGGGACACTACATCTTAACCAACTAACAAAACGTTTCATCCTCAAAACTTAGAAATAGAACCTACCCCAAAGAAATAATAAGGAAAACTTTTTCTTCATATCCGATTCGAGTTTCCAAGTCGATTCCTCGACCGAATGGTTCCGCCAAAGAACGCGCACAAGCGAGTCTGTCCGATTCCGTAACTGCTTCTCTTTCCGATCTAAGATCTGAACGGGCTTCTCGGCGTACGACAAGTCTGCCTACAGATTTAGCTGACCAAGATCTACCATATGGTTCGGATCATGCACGTACTTCCTAAGATGTGACACATGGAAGATATCATGCACGTCTGACAGGCTCGGTGGTAGCGCAATTTGATAGGCAACTAAAGTGATTCGTTTGAGGATTTTGAACGGACCAACGAATCTCGGACTTAACTTTCCCTTTACTCCGAATCTTGTAACTCTAAGCATGGGCGAGACCTTTAAAAATACATGGTCTCCTTTATGGAACTCGAGGGGTCGACGAACAATGTCGGCATAGCTCTTTTGCCGGCTTTGTGATACCTTTAATCGCTCTCGGATCAACCGAACCTTCTGGACTGTTTGTTCAACCAGTTCCGGCCCAAGGATTTGATGCTCCCCAACTTTATTCCAGCAGATCAGTGATCTACACTTCCGTCCATACAGAGCCTCATACGGAGCCATCTGGATGCTGGACTGATAACTATTGTTATATGCAAATTTGGCCAACGGTAGGTGGACTTCCCAACTTGAATTTGAGTCAATTGCGCAGAGACGCAACATGTCTTCAAGTACCTGATTCACCCGCTCTATTTGGCCATCGGTTTGAGGATGGTAGGCTGAGCTGAACTTCAACTTGGTCCCCATCGCTGACTGAAGGCTTTTCCAGAAATGTGATAGGAATCGTCCGTCCCGATCAGACACTATAGGAACTGGTACTCCGTACAGTCAAACTATTTCATCAAGGTAGGTCTGGGCAAGGCGATCGATGCTCCAAGTAACTTTAATGGTGATGAAGTGCGCTGACTTGGTTAACCGGTCGACGATAACCCAGACTGTGTCCTTCCCCCGTTGCGTCTTTGGTAAGACAACAATGAAGTCAATGCATATGTGCTCCCATTTTTATTTCGGGATAGCAAGATTCTGTATCTCTCTGCCCAGTCTCTGATGTTCTACTTTCACCCTCTTACAGGTTATACATTGCGACACGAAGAGCGCCACATCCTTCTTCATGCCGTGCCACCAGAAAATAGTACGAAGGTTTCTATACATTTTTGTGCTCCCGAGATGGATCGTATAGGCTGCATAGTGAGCTTCCGTAAGGATCTTCTTTCTGAGTTTTGTATCGTTGGGGACGCATAGCCTTTCCTTAACTCGCAACACTCTATTCTCATCTACTACAAAGTCCTTCGCCTTCCCAGCTAGAATTTGCTCGCGCATTTTCCTAAGGAATGGGTCGTCCCTCTGAGTAGATGTGACCCTCTCTAACAGATTGTGTACAAATAGTATCTGAGCAACTCCCATGCTGCGATATCGAATTTGGAGTTCAATGCTCATTTCCTCTAAGTCCCTCTGTAACCTGCGATCAACGGACAGGGATCCCGCAAATACTCGACTCAACGCATCCGCTACAACATTTTTCTTGTCAGGTGTGTAGTCGATCGTCAGGTCATAGTCCTTAATTAATTCTAGCCAACGCCGTTATCGTAGGTTAAGGTCCGTTTGGGTGAATAAGTACTTCAAGCTTTTATGATCTGTATAAATTCGGCAAGCCACTCCATAGAGGTAGTGTCGCCACAATTTTAGCGCGAACACAATTTTTGCTAGTTCCAGGTTAGGCGTAGGATAATTTTTCTTGTGCTTTTTCAGTTGTCTGGATGCGAAGGCTATCACCCTATCCTGCTGCATGATTACACACCCCAAGCCCTATCCTGACGCGTCACTGAATATTTGGAATCCCGAGGTCTCGTCTGGTAGCGCAAGTAGTGGGGCAGAGGTGAGGCGTTGCTTTAGCTCCTTAAACAAGGCTTCGCAGTCGGCAGACCACTCAAACACGACTCCCTTCTGTGTGAGGTGAGTCAGAGGCGATGCTAATTTGGAAAAGTTTTTCACGAAATGCCTGTAGTAGCCCGCTAGCCTGAGGAAGCTTCGAATCTCACTAACGGATGCAGGCCACTTTCACTCGACGATGGCTTCAACTTTCTTTGGATCGACTGAAATACCTCCCACAGAAATGATGTGCCTAAGGAAAGATACACCGCTCAGCCAGAATTTACACTTACTCAGTTTCGCATATAACTTGTTGTCCCGAAGAGTCTGTAGCACGGTCCGCAAGTGCTCTGCATGTTCCTCCCTAATCTTCGAGTACACCAAGATATCATCAATGAACACTACTACAAAGTTGTTGAGATATAGCCGGAATACGCGATTTTTTAAGTCCATAAAGGTGGCAGAGGCATTGGTCAATCCGAATGATATTACCAAAAACTTATAGTGGCCGTAACGAGTGTGAAAGGCTGAATTTGGCACGTCATTCGGTTTGATCTTGAGTTGATGGTAACCCGAGCGAAGATTAATTTTTGAGAATACCGTCGCACCTTGTAGTTAATCGAAGAGGTCATCGATCATGGGAAGGGGGTACTTGTTTCGAACAGTGGCCTTATTCAATTCACGATAGTCGATACAGAGCCGCAACGAGCCATCATTTTTTTACAAACAATACAGACGCACCGCATAGAGACACGCTAGGACGAATATACCCACGATCGAGCAATTCTTGTAGTTTGACCTTCAGCTCCTTCAGTTCGGCAGGGACCATTCGATACGGAGCTTTAGAAGTCGGTCGAGTATCTGAAAATGTGTCTATAGTGAACTCTATCTTTCGGTCGGGCAGCATGCTGGACAACTCATCTGGAAACACATCAGAAAAATCTGCCACAACGGAAGTAGACTCAACATTTGCGCAATCTTGCTGAGTCTCTCGAACAGACGCCAAGTACCCTTCACAACCAGAATGTATTATCCGTCGAGCAGATATTACAGAAATTACCATATGGATATTCGACGCTCTCGACGATGGACTTCACATATAGCAATATTCGGTCTCGCCTGGTAGACGAAACATAACTTTCTTTTCTGTACAATCAATGGTCGCCGAATAAGTGCCGAGCAATTCCATCCCCAGAATAATATCATAGTCCATGATGTCTATAACTATCACATCAAGTGACAATTTCTTTCCTCCGATGCAAATAGAGTCGTCAGGACAAACTGAGTCAGCGGGGAAGTCCATGCCCCACGGGGTACTGACGCTAAGCCTTAGGCCTAACGGTATCTGAATAAATTTGTGCTTCCTAGCTAAGTTTGTTGATACAAAACTATGTGTGGCACCAGAATCAAATAGTACTCGTGCAGGCACATTATTGAATAGCAATATACCTGTCACTACGGTGTCTGAGGCGAACGCCTCGTCCCGTGTCAATGCATAAACCCGACCTACACTGTTCGGACGACGCTCTTGTTGTTGCACAGGACAATCTACTTGGAGCGCTTGAGCTGGATTCTGTTGTTGAATACGATGAGGGGGGCACGGACAACGACTAGCTAAGTGCCCTTGTTCACCATAATTGTAACATGACCCATTCTTACGACGACAGTCGCTGTTGGTGTGCCCTGGTAGTTCACAGAAGGTACAAAATTGCCCTTGACCATGCCCCGCATTATGGCCCTGAGAACTGTCGTTATTAGGATGATTTTTTGCGTTGTTTTCTCCTGTGTTACGATGGCGCTTGTGATTAGAATATTGCATAGCGCCAGAAGTAGTAGCAGGATATTGCGGTTCTAGGACGACGGCATGGTTAAGGACTTCCCTCATTATCTCGTACTGTAAAGTGACTATGTATGCGTGAATGGAAGGTCGCAGGCTGCCTTCAAACCATATGGCTTAGCTCGCTGTATTGGGCAGATAATAACTAGCAAACTTAGCCAACCGGTTGAATTCTGCGACAAACTGCTTCACCGACATGCTCCATTATTGCAGACGTATAAAATTGTTCTCCTTTTGACGATGAATAGGTAGGGAAATAAACTCTTTTTCGAACGCACTACAAAAGGAGGCCCACAGGATCGTCTCGCTATCACCATCTGCAAAAAGAGATCTTCGATGCACATTCCACCAATCATGCACGTTCATACGAAGCTGGAGCTGGGCACAGGTGACTTGCTTGTTATCAGGTACTTCTAGGAGTTTAAAGTGATCCTCAACTTCGGCTAACCAATCTAGATCCACAACGGGGTCCTCGGTCCCTCGGAAGGACGTATTTCAAACCTTTTTGAAGTCGACAAAGTCGAAGGTAGTCACATCATTCTTCTTTGGGGTTTGGGGTATTTCGACTTTATTTATCGGTTGCTCCACCGGTGCCGCTACTGTCGTTGCAGAATGGTTGGAGGCTAAGGTCTGAACAATTTGCTGCAGGGCATCCACCTGCTTCTGTTGAACCTCAAATCGGGCTTCTAGACTTTTCTCGAACTCGTCCTGTCGAGCCTCATCCCTTCTTTGTTGCTCCTCTAACATTTGCATCATTCATTCAATCGGATCGACGGGGGGTGCACGTTGTTGGCTCTCGGAGCTTGCTGAAGTGCCTAAAGTACTTGCTTCAACTTGCCCGGTTCTATGTGTTTGAGCCATTCCTTCAAAATTAAAGAACTTACATCAGTCTCATAGAGTATTACGGACTTTACGGACTCACTGTATTGAACGCATCTCATTTTTCCCAAACTATTTTAAGAGTTCAACTGAAAGGGACAGGGTCATCTTATGAAAACTTTTTCTAACATGAGACCAAAGGATCTGAAGCTAGGTTCTGATACCAATATGTAATGCCCCAATTTTTGCTAAATCGATAATATTTTCCGGACATGATGTCGCGCACGCATAAGGTGTGTGTGCATAAGGCCTATGCATAATGATATACTTTAGAACACATGCGACAGAGTACGCAAACAAGATATCACACATTGAGATATAGAAAAGTTCTCTTTATTGATAATGAACATCTAGTTATAGACTCTTGACCCAAAAGTAATAAGGATGTCGCACCAGATTACAACTTGGACGTAAAATGAGATAGTCATTCCATACATTACATCATTTACTAAAACTTTAAAATATAATAAACACCTGCAGGCGAAGCTATCGCCTTCCCTTAGAGCTGCATAAACGGGGTGCACGAGCTCCGGATGTTTTATACAAGTTCCAAAAGGCACGAAAGGAGGGCATCGAGTACTGGACTGGTTAGGGGAAGAAAGCTTCAGTTCCTCGCCGCGTCGCCTGGACTCGGAAAACTTGGTGCAACGAGGGTCAGTACATTAAACAGTACCTGTGAGGGCACACAATATTCAGGTGAGGCAACAATTATTAATATGGACTTTCTATCTTGCCTTAGTTTGAGTTGCAGCATGCAATGTATATATGTAAAGACTGAATAACTGTGCCACCGTTCGGTGGCTTTTTACCTGCCCGTCTGATATACCAGCACAAACCTTACCATGACTTTCCTGCTAAGAAGACATAGTTAGCATGTACAGTTAAAATATACATAAGGTCACTGGCATCACAAATCATATTGGATAATTTTATAGTCTCTGAACGAAAATGGGGTACAATACAGGTAGCGGGCCCCCGCTGCACGCGCATTCCATTCAATTCAAACGACTATCAAAAAATTTTTGCCCAGATCGGATCGGTCCCGGTGACCCAGCGATCGTCCGCAGGAACCGAAAGCCTTGTGCACAAGTTGTCCATGACCATACCACGTCTTAATATTTGTTAATCAACAAAGTAATTCCAGACATCAAAATTTAGCATAACTACTTAGCACACCACGAAGGCATAGTCTATATGTTTCAAATGATCACATTTCAGAATAGGTAAATTCATATTTGCATAGTTATAGATGAATGAGCTCTAGCTACAACTTATAGATGAATGAGCTCTAGCTACAACTGAAATATAGGAAGAATATATATACACAACAAACAAGCATGCAACAATATGATTTCAATGAAGTAGTGTGACAAGCATAAGGGTTCCCTTATTTTATATCTTTGTAAATCTTGACTCAGTTAATGCGATTTTGGTATCATTGATCGGAACGTACAAACGAGTCAGATTATTAATAATGAAGACTTGGAAGAAGGGAGCTAATCGAAGTAAGGCCACTCACAAGTTGGTGAATCGAGAGAGAGGGAAGAGAGATCTTCAAGACTCTGTTTGCGCTTTGCCTACATGATCACCTGTACGCACCAACAGATGATCAATATCTCATGCTTTGGCCTACAAGGGTTCGATACGAAATGCGAAATCCAAAGAACGAAGACAATAAAATCAATCATAACTGTTCAAAAAATGTAAGTCACAAAACCAACAAGAAAGAAACCAAGCGGCATCAAAAATGGACAAAGAAACCAGCACAACGGAAAGGCCCCTCTCGACTTTGCCGTCGAGTCCTTCCTTGAGGCATGATCCGTTGAATATGGGACCTGATTCTGAAGAAACCAATCCATAAGAGGAAAGGATTTTGATTCAATCTGTCCCGATCGAATGATACCAAGTATTTCTTAGTTGTGCTCCCCAAAAAAGGGGGAACGGCCCACGATACGAGGAGAATCTCATAATTGTACTAGAGATGCTAAGACATGAGAGACTGTATGCCAAGCTTCGCAAATGTGAGTTTTGTCTGGATAGGGTGCCTTTCCTGGGATATATCATCTCGGAGAAGGAATTTAGTTTAACCGGAGAAGGTTGCTGCAATAGAAACTTGGCCCACACCTATATCAGTTGCGAATGTGAGAAATTTTATCGGACTTGCTGGATATTATCGGAGATTCATGGAGAACTTTCCAAGGATTGCAGAGCGTATGATGCGTTTGACGCGTAAGGACCAGGAGTTTACATGGACGAAGGATTGCCAGAAAGCTTTTGTGGAGTTGAAGAGGCGATTAACGACAACACCGGTCTTGACTCTTGCTTCTGGATCGAGAGGATACATAGTTTATAGTGATACGTCAAGTAGTGGACTGGGATATGTTTTGATGCATCATGGCAAAGTTATTGCTTATGCATCGAGGCAGCTGAAGGTTCATGAGAAGAACTACCCGACGCATGATCTCGAACTAGCTGCAATAATATTTGCATTAAAGATATGGAGGCACTATCTTTACGGAGGATAAAAATTTTTACGGATTACAAGAGTCTGAAGTATGTCTATACTCAAAAAGAGCTCAACATAAGGCAGAGGCGTTGGTTAGAGTTGATGGTCGATTTTGATATAGATTTACAGTACCATCCGGGCAAGGCGAACGTCGTAGCAGACACACTCAGCTGGAAGCCCACAGCTTATTTCTTGACGACGCAGCCCCAGTTATTAGAGGACCTATTGGGAGATAGATTTCCAATAAAAAGTCTCAATTGTCAAATAGCTTCTCTCCTTGTAGATCTTGGCCTCCTCCTCCTTGCTCCTTGCTTCCTTCTTATAGATCCTTGGTGTAGCAACCTCAATAAAGAATTTGGGAAGAGATTTGTGAAGAATTGGTGGAGAACTGATGAGGGAATGGAGGGAAATTGGAAGAGGGAAAATTAGATCTAGAAATTTAGGAAAGAAATAAAATAAGAGCACTCTCTCTCCTCCTAATTATGGCTGGTCATAAACCCTTCTCCAAGTAATGTATAATATCCCAAATATCCCTTGGGGCCTCTCATGAAGAAATAATTAGGGAGGAAAGGTTATAGTCTAATGGTTTCACTAATTAATTAAATCTCATAATCCATGGGCCTAATTCATGGGCTCAACTTAGGCTAGTCCAATTATTTGGTTCATGCATTCTAATAATTGGGTTAGGTCCACTACGCAAGTCCACAACAATCTACAACTAGCAAAAAATTAAGAATACAATAAATAATTAAATCATGCATGCACAAATATTAAATCTAAATAATCCTAAAATAATAATACCCATTGACAATTACCAAACTACCCTTAGTTGAAAATGTGAGGGTGACAAGCAGTTCCATGTGCCTATCAGAACACCTGTACAACAGACATACCAGATGCAGAGACCAGCCCAGCCCGCTCATGCTTGTCCCTTCTGTAAGAAGGCAGGGCACAGATGGGATGTTTGCAGGAAGAGGCTCGGTCAGTGCTTGTTTTGTGGTTTATCATATCACCAGCTGAGGGATTGTCCCAAGACCTTAGCTCGTACAGCTCAGGATGTAGCCCCTATCCAGAGGATACCCGTGAGACACTCGGCGAGACAGAAGAGAGGACCTCCTTTATAGCCCCAGCAGCAGAAGTTCGTGCAGCACCATCACCAGCAGAGAGGTGCACAGCAGGGGCGAGCTTTTGCCCTGACCGTGGAGGAGACAAAGCCAGTCGAAGATGTTATCTCAGGTTTAGTCTTACTTGATTCTTTTCCAGCTCATGCCTTATTTGATTCTGGTGCTTCTTATAGCTTTGTATCTGTATCTTTTGCTTTGAGACATCGTCTTGAGTCTAAACCGTTGGCGAGGACTTGCAAGATCACGACCGGGTGGCATCATCCTAGTCAGTGATGTTTGAAAGAACCAGAGGGTTTATTTGGGAGGCCATGAGCTGAGCGTATTTTTACTTGTAATGCCACTTCTGAGTTACGATATAGTACATGGGATTGATTGGTTGAGTAGATATCACACTAATATTGATTATCGTGGAGGCAGAGTCTAATTTCAGACGCCAGGAGAGCCGGAGTTCAAGTTCGTCCGAGGAGCAGAGCAGAGCGAGAGCAATTTTTGTGGAGCCTTGGTCGAGGAGCAGGAGCCGCCACATCCGTTGATTGCAGAGTTCTTGGATATCTTTCCAGAGGAATTATTGGGGTTATCGCCGGACAGAGATTTGGAGTTCTCTATAGATTTAGTGCCAGGCACAGAGCCGATCTCTCAGCACGTCTATAGAGTAAACAACAGCGAACTGGCGGAGTTGAAGAAGCAGGTGGATAAGTTATAAGACAAAGGCTTTATCCATTCCAGTTCATCACCAAGGGTGCTCCAGTACTGTTTGTACCCAAGAAGGATGGGTCGGTACGTATGTGTATCGACTACAGGGCAATTAATAATCTCACTATCAAGAATAAATATTTGTTGCCGCGGATTGATGACTTGTTTGACCAGCTGAGCAGAGCGAAGGTATTCTCGAAGATAGACTTGAGGTCAGGGTACCACCAGGTGAAGGTGAAGAGGGAAGACATCCCAAAGACAGCTTTCAGGACTCGTTATGGGCAGTTCGAGTTTTTAGTGATGCCGTTTGGGTTGACCAATGCCCCGACAGTGTTCATGAACCTGATGAACAAGGTATTTCATCAGTACCTGGACCAGTTTGTTGTAGTCTTCATGATGATATTCTGATATATTTGAAGACCCCAGAGGAGCATGAGCAGCACTTGAGGATTGTTCTGGAGAACCTCAGGAAGGAGAAGTTGTATGGCAAGTTGTCGAAGTGTGAATTCTTGATAAGGTTGAATTCCTTGGGCATGTCATTACAGGAGATAGAATCTTGGTGGACCCGAAGAAGATCTCAGCAGTTGAATCGAGGTCTACCCCGAGTTCAATAGCAGAGATCAGGAGCTTCCTTGGATTAGCAGGCTACTACAGAAGGTTTATTCAGGACTTTTCCAGACTAGCGAGCCGATGACTAGGCTGACCAAGAAGGACGTAGAATTCGTCTGGACTGAGGATTGTCAGTCAGCATTTGAGGAGCTGAAAAGGAGATTGACTATAGCTCCCATCTTGATACTACCATCAGAAGCAGGAGGATTTTTTATTTACAGTGATGCATCAGGAAAGGGATTGGGTTGTGTACTATAGCAGCATAGGAAGGTAATTGCATATGCTTCCAGGCAATTACTCCCGCATGAGAAGAACTACCCTACCCACGATTTGGAGCTTGCAGTGATTATATTTGCTCTCAAATTATGGAAACACTATCTATATAGAGAGAGAGTAGAGATCTTCACAGACCATAAGAGCTTAAAGTATGTGTTTACACAAAAAGAGCTCAACATGAGGCAGCGACGATGGTTGGAGCTGATGAAAGACTTCGACATATCCTTGCAGTACCATCCTAGGAAGGCCAACATAGTCGCGGATGCTTTGAGCAGGTATACCGTGGCTATTTGCTTGACTCGAGACATGCATTTATTGGAAGATCTCGACAGTTTGGGCATTGAGGTATTGGTTTCGGGAGTCGCAGCACAGATGTGGGGACTTCAGGTTCAGTCAGAGCTAATGGACCGAGTCAGAGCCGGACAGTATGAGGATGAGTCTCTGAGGAGCATCAGAGCATAGGTTCAGGTCGAACTTGCAGAGGACTTTATCGTCGCAGATGACGGATCATTGCGACACGGTACCAGGTTGTGCGTACCGAGAGGACCTTTGTGCGAGAAGATTATGAAGGAGGCGCATCATTCCCAATACTCTATGCATCCCGGTACTAATAAGATGTATAGAGACATGAGGGAGCATGTATGGTGGTATGGCATAAAGCGGGAGGTAGCTAGCTTCATGTCCAGATGCTTAGTTTGCCAGCAGCTCAAGGTGGAGAGACAGAGACCAGGAGGATTGCTTCAGCCTTTGCCCATTCTGGAGTGGAAATGGGAGCATGTTACTATGGATTTTGTATCGGGGATTTTGCGTTCTCCAGGAGGCAAGGATGCGATTTGGGTCATCGTGGACAGGTTGACCAAATCAGCCAACTTTCTGCCATTTAAAGTGGGTACATCTACGAAGAGGCTTACGGAGATGTATGTGCGCCAGATTGTTAGATTGTACTGTATTCCAGTGAGCATTGTCTCATGATAGCCGTTTCATATTCCATTTCTGGAGGAGTTTGCAGGCTAGCTTGGGCACTCAGCTTAAGTTCAATACTGCCTATCACCCTCAGACGGACGGACAGTCAGAGAGGACTATTCAGACTCTCGAGGACATGCCACGCACCTGTGTTTTGGATCTTGAAGGTTATTGGGAGGATCACCTTCACTTGGTAGAGTTTTTATACAACAACAGCTACCAAGCCAGCATTGGGATGTCACCATTCGAGGCGTTATATGGACGGAGATGTCGCACTCCATTATCCTGGGTTGATGTTGGTGACAGGGCATTATTGGGACCAGAGATGGTAGTGGATGCAGCAGAGAATGTGAAGCTTATCAGGGACAGACTTCGAGTGGCGCAGGACAGGCAGCGGCATTGGGCCGATAGCCATCGGAGACCTTTGGAGTTTGAGGTATAGCTTTAAATTTTGTCTTGCTTGTGTTTGATTGTTGCTTGTTAGAATGCTAAGGTTGTGTTTTGTGCTAGGTTGGCGGTCTGGTTTTCTTGAGAATTTCTTCGACACGTGGCACGATTTGTTTCGGTGGAGGCGGCAAGCTTAGTCCGTGATTCATCGGTCCTTTCAGCATTCTTGAGATGGTCAGTGCGGTCGCTTATAGACTAGACTTATCACCTGCATTGGAGAGAGTGTACAACGTATTTCATGTGTCGCAGTTGAGACGGTACGTGGCAGATCTCAGTCATGTGTTGGATCACTCGGAGATAGAGGTGGGCCCTACTCTCAGCTATCCAGAGCAGCCAGTGAAGATTCTGGATCGGAGAGATAAGGTGCTAAGGAACCAGACGATTCCTTTGGTGCGCGTCACATGGAGGCATCACTCGCCAGGAGACAGTACCTGGGAACGAGAGACCGAGATGCGCGAGCGATACCCGTATCTGTTCGAGCCGTGAGGTATAATTCTTTCTTGCATAGTATTATTGTTTTGGTAGATAGTTTCTTCCTTAATTTTGAGGACAAAATTTTTCTAAGTTGGGTAGGTTTGTCACCCTCATATTTTTATCCAAGGGTAGTTTGGTAATTTTTAATGGGTATTAATTATTTTAGGAATTATTATAATTAATATTTGTGCATGGCATGATATATTTATTTATTGTATTATTATTTATTGTTAGTATAGATTTATTGGACTTGTGTAGTGGACCTAACCATTTATTTAGAAAGCATGAACCAAAGTTTAGACTAGTCTAAGTGGAGCCCATGAATTAGGCCCATGGATTAGGAGGCTTGATTAATTAGTAAAACCATTAGACTAGAACCTTTTCTCCCTAATTATTTTTTTTATGAGAGTCCCCAAGGGGTATTTGTGTCATTTTATATTGCATGGAGGATGTATATAGGCCTGCCCCTCCTTGAAGAGAGAGAAAATTATTTTATTCATTCCAAATTCCAATTCTAGATCTACAATTTTTCTCTCCAAATTCTCCACCAATTCTCTACCAATTCTTTATCAATTCTCTTCTAAATTCACCATTGAGGTTGCTACACCAAGGATCTACAAAAATGAAGCAATGAGCAAGGAAGAGGAGGCCAAGATCTACAAGGAGAGCTTCTCCGACCCTTACTGCCCAACCGGAGAGCGGACAGCTAATGCGTTCTGCTTATTGAATAGGGTCTATGGTCGGTCCGTGACCCCTGGATGCCGAAGGCATCCTTGGGGCAATCTCGTAGTTCCTACGGGGTAGAGACGATGGGGTCGATCACTACTTGTCAATTGGGATCTTTTCATTAGAAATTCATCTCCCAATAAGTATAATTCAGTTTTTCCCCTTTTATTAGACTCTAAATCTGAGATTTTATCATAAGAAACCAATCCACATGCATAGACTACCCATAGAATTTAGTTTTTGGTCAATTGGAGACCTACGGTGGAAGTTATGACCAATTTAGTACCAATTTTATGGGAATTCCGAGATTGGCACATGTAGTGCTTGTCAATTGATCTAATAGTTCTAATTGACACTTGATTGTGTGTTGGTGACTAGTGTCGTATCCACAATTGGATACGTGTAGGCCATATCTCGTCAATTTGACGAAATGGATTAATTTTGGGGGTTTTTCTCCAACACGGGATCTTGTGCATATCATATTGTGACACGGACACGTAGATACTCTAATTTCTATATGTATTATTCATAATTTATGTATTAGACTTGTACGTGTCCTCCGGGATGCGTTTGGTTGTGTGTTGGAGCCGTATCGCAAGCGTATCATAGAGAAAGTGTGATACGGGTGCGATACGCTCCATGTGTTTGTTGTTTGACTTATTGTACTATACATGCATATGTAATTATATATGTATATACTATCTATACATTATTTGGAGTATGTAATAGTGTATTTTGGGTTTTGGTATATACGTATGCCTATATGTGTATATTATAAGGGTATCTAAATATATAGAACTATGAGTATATGTCTATATATATATGTTTGTGTATATATGTGTGACTATATAGATTGATATGTATAAGAGGTAGTATATGCATCTATGTATATAGATAATTAGCTATCTATATGAGTATTGGTAGGGATTGTATAGTTAGTTTTTGGTGTTTGAGAGTGTGTTGAAGGACTCGACATAGGCACAGTGACAGCAGTTGAAGAGCAGTGACACAGCAACACCACTGTATACAGTGGCACACTCCAGAGATCATCAGTCACTGTGTCCACTGTGCATACTTCAAGACTCGACACAGGACCAAGTGAACACTGTATACGGGTTGCACACCTGAAGACCAGAGAACAGCAACCACCAGTTCCTGTATGCAGTCCACATTTAAACAATAGAAATAGAGTGCTTTACTGTGTGCTTCACATTTAAAACAACAGAATGCTTCACTGTGTACTTCATATTTTGAAGCAACAGAATGCTTCATGAAGATAGAAACAGCAGCTACAGCAGACTGCTTCACTGAAGAAGCTACAGAGTTGCTGTGTACGGGCACCAAAGAGAGCAGCAGCTGCTACAGAGTTGCTGTATGCAGTGGGCACTGAAGAGAACAGCAACTGCTGAATAACTTATTCAGAGGTAGTATAGTAATCGATCCACTGTGCTGTTTCATACTGCACAGTATCAGACTTGGTATCAGTCGATGTTTTATGTAGTTCAGTAATTGTATTTAAGTATATTGTTAGTGTTTAGTTGTTTAGTTGTTAGTTATGTTTCTGTTAGTCATTTATATTTGTGTAGATATATACCTCATTAGTCTAACAGTTAACTATATTTATGTATGTATGTTAGTAGAGTTGTTAGCTATTGGCTAGTTAAGCTACAGGTGTATGTATATATTGTACTAATTGTTATTAGTAGTAGTTATTAGTTAGATGGAGTAGTTAGTATATATATATATATATATATATATATATATATATATATATATACTAGTTAATCTATATCTAGGCATGATTTTGGTATTAATGATAGGTAGTTGATATATATTATGGTACTAGTAAATAGTTAGCATATATATATATATATAATATATATATATATATATATATATATATATATATATATATATATATATATATACTTGTATTTGTTGTTGCTAGTAACTAGATATTTTGTAGTTAGTTATACATTGTATTAGTCATACATACTAGGTGTTGAGTTGCCTTGGGATACCAAGGTGTCACCTAGGTATTGGGCGATACCAAGGAATTGATATTGGGTATCAAGGTAGTTGTGATACACATTGGTGCAAGGCCAAGGTATCCTATTTATATTGTTTTGATATATTATTACTATATGTGACTTATGTATACATATAAGAACCTATTTTTATATTAGAAAACTTGCCTATCTTAGGATACGGCTCTTTGAATGCACTGTGGTGTGTTAGCATAGCATAGTTTCATAGTATGTCGACTTAGTGACTTAGCATTAGACTCTTGTAACCTAGAATTCATTGGTTTGACTTAGAATGGCGTATCAACCTAGAATTATACCAATTTTACTTAATTTTATTATTGAACCTTGTATTGATGCAACATACCATATATAGGTTGTGAGACACCAGTTTGGGCATCGAGAGACACACTTTGTTCAGGACTTCAGGCGAGTATATTTCTCTGTTTATTTTTAATTCATAATATTGTATATATGCATGTTCTAGAATTGTATATATTAATTTTCGACACAGTGATTTCATGGATTGGTGCTATATGGATCCTGTCATGAGGTGTTATCTCCTACCGTGTGCAACGGGTACCCAGTCACATATATTTTATCGTGTGCATCGGGTATTGACTTTTATGTGCTTCTTGTGCATCCACTATTTCGTGTGCAAGTATGACTATATCGTGATCATGTACATAACATATCGTGATTGGATCCATGAGTATTGGTTGGGGCGGAGGAGTAGGAGTTGGTTATGTAATCAGAGCCCTCTTGATCTCATGTGCATGTTGATTATACACCTCACGTATAATGGAGTTACCTTTATATCTCATGTGCAACCTAAACCGATCACATAACGAACTTGCACTATAAAACACATAGCTAGTATTCTTGTTCTCTACTTGCAGTTATTTCTCGTATTTACTTTCCAGTTCTTATTGTGCTTATTGCTCGTTCACCCTGTATTATATATTCTTTCTACTTGTGCATCTTGTATCATTTTTCTATTGCTTGTTATATATGCTCGATTATGTATTTGAAACTGCTTTCAGAGGTATGTACTTCGCTCCAATCCTGACTGGATATATTTTTCTAGATGATTGGCTAGAGAAGCTGTGTCCCACATATTATGGCCCACAGGAGGGTGATACTTTAGAGGATACTCCCCTAGAGCAGGAGGATATAGTACCAGTGACCGAGGAGGTCTAGATATTTGTTTGGTGATCCTTGTATTAGACTATTCTTTGTTGAGATTCACAAATGTATTATTATTTTATATTATGGATTGTACCTTATTCTTCCCTTTGTTATTCCATTCGTGCATTATTCTTTCTTAGTTTGTTTTATGATTGAGATTTGATATACTTGTGAAATACCATATTGCTCCTCCGTTTGGAGTTAAGATGATTGACATGTACCATATTATATTGTTGAGATGTTAGATAGTTAAAAATAACCCAGACAGCGTTCTACCGCCGATTATGCGACGTAGGCTGGGCGTAACCACGTACTCGTGCCTGAATATTCGAGTGCGGGTCGTGACACGACTTGCATATATAGAGATATCATTATGGCTCGTTGTACTAGCTAGAGGTCATGATCTTGCGTGTTTTGGACATGAGACGTTGTAGACATGAGGTTACATTGGGTAGGGAGAGACACACATGCTACAGGCTGATTATGTTTATATATACTATGTTACTGGAGGTGCTTTAGTCTCTATATCAGAGCTTCACACATTTACTGGCCCTACGAGATACTTATTGCATTTTATTTGTATTTTACTTAGTTGGTTATATAGTTTATCCTGAGGATCTATTTTTACTTACTGTATTTTATTTGGCTTGAGTATTTATTGTACCTTGCTATGTCCCCTGAGGACGTGGATCCGGATTATGTTCCCAGGTGTAACAGAGGAGAGTTACCCCGAGGTTTACGGGACAAGAGCGGACGTTGGAGCGGTACTTGCACCAGAGGATGAGATTGTGCTAGAGGACTTCTCCTTAGTACTCATTTATCTATTTAGTTTATTCATTCTTAGTGTCATTTTATATTTGGACTTCTGGACATATGTATTTGGTGTTATTTCTCGTTTCTTTATTGTGATAGGTTGTTCCCCGAGACACTACTTATTTGGACTTGATGATGGACTACTTTATGTTATCTAGTATCTTGACTGGTCTATCATATTGTATTGTGAATGTTGTTTGTAGATGAGATTATAATTATACTGAGATAAATAATGTAGACTTATATTTATACTTATTACAGCTTAAGTACACTCTAACGGGTTCATTAAATTGGGTTTGCCCATTGGAGCTGTGCTGCTGGCCATTGCTACGTGGCTAGTCCCTTGGTATTTTGGGACTGTGGCGTGACAGTTTTGGGTTTGTAAAAAGGGATGTAGCCAGCTATGGCATATTTTGTAACTCATCCAAGCAAGTACTTTATAATCCAATTTTCAAATATTCAATAAAAAAAATATTTTGTGTTCCTATCAAATGTGTTCAACTTTGGTTCTCTGTATTTAAATTTTGTGCCTATATATGTATATTTTTGTCTAACTTGTGTCTTGTGTAGGCACTATGCCTGGTGCAAGCGCAACTTAGGCTTGTACGGCATCGCGCCCAAACGAGGACGATCGGTTCCGTAGGGACTAAGCGAGGACGATCGGCCCTTACGGGACCTAGACGTGACATTCATACTTAGTGCTTTTATGGCATGTGGACCAGGATCTAGTTTTTGACATGGTGACCTCCTGAGGAACAGGTTCGTCATCCCCTTGTATGTGTGATCATGACATTGATCGAATTATTTATTATATGATCCAATTTACTTCCAGTCATTTATTTCTTGCACTTGTCAAGTACAAGTGAAAAGTATATATTACTCTAGTCTGCCATAGTTATTTGCAGCAAGCATGCAGCTTAAGATTTCTCAATCTGCATTTTAGTAATCAGGAATGTGATAACCATATCTTATTAATTAGCAAGCCGTAGAATTTTCCTTGGCCGTGTTTGATCTTTTGGATCTTATTTTTTTGTCTAGTCTAGTCTTGCATATGCCCTATCGGTTTTGGCTTAGACTTAGTGTATTAGTCTGTCGAAAAATATTTTCCAAACTTTTGTTCTTGTCTGAATAAAAGGGTTGGTTAATGATCTATTAAGAGTCTACAAATCTTTGTCGAATCTTTGGCAATTTATTTATCTTCTTGCTCAAGTCAAGTCGTGTTATCAATATGTACATTGGTACTGTACTCTCCTGACTCAGAATTGACTTGCAACAGTAACTTGCTACTTGTATAAGTACATAATACAAATTATCAGCTCATGGACCCGTACAAGTACAAGTATTTAATTATTGTTTGTCCTATCATTTATACTTTTTGCAGAGCTAGGTATAGTGATGCAAAATATCAAATGGTAGCTTTATAACTCATGTTCTTGTTAGATGTAGTGTTAAGTTTGTCGCTCTACCGATAGAAAATGACTCTATAGTTCGTATTATTATTTTTATATTTCATATTCTTGCTTTGTTTTATTATTATTTTTTCAGTTCATATTCTTGCTTTGTTTTGTTATCGATTTTTTGTGGTAATTGCTAATTTGAGAGTTTGACTCCACTAATTTTGCTACATGCATGTATTAGCCTGAGGTCTTGGAGGTTGTTCCAGCCCACGGGCAACTAGTTCATGTATATAGACTATATATAACTATGTTTATGGACTCATACATATTACTAGATTATTGTGTTTTGTATTGGTAGCTTATTGATCTTGTATGCTTTTGCGATTGGGACGCCTTACAGTTATACATGCATGTGATATATATTTCTACTTGTTGCTTATTGGATTGAGAATAGGATCTTGTAGACCATAGAAGACCATTAGTTTGTAGCAAATCTCATTGTATTTACAATCGTGACCTTATCATAGGCTATTGATTACTCTGTAATATGTAGCTGACTGAATTACTTTTCTTCTCTTCGTATTTTGGATCTGGGACGTGGTAGTAGGTTTTCAAAGCTTTCCTGCAACGCAATTCGGTTTTATAATCACTACCACCTTAAATTTTTAAGGTAGGTAGAATTCTCCTGGAGCTGTCTATCCAAGTTTAGAAAATCAAACTCTTGATTCCGATGATATATTTACTTTCTCTTGTTGCATGATCTGGTTGTGTTGAGGTACGATCTTCCGTATCAACGTCCTTCTTATTTTGGGTTACACATCCTTGTCCTCTGCCTCGATTGTCTCGCCTTTGGTTTTGTAACCTTCATTTTGCGCTATGATCGAATTTTCTTCTGTCTATTCCAATCATACCCCCATCCTTGAAAACCCTTGTATACACCTTCTCCCACTTGTTTTTTTGGTTGATTTTGAATTTCGAGGACAATTTTTTATGGTGGGTAGAATATAATCCTCCCTGACACAAGATTCTAAAAAAATTTATCCAAGTTTCACCATTTATTTAAATTAAAATTTATTTAATAGCTTTTATATAGTAAAATAAGTAAATAACACCTTTATTCAAAAACATATTATTATTATTTACAAAATTTTACATGTAAAAGTTAATTTCATTTGCAAAACACCCCTTCTTCTTCCTTTATAGTTTACTAGTATAAATGCACGTGCATTGCACATACGTGTATTCTTAGGCATGCATTCATTAGCAGCTTTATTAAATGTGCTATTTTAGGAATGCATAATGGATTTTTTTTTTAACGTTACATCATTTACGTTGCAAATTAAAAAAATTCTAAAATAGCATTCATTAGCATTTAAATTAAACGTGCTATTTTAGGAATAGATCATGAGTATTTTGAACGGTGCTTAATTAGCATCACTAATATGCTGCATGCTGATTTAGAAAGACTAAAAGGCACTATACGTGTATTCAAATTTTGTAAATACCATTAGTATGCTGCAAGAGTATTTTTGTGGAATAAAAAATTTTACAGTGAAGCCTCAAGTTTTGGCATTATATAGAAGAATAGATAGCCAAGTATTCTTAAAACCCCGATATTCTCTCCCTCTCCCATCTCCCCTCCCAAGCATCGACCAGCCCCGTCTTCGCACGCCACTTTCCCAAACGAGCTCGTTAGCCGACCACTGCTCCATCCACTATGTTGCCCAGTTCTAGAGTGGCCAGGCCACCCCAATATTTTCTTCAACTTTTTTTCACTGCCCCGACCGCCAAGCCATCACCCCGGACTGGCCTACATGCAACCGACATCCTGTACTTTAGTCAAACCCCCTTCGACTCTCATTAGAGAAGAAGACTGAGCATAGGAGAGCAGAGTTAGTAGTTAATTCAAAATCAGTAGTAATTTAAGTTTCTGTGACCTCTCTTCTCGTATTGATTTCTCCACCTTCAATGAATCAATTCAAGCGTCGCCTTCACCCATTGATAGCTAGTATAACCCCCTCGCCCTTTCTGTATCGTTTGATAGGTCGCTTATGAGCCCCATAAAATAGGTGAATAATAATTTTATTTAATTTGAAAATTATTTGATTCGAGTGTCATTTTCGTTGATTCGGACGACGCTTGCGGTACGACATTTTTGATGCGTAGGAGTTGACAGAAGTCGACTTCGTCGATCATTTATGAATTTTTTTGATCTGTATTCGTCAATTTTTATTGTACATTCTTCCAATTACTTTTCGTGTAATCATCGGATTGCTAAGAAACTTACACCATTGAATGCACAACGTAAACATGCCCTATAGCGTAAGTTTCATCCATTTCTGTGACCGTCGACCATAACATATTTTTGCAGCCCTGGAATTCATCGTATTCTGTATTTACAATCCGTCTGTTATATATATATATATATATATATATATATATATATATATATATATATATATATATATATATATAAAGTTGTCTTGTTTGAACATATGCTAATATGGCCCCTTTTTTGGTATCCTCCATACCCACTTATAAACCACGTTTAACCATGAAATGATAATTTTATGTACTTTACCCAAATTATATTTATAGACAGATTTTACTTTGCCATTGACATGGACACCTCTGTTTCAACATTGGAGCAGAATTTATCTCTTTTGATATTTTATGTTATTTTGTATCCGACATGTTAGTGTCTAATATCGACTGCTCACTAACCGTACATCAGACAAGATACATTGTCTTATGTACTCTGAATAATTCTAAACTGTTTAATTATATTTTTTGTTCATTTTATTTTTAATGTATTAATTTTTGTGTTTTCGAGAATTACTCGGATGCAATCAAAGGTAGACGTAGATACGGTTCGATATAGACTTAGATTAGTTGGACTACCCAAACGTTGTGTTAAGATCCTATAATATCTCGTCTGACCCTGGACATATATTTAAACTTATGATACGAATATGATATGCGTGATAAGACACTCCCATATACGATTTAGAGTTGATACGAGCTAGTCATACTAGTTAGGTCATGATATCGGTATTAAGGTATTATTGTTTATTGTGGATTCGTATTTGGATTGCAAGGTTCTAGATGAGTCAGTAGACTCACTAGTACGATATTATTGGGTAGGGAGGATAGTCAATAGACCTATGAGCTATTATGAACGTTTCGTTGAACCATAAACTTCGGAGGATCTATGGGAGTGATGACACCTTTGGATGGCCACCAGAAATTTATGAATGTTATGCACGTTGTTCAGATGACTGGTTTAAGTATATAATCAGATGGCCTCTAGTCCCGATAAGAGCTATGCTCGATTACCTGTTCAACCATACAACCCATGTAGGCAAACATTGTGCTACATTGCATTCACTTCATTATTGGCATAGTTATATTTACTTGCTATTATTTATTAATATTCAGTTTATATTATGGCATATTTTTATGTATCTTGTTACATCTCTCCAAAGACATGGTTTCCTTCCAGGCATAAGAGATCATGTCCATCCAAAGGAGTATGGATCGAGCCTTGACGCTTCTGTTGAAGACGAGGATATATTGCCTTCCAAGTATCTCTGATCTCAGTCTCCACTCTTGGGACTCAGTCACCATCCAATGGTGAGTTTAGTTATCTTACTTTCTGTATTTATTATCTTTTTATTAGTAGTGGATTTGTCTCCACTATACCTATTGGATGTCTATTATTTGACTATATTATTTCTATACTATGCTTATACAACACTAATATTCAGACTAGTTGCTTTACTTTATATCTGGGGATGAGATTAGATTCATTCATATGACTTGTTGGTATATTGCGATGACATAAGTTATATTCAGAGATCCATTAGTTTGTTAATATTCGAATACATATCAGTTGGCCATTGACACATGGTTCGATCCAACGTAGTTTGGGACTAAGGCGAGATAGTTTTGGAGACAATTTCCATTCTTGTATCCTTCTTTGGTGTAGAAGTGTGTGTATATATATATATATATATATATATATATATATATATATATATATATTATTGATTATTGATTTAGTGTTTATAGTACTCTTTTTGCTTATTCCTGATGATGATATGCTATGTACATAGGGACTCATGATCATGATATATTTAATAATCTTACACCATGGCCAACTTTAACTTCTGCAGTAGAAGGGATTCCTCTCCCTTGCATTCATATAATCATGACTGAGATAACCCTATTTCTTTATGCTATATAGTTGTAGGACTTTATTCGCCGAAATGACTTGATTGTACAAATTATGTATTGCTTATTATGTGGCTAGCCCATCTTAGTGTCACTTAACCTGTCATTGTTACTATAATATTAGTGTTCTTTTATATATATATATTCTTAAGTCACAAGCAAGTGAGGAGTTCGCATGCCTGTGTAGCTAACCTAAGTCGTATTATTGCCTTAGAGACAATCTCATCTTCTTGTCCTTATTTGGTATAGTTGTCCTTATTTGGTGTAGAAGTGTGACACTACTTTATGGCTTTTGATAAGGGCACTACAAAGTTTACTAAGGGCTAGTCCAGGATTGAGGCTAGCCCATTAATGAACAAAGTTTACTCACACTAGCCCATTAGTTTATCCATACTAGCCCAAACTTGAAACCCTCCTCCCAAACCCTCCAAACCCCACCGGAGCCCTCCCCCCTCCCGCCGGAGCCGTTCTCCTCGACTTCGTCCTCCTCCTCCTTGTCGATGGCTCCCAAAGTCTCGAAAGAATCAAGGTACAATTCTTCCTTCTCCTTGTTCTATTGCATTTACAAAATTTTCCAAAAATTTTAAAAATTCCTATTGCATTTCGAAATTTTTGAGTGATTTTCTTTCCATTCTTCAAATGAGGGCATACAATTCCTGAATGTAGTTTAGGATGTAGTTTAGACGTTTACTTGGATGCTCGTACCCGATTTAGGGCATACAATATCGACAATCGTCGAAAGTATCGAGCAGTATTGGGCGGGACTGTAGAAATTTCTACAGTCCCATATAGATTTAGGACTGTAGAAAATTATACAGTCCTATATAAATTAAGGACTGTAGAAATTTCTACAGTCCTAAGTTTATAAAGGACTGTAGAAATTTCAACATTCCTAAAAAATTAGGACTGTTGAAATTTCTGCAGTCCTGTATAAGTATAGGACTGTAGAAATTTTTACAGTCCTGAATGTTAAATTAATTTAGGATGTTAAATGAAATTTATTTTTTGTCTTATAGCATGACCCTCGGAAGGGCACTGTGGATGAAGATATCATCAGAAGACGCCCTACTGCGTCGATGCGTAAGGAACGCAATATTTCGCGTACTATTGAACCAGATGTCACTATCCGCAAGCCCGAGACACGCCCTGAAGTTAGGAAACGTCGATTGACGAAGAAGACTGTCACTCGTTCGAAGAGACGTGCTCCTCTTAGTTCTTCCGATTTTTCTTTCTCCTCCGATGAGGACATGCCAAATATCCCAAATCGGCCTACTGATGGTTCAGGACCTTCTCAGCCTGCAGATAGTCCTGTCGAGAGTCTCCCATAAACCCTCAAAAATTGGGCTACTGATGGTTCAGGACCTTCTGAGCAGCCAGATAGCCCAGTCGAGACTCGTCCAAACGGTTGCTCTATGTTACCGTCGATCGAAAACCATATTGCATACCAAATATGGAACAATCCGGTAAGTACATTACGTTATGATAATTTTATATATAGTTGTAAGTTCAAAGTTCATCCAATTATTTATAGATAAGTATATTTTACATAGAGGTATAACTTCATCCAATTGTTTACTTTTCAGGAGAGTTCTCGTATGTTGACGGTGATCAAACACGGGAAAAAATGCAATACATGAAGGTATGAATTATTAGGAGACGATGTGAAGGCAAAAATCAGTCCCACCGGTTTATAATATTTGGGTAGCTACTTATATACGATAGTGGATAATGCACTGATATCAGCATTTATAGAACAATGGCATCCAGAAATTAACACTTTCCATCTGGGGAGTTAACGATTACCCTTGATGACGTCAATCATATATTGGGACTTAGGGTTGATGGTCGAGTCATGATGAATCAAACTTTTGATGAGTCGAGCATCAACTTTTACGACCATATTGTGGATTATATATTAGGGTGTCTGAGAGTTGATGCCACTAATTTTACCACCCTTCGAGAATTCAAGAAGTCCTACGGACTTCCTCTAAAATATTTGGAGGAGATATTCACTGATCCGGACCCCGAAATGGATAATAGCGATAATATGGCCTGCGGATATATGCAGTTCATCTTAGGGGCTGTCGGCATTACGGATAAGTCTGGAACGTCCATACATGCCAAATATCTCCTCAATTTGGACAACATTGACACGGTGGTAAAAATATTTTGGGGAAGCGGTATACTAGCATACCTTTACCGCGAGCTTGGTGCGGCATCCCGCGTGGGTTCGAAGACAATATCCGGATGCCAGACTATACTCCATGTAAAGATATATCTTTGTCAACTTGTATACATAATTTAAAATTTTGTTGTAAATTTTTGGACTAATATTTTTTTAACCTGGTTACGTGAAGGCATGGATATACGAGCACTTTTCAACCCTGCAGCGGGCTAAACTGAACCGAGGGTATGACGAGAACCTTCCTAGAATGTGCTGATGGAAGCCAACTAAGGAAGATGCCAAACGTCCTCACACATTGGCCGCCCTACGGAATGCACTCGAAGATATGACGACAGAAGAGGTGAATTGAGACTTAATTTTTTAATGTTTGGTAATAATTGACTACGTTATGCTAAATGACGTTATGCTAAATTTTATGCAATACAGATTGTTTGGGATCCATACCGTGATTTGCGATAGACTAGTCGTCCATTGCAACCAGTCGCTTTATATCACGGTCTTATAAGCTGTCATAAAATCGAGGAGGCTTATATGCCGGATAGAGTGCTCCGTCAGTTTGGCTATGTACAAACTGTCCCAAAGCGCACTTTGAAAATGATAACTGCTCCGCGAGGTACCAAACCGCTAAACTATATTCCTGCGACGTTCAACTGGGTCTCGGACTTCTTCACCGAGTGGCAACGCCACTTTATTAGAGACATTGAATGGCAAGCAGCAGTAAATATGACGGAATGTAAAAGTTTGAAGTTTGAATTTGAAGACTTGTAAAACTTTCAATGAATTTGACTTTTGAGACATGTAAAAGTTTTAAGTTTGAATTTGACTTGTAAAACTTTGAATGAATTTGCTACAATTCGCACTTTGAATATTTGTGTTAGTTTGCTAGAATTGCTACAATTTGAAAATTTGCTACAATTGCTACATACATACAATTTGTGTTCTAAGTTTGCTAAATACATACAGTTGTCAAATGTGCATATTTTGACAGTGGAGATAGTTTAGGACTGTCAAAATTTTGACAGTCCTAGTATCTTCCAGGACTGTCAAAATTTTGACAGTCCTAAACTTACATATAACTGTCCACAGACAGTGGATAAAGTTTAGGACTGTCAAAATTTTGACAGTCCTAGTATCTTCCGGGACTGTCAAAATTTTGACAGTCCTAATTTTCTGACAGTTTTACATATAATTTTGACTGTCCTAGTATCGATTAGTATCAATGCACAACATACAGTCAAAATCGACTAGTATCAATGCACAACATATAGTCCTAGGGTTTAGATAACTTCTTTCATTGCACAACATACAGTTCAATATACAGTTAAACATACATGGCTCTTTGCACAACATACATTTCAATATACAGTATCAATCGATTAGAATATCAAAGTAGTCATTCGGCATAATTTTTGGATCCTCCATCTTCATCATCTTCTTATAGGCAGTCATTGCATCCATGTAGGGTGCCGTCCATGCGATCGCTTCCTCTGGTGCATGTTTATACCAAAGCGTAGAAGGTGGCGGAATAGGAGAATGACCGATCAACCTTGGGATGACGAAGTATTGTCCGACAAGCCCTATCGAACATAGATTGGATACTTCGTGTTCGGCCGGGGGAGCACACATTAGAAAGAAAGTATGTTAATGCCTTGTAAGATAATTATAATAGGTATCTTATACCTATTAGAGAATACGTAAGCAGCAGGCGGGACATCCATGTAATGGTCTGGTCCGGTAACTGTTTCCGTACAAGGTAAGCTTGCCAACAAATCTCCAACAATTTCTTCGTCGAGTATCTGCCTATAGAAGGGTAGTCGAGACTCTAAATCCTCGTACAACTCTTCCCTAACCTGTCTCCATCCTGCTTCAACTGAATAGCCTAGTTGTCTTGCTAGTGCATGATATCCACAATGGCCATCCTTAGGAACATCAACAATAGATCAAATGAAATCTCGTATCTCAGGTAGAAAAATTTTAATGTATAGACTATATGAATCAGAAAAGTTATCTAAACCCTCCGCCGTGACTGCATCGTTCGTTTTCTGTTTCTTTCCCTTTCGAATAGTAAGCTTACTCTTTTTCTGCGAAAATACCACCCTTTCGATTACGGACTTTGCCTCCAAACTGCGTTCAATATGTTCAAACAAGGATGGATCTCTTTTAGTTGACTCATTCTCCTTCTTTTTTGCTCTACTCTTTCTTGAGTGTGGTCTTCCCTTAGGAGTTCGAACAACATATGTCTCTTGCAATCGAGTTATTGTCGGGACTATAATTTTGGATTTTAACCTCAATGGATCTTCTCTCCGGTTCTGATGCGACACACCACCTTGCGTGCAGGAGTTTCACTTGTGGCAAAGAAAAGAAATCATCTTAAACTTCCACCGTTGGTATTATCGATAGCTGTCTCCAACGTTGATCAACAACATCTATTGGAATAGGTATAGATTCACGACGATATTCATTAATCTCATGTGCACAAGGAAGTCCGAGTGAATGTCGATATGAACAACCGCAAACCTCGGGATCATAACCAACCGACTTCGACCTACCAATCTCCTCAAACAATAAGCCCAAGGTCTTGTGAGAAACTACATGGATTAAACCATCCAAGAGGTGTTCATGCTTGTATTCATGCTTTGCAATATTGAGGCTCATCTCAAATGATGCTACAATCTCGTTCACCGTAAAAATAATCATGAAATGAATCGATTGCCAAACGGAGATAAAATTACCGACCGATGACCGTAGATATCTTTTTAAACTTGAGTGTGATCCTTAGACCCAGTTCGTAGTGATTGTGCCATAATGCTTCACCATGTTCGTCCATGCTAAGACGAATTGCTCTTTATGTGGTTCTAGTCAAGTATCTTTGATATAAGATATGCATGTCGGGTTACTCGTCTCTCACTTTTGTTGGAACATGTACCATGCTGTGTCGTAGCTGTCTGTAGTACTTGCTCGCCATACAAGACTCCAATCACTGTAGAATTCTTCAAAGCGAAGCATGTCGATTTTACCGTCCACATTTTCAAATTTTCTCTTGCATTGAGCTTGGATATTTTGATTTATATGCCAAGTGCATAGTAGTCTATGCGCATGAGAAAATACAATATCTATAGCATTTATCAGCGCATATTCTCTGTCGGTAACAAAAACAGAGGGCTCTTTGTAACCTGTGTAAAGGGATTGTAGTTTCCTTAACACCCATGTGTAATCCTCTACTGTCTCACTCTTCATAAAACAAAAAGCGACTGTAAATATTTTTCCCGTAGACGCAAATCCAACAACGTAAAAAAGAGGCATCTTGAACTTGTTGGTCTTATATGTACAATCAAGGATCAACACGTCTGCGAAGGACCGAGCCAAGTGTGTGCAATCAGGATGAGCCCAAAACAACGAAAGGAGTTCATCATTTTGTGGATGTCTTCTATGGTACTCCACGTAGTGATGCTCCCCAAGCAACTTCAATACTTGTTGCACCGCCATTCTTCCTTTCATACTATTACATTTCGCTCTGGCCAAACTATTATAGATGGTCCTCATGGTAGACTTGTTCCCATCTTCTTTTTGTCGCACGATAGAATAAATTTATTTCGGTGCAACTCCGGAAAGGAACAATTCTTCAACCAACTTTCTCTCATCCTCCTTCAACCGTGCCACGTAGGCATGACCCGTAAGTGTCCCTGGAATAGGATGATTGTATCTTCCATTCTTAACTTCGATTATACACTTCACATCTTCTACTTTTACAATCAACACCTTAAATGAACAACCACATTTTCTCGTCCCAACATTTTTTTTTAAGGATTTTTTTTTTCAACAACACCATTTTTTTTATGATGCTCCCTAAACACACATCCTCTTTCGCACCCCAGCTCTACATATTTTCGGCCCGGCTGAGATCTGATGGATCTTGCAATGACAATTACTATGTTATGTCGTCTTCCAACTTCTCTGCACCAATCTAATGCTTCTTCCTGGGTTGCAAATTGAATATCCGTTGAGAATATATCATCCACATCAACCCCAATAGCAGGATGTACCACAACATCTGTACAAGGTTGGTCCTATAACCAATATAAAATAATATAAAAATTAATAACTTCATATAATTGGCACTTCAAATAATTTAGTTTTTAAGATCTAGGACTGTCACTATTTTGACAGTCCTATTAGTATATAGGACTGTCAAAATTATGACAGTCCTACTTTTATATAGGACTGTCGAAATTCTGACAGTCCTGTATTTATATAGGACTGTCGAATTATTGACAGTCCTATATTTATATAGGACTGTCTAATTTTATACAGTCCTTACACGATGACTGTCGAAATAGGGTTGTCGTTTTACGTACCATACGTGCTTCGGAACAACCGACATGTTCTTCGGAACGTCCGGAGTACATATTTAATGGATTGCATGATCCGACTTTGTCATCGAAGATATTTTCATGTATTGTTCCTACAATAGTAAAAAAAAACTAATTTTTTTTCTGACAATCGTAAAACTTATTCATCGTATGTTGTCGAAGACATACCGGAAGAATATTCGTTGAACAATCACCAAAGCAAAATTCTCTTCCACTTGGGACCACAACTATCAATTTCCAAATTTAGGTTTAGACTTGGAGAATGAGAGTTTCTTCAAGTGAGGGTAAAAAGCCTAAAATAGAAAATTTGTTCACTTATATAGCTTGGTGTAGGCTAGCCCTAAGTAACTTTAAAAATGGCAAACTTGTAATTTTGAGAAAAATTACATTGGCTAGCCCTAAGTAATATGTGTAGTGCCCTTATCAAAAGCCTACTTTATAGACAATCTACAGATATCTTGTCCATGTCGTGATTTTTTGTATGCGGGCCGCTTTCTACATCATTATATGTTATGCCTTTTCTCTGCAGTAATGTAGTTCTTGTCATGTGGCTTTCAAGATAGTGCATTGGTATCACCCGATTCTCACTGCCATTTACAGTTCCTCTATACATGATCATGTATGTTGTCTTCATTACCATGTTTTGGATTAGAGTCATGCTCCTGAACTTTTCTTGCTTTGTTTTATTTTGTTTTGTTTACATGTTGGTTTTCGACCTACCCAAGGGCAGAACCAAAAACCTGAGCTAAGTGGACTGGAATGGGTTAGAATGAACTAGGTATAAACTGACTCACAAAAAAATATCCAAAAAAAAAAAGGGTGGACTGAAGCCCACCCCACCCCAGCCTTGGGCCCGCCCTTGGACCTACCCTAGAGCTTCCTTTGTGCTAGCCTTTATGCTAGTTGCTATCTGGGACCCCGGTGCACACAGAGTTACGTCGAGTGGTACATGTACTGCAAGCCGAACCCGAACGTGATGGCCCGTGCTAGCCGGGGCCATCGTGGGTGGCCCTAACAGTTGGTATGATTTATGGGACAATAAGTAGGTATGATTTATGGGACCATAGGGGGGGGGACTACATTGCAGACCGAGGCTTATACCTACAACACCACTACTATGGTCAGCGTTTTTGCAAGGCTAAATCGTCCAGAAGGGCAACACCACGACGGCCTTCAGAAGTTCTTCATATTAAGCATGATCAGAGAGAATTACATATAATTTCTTTTACTTCTAGTTCTAATTGTACAGGATTGTTCTTCATTGTAGGATTATAGTATATTGACTGCTATGTCATTAGTATTACAGAAACAATTAGTGTAAAGACGGGAAAAAAGTTGAATGTTTTCCTACCTCTTTTGAGTTCTCCAAAAAATGCTACAAATTCGTTCATTTTGTCGAACTCTAAGAAAGTGGAAACATAAACTCAGTAAACAAATTAGAAATTAACAAAAAATTATAATGTCTGTAACAAAGAGAAGTTATAAAAGGTGAATAATTCCCCCACATACCGTCACGAAAATGTAACACAAATCAAGCAAAGCAGGGATGTCCCCCTTAATAACAAGTGACCACCTTCCATAGCCATAGGAGTTTACAATGCAACACAAGTTACTCCTCTCACTGCAACAAATCTCAATTCATTTGCATATGTGACTGCATCAAGTTGAAGCTCAAAGTGACCCAACATATGGTCACAGTGAAGCAAATCTCAGCTCAACACAATACCTAATTGCCTATTAACAAACTGAAGTCCAAGGCACTGAATAGCTAAAACACACAAAAATAGACGCATCTTATTTACAGTAATAAGTAGAGAAATACACCTCAACGGAACAAGAGCTTTGAGCGCCATACAAATTCCCAGCAATGGAACTATGAAAGTGAAACTAAACACTAGGGGGTTGAATGATAAATAAATTAATCAATATTATTTTCTATAACAATTCAGACCCTTGAATCAGCTGCTGAGTACACACCTCTCCCCTCACCCTTTCCTTTGGCTCTTCTGCAAAGCCTCAAAACAGCTCATCCAAAAAGAAGTGCCCAAATGCACAAAGGGTGAGTGTACCCAACAAGAATATTGGAGACCTACAAAGCAACTGCTAACAGAAACTCCTAACAAAAATGTTACTTCCCTAGTCTTTAGGTGGTGGGGGTGGCAATCGGTTGGGAGTTCGCCGGCTTCCAGAGTTTGGGCCTGAGCCGCCTGCATCGCCACCGTTCTGTGCTGGGTCACTGTACCGCCGACTGTGTCCACTGCTGCTGCTCGACCTGCTAAAAGAACTAGGACCATTTGATGCAGCATCAAATGCTGACTTCCAATCATCGCCAGAAGTAGCACCAGCAGTCCTTGGGCTATACTCTGTAAGTGATTGCAGTTCAACTCAAACATCAAAGTGCGCCTTACAAATGTTTGATTTGAAGATACAATAGCAGTAGATTAGAAAACGAGAGATTACATAAAGATAACAGAGACAATGAGATTGGGGGCTATGAGCCATGGACTGAAAACCATTAGCTAGATACAGTAAGTTAAATGTTGGCTTAAAAGAGGAAATTAAGGAGCCATGCAAGCATGGCAGTGAGCTCCAACCTCAGCTTGGACCACCGGTTTTGTCTACTCTTGCTCTTGGATCTTTATGCATGAGTCCCCGGTCATATTTTCCTCTGACTATGGTACCCTCCAAGGAAGTAATGCACCTAGGTTTCAGGCACAATGGCACAGAAACTAGTGAGTCAACAAGGACAACTTAAAACTGACTGCTGATTGTAGATTTGTAATGGCTAAAGTTGTCTTCTGATGCAAGATTTTGTGGGAGGATAGTTGACCGAGTTGAGATTTTGGTTACCGGATTTACTTTTAAGTTATTTTGCTCTTTATATTAAGAGAATGTGATGAATTTAGTGGGAGCCTTTGGAGTTCCACGTAATACGAGTTAACCCTTTTTAATTTTGTCCGCATGATCTCTTGAATATCCTTCTCAGTATAGCTTTTGCTCATGTGAAATCCCAATTTATGATGTGCTGTTCTTGCCATAGTTTCTAGTCCCTATCCACTGTGCAGCCTTTCAAAGATTTTTAACTTTTGAATGGGTGGTTTTAGAACCAGAGATCGGGTTAGCAATGACCACAAAGCATGGATAGGTGATACTGTTTGAAAGAACTAAGACCTAGTATAGGATAGGTGGATACTTTCTGGAAGAGCTAAGAACTAGCATAGGAGAGGTGGATAGTGTTTTTATGCTGTGCTGTTCTTGCTGTAGTTTCTAGTCACTATCCAGTGTGCAGCCTTCCAAAGGTTTCTAACTTTTGCATGGGTAGTTTTAGTACCAGGAATTAGGTTAGCAATGCCCACAAAGCACTAGCATAGGATAGGTGACACTGTTTGAATGAACTATGACCTAGAATAGGAACTACCTACCATAGGAGAGGTGGATACTGTTTTAAAGAACCAAGAGTAGGTTTGTTGGGCTCTTTGGTCACAACTATGTCGGTTTATTTGGGTCTGTTTCGCTGACTTTTGCATGGGTGGTTTATAATGAGCAGAGATCATATTAGGAATAACAACAAATAACTAGCATAGGATACATTGATACTATTTGAAAGAATTAAGAATAGGTTAACTTAAAACCTAGCAAGGATGGAGGAAAAAGAGTCTTCATGTGTGTAAATATGGCATTGCTCACTTTAGGTAATTAAGCTCATTAGCTCATTAGAGTTGCACAGAGGATATAACTTGTTCAGGGCATGATCAGAATTTTAGTAGTTGGAAAAAATTTCATGCCCTATGCTTCTGACCCCTGAAGAAGAACTAAGCTCCCTTGAGCCTCCCATTTGCACATACTGTTCACAGGTGAGATCACTCCGCTAGGCAATTCAATATGGTCCTTGATATAACATGAATCATACCAGAAGAATAGGCCTTCACTATGGCATCAGTAATAAGGTTAATACATTCGTTCAGATATGAAAGGAACATGCATATAGCCATTAATTTGGCTTTACTCAAGTAGTACGCTGTATGTAACATTGTTGTGCATGTTCTGTGAGTGGCTTGGTTGAGCACAGATTAATGGTGTGTTTGGTTTGGTGGAAAGTGAGGGAAAGGAAAAGAAAATGTAAGTGTTTCATATAGAAACTTGATCTCATTTATACAAGAGCAAGTTTATTTTTTCCTCTCCTTCCCTTACTTTCTTAGAAACCAAACACACCCTAAGCCTGCTGATTTCTTTTACTGTTACAAGTTGACCTTAATTGAATAATAGTTCTATTTGTTTAATGAAATTATTCCTCACCTGTGGGTGTAACCTAATCTCAACAGCATATGTAATTTTGAATATATTGTTCTATCCAAATTATCCCCTGTATGTTATTTTATGCACTTTTGGGACTATTGTTTGAGCCCTAGTAGGAGATTTTGGTTGATCTGGTTGAGATCTTTAGGAGCTATTCTGTTGAGAAGTTCTGGTAAGGTTAGGCAATACTAAAGTTAAAACTGCACCCTATTGTCTTTTCATTGGTTTATTAGTGAATCCCGCTCATGCTCCTCACCAGTGGGCATAAACTGGTCTCGACTGCACCTTAGTTTTGTATCTCTTGCTCTTTCCCCGATCCTTCGATTAGTTTACATTTTGCTTGTAACCTGCATGATGCACAATCACACAACAAGATCCTCATCATATGGTTCTTTATAGGAATATGACAGGAAGTTGGGCCGTTGGGAGGTTTCTCAGGGATGCTAATGCAACATGATAGAGGATGTATGTTTGTACTATGTAGAAGTAACATATATGTATTTTAAAAGAGAACAACAAGTACAGGTTATTCAGTAAGACGGAATAATTCTGTGAAGGCCAAGGTCCTAATCATTTGGACAAGAATAGTAGAGGAAGAAATAAGCCAGAAGAAGAAGAAAAAAAAGTTGTTTAGCTGGAAAATAAATTGTCATATCAAGTAGCCTACTAATTGCAGATATGATTGTGAAGCAATTACATGCCAGTAATGTTTCAAACACACTAAGATGTTTTTCCATCAACTTGCAGACAACCATTCTTATGTTATAGAATGTAAATGTTATAGTTAATAGTTATCCGTTATTCAGACATGAATAATTACTTGAAAGTTGCAGATTTAATAGAACAAGAAATAATTGGCCAAGCCCTGAATCAATGGATCAGACCAATGTTATGATAAGCAATGAAGTCCTAAAATCAACTTACCAGCTCCGGTGCCAACCTCTGACCAGCTAGCAGCGGCCGCACGATTGTCATGGACACCAAGTAGGCGCGTTAGTTTAGACAGAAGAGATGACTGCCTTTGGAACCGCTCTCGCCTACGTTTAACATTCTGGTCCTCTAATAGCAGTTCTTCAATTTTAGCTATGCTTTGACCACTAGAAGACATTCGACAAGAAGAAAATATCAAATAGAAGGCACTATAAGTGGCGCAATCTAAGATGGAATTTATACTTAAACAACAACAACAAAGCCTCTATCCCAAAAAAATTGGTTGGTTAATTTAAATCCTTTTGTTTCACTCAGCTTTGTTAAGGGCCATGTCCTCTGTAAAATTAGCAAAATATCACATCCATGGGATTTTAGACATATATGTACATTTAATGATCATGACATCTTTAGAAATCATGCCCGTCCGTTTCTTCCAACTCTACAAGAACCATTGCTTATATTAGAGTTTCACACAAGGTAACTGTGGCAATTGACATACACAGTTTAGCTCAATGGATGTACCCCACACACACACACACACACACACACACACACATATATATATATATATATATATATATATATATATATATAGGATAAGTTAGTGGACTAAATCTTTGCCTCCCCTAAGTGCTTGAATGAAATCAGAAAACATTAGAGTTGGCAACACATCGACAACAACCAGCACAAAAATTTTGGGTTGAAGCCAAGTAAATTCAGGTTGAGCGAATGGAAACCAATTTGACCATTATTGTGTTCGGTCCGACAAAATAGGCATCACCAATTCACCATTAAAGTTTGGTACAGGAACTACGTCCAGTCTGACAAAAAAGTGGTGGGCCAAAGTTACACCTTGTGCAGGTTTAATCGGGTTTTAGGATATCTTTTAGTGGATTTCAATTGAAAACTTGTCTTCTTACTCTTTTTATAGATAAAACGGTGGGAATAAATTCTCCTTGTGTTTAATTAATAGTAATTAACCAAACAACTCCATCTTATAAAAGAAACTTGTGAACTGACTTGGCTAAATACAGCCATAATAGTCTTTTCACTATCTCAATTGACATTTTGAGAAGTTAGAATAGATAATTTGTTCTATTGGGAAAACTTTGCATGATTTTATAGCTAGATCCTCCTGAAAATTCTTCTTATGGTGGGGCTTGTCATGGCCTCCCCTTCCCCACATACAAAAGTCAACCATATAAAATCTCTACTATCTAAATAACCCGCATAAAATTACATCTTCAAATTCAGATAGGGTATGTGTTTCGCAGTTCCCAAACTGAGCTCGAAGAATTCAGTCACATTCGGCTTGAGGATTTTAGAACCGAATGGTGCTTAGATTAGCCTCTAAGGTGACCAATCCAAATCTTTGTTATGTATTGGATCACATTTCCAGCACAACAGCTATGGGAGGGACTAGCGGGCAGGCACGGATTGTGCAAAGGACGGACTGGAAATCCAGTCGTCGCCAAATAGTTAGATTAAGAAGAATAGGAAGTTGGTTTCCTTTAGCTTGGACTCTTAAGTTAGGATCTTAGTATATAAGGAGACCTATGGTCTCCTTGGGAATTCATTGCATGTGCTTGGATGTTAACAGCTACCAATTTGAAAGAAATAAAGAGATTAAGGTAGGATTGGGTTTATCGGATTTTTTTTTGGTTGGGTGTAACATGTGAGGCTTTCTTTGGTGTGTTCATCGGTGCTTGTGCGCTTTCTCTTTTATTGAGAGATCATGAAGTTGTTGTGATAATGTAAAAGCCTTTACCTTGTATACTAGCGATCTTGGTGTGTGTGTTTTTTTTACGTAATCGTTGTGTACTATGTGTCTAGTTTATCTTGATATTTGTGTTCCCTGCAAGTTGATGCAATGGTCTTTTTGCAGGCGTGAATTTAGGGGATAGCTTTCACGTTTATTTCCAACAAGTGGTATCATAGTTGTGGTTGTGTGATACCATAAAGTGGTACCGGTAGTTAGATTGTAGAATTGGAAGATAGACAAAAACAAGAAGACTATTGCAACATTAGGACAATTTCTGGTAGAGGAGTTCGACTGGAAGAGGGGCTTCGGGCTATGGCGGAGAAGAGTTAAGATTTGTTGGTATAGCATGACCTTCATAGTCCCTTTCGGGAAAAATCTAAGAAGCCAAAGTCGATTAAGGATGAGAGTTGAAGATGTAGATGCATGCTACTAGTATTATTAGGTTCTGACTAGTGGTAACTTGATCTTCAACATCACGGATGCATATTCGTCTATGAGGCTTTGGCAAAAGTTGGAGAGGATGTAACATGCAAAGTGCCTTCCAAGAAAGCTTTCATTTTCTTGAAGTGGGAGATTTTCAATTCAAGGATGAAGGAAGACGAGAACATGTTCGAACACTTTGAGATGTTCAATAGAATCTTGAGTCAAATCAGCACCATCAGTTTCAAGATGGAGGAAGAAGACGTGGTCCATATGCTTCTTGACTAGATTCTTCTTAAGCTTCTTGTTTTGTATAAGCACAATGTGACAATGTTGTTGTACGAAAAGATATAATCGGGTTGGATGATATCACAAATGCCTTTTTACTGGTAGAAAATGATGATGTTTCTATGGGTGGCCAACTAATAGACGACCGATGAAGAGGAAGGTCTGGTCAAGGATCAAAAGGAGCAGGACCCCAATCTATGTCAAAGAAGGGCAATACATTTGGTCACATTAGACATTGCTTGCACTTGCGGCGTGTTGGTAAAAGTTTCGAAAATACAACAATGGTGGCAGTATCAATGTTAGTAGAGATAATTTACTTCTCAGAGTTATATTAGGTATGTGCAGTTCTCCTTGAGTCGTTATTGGACTCAGGTAGCTCGGTGCATGTTTGTTCAAACAAGTGTTGGTTTGATCCTTAGGTGGTGAAGGACGGTAAAAATCAAGATGTCCAATAGCGTAGCACATTGTTGAAGGCATATACGATGTGTGCCAGAATTGTGGAGGGATTTAATATCGCTTGGTGCACTCCACTCTGTAGGTTGTAGACATTTAGTGCGAGATGGAGTTTTGAGAGTGGCACATGGTATTATGGCTACAATGAAAGAAAAGAAATGCAGTATACATTACTGACTAGTATGGCATCAGCATTATACATTACTGACTAGTATGGCATCAATAATAGTGGTGCTCTTATGATTTCTGTATATATTACTAACTAATAAGGCATTAACGGTGGTGCTCTTATGATTTCTGTGACGACATAGTTTGTTTTCCGAGTTGGACGTTCGTAGTGAGTCAACCTTTTTTTGTGCCTTGAGGACAATGAGTTATATTGCTATTGATCCATGAGTATGACTGATGATTTTGAAGTGCTTAGAAGTGGGTGGTGTTGTGGAGATAAAGTATGAATTTGAGCCCGGCTAGAATTGGGAATCGGTTGATGGCCCAGGGAGACATGATGGTTAGTGACATCAAGACTATATTTAAAGGTTGAGTGCTAAAAGTTGCTGCATGCTGGTTTGGTGGCTGGAAATTGTAGTACAAGGAGGTGCTTGTTATGTATCGGGTCACATCTTCAGTAAAACACCTATAATCGAACCTCCTATCTAGTCATGTTGACCAAACTAGTCCAATCAGGGTCGAGTTATGCAGGAACTCTGTATAGTGCAACCAGAGTTAAGTGGAACTCTCTATAGTGCAACGACAATTCGATCAGTTGGACCGAGATTTCGGTCATGAACCAAATTGGTAGATTGGGAAGAATTTTTTTTTGCTCCTTTTGTTCGGACTCAAAGCTAGGGTCTGACAACATAAGGACGCCTAGGTTTCCTTGGAAATTCATTGCATGTGCTTAGGTGTTGATTACCACCAGTAAGGTTGTAAAAATCGCTAGTCGGCCGCTAGTCGGTTCACGGGGATTAGAGATTAATCGGATTAATCGGGGACTAGTCGAATTAATCGTTTTTCATATTTTTTCAACTATTTTTAATAAATAGTGATATATCCAACTATTTCCCTTATATATATATATATATATATATATATATATAAGATAAGTATATCAAAATATATTAAAAAGACTTTTTTTTGTATTTGGGTGTGGGACCCAATTTTCTTTAATGAATATTGAAGAGAGCCACTAAAGACTCAAAGTCCAAAGAGTTGACTCTTCCCACAAAATAAAAAATCAAAGAAAGTAAGAGAGAGAAAGGAGATGAAGATAAAGCAGTGCAGCGTCAAAAAAGCAGTGCAGCAGCGGTGGAAGACTCGGGAAGAAAGCAGTGCAGCAGCAACAGCAAGAAAGGGAGTCCAGCACTCGGGATCAGGTGAGTTCTTTTCTTCTTCCTTGAACTCTTCTCCTCTTGCTCTTCTTTCTCCTTCTCAGAAATTTCTGCTGCGTTTAGGTTTTGAAATGATATCAGGTTGGGTTTTCATCTCTTCCAACCTTTTTTTTAGCCGTTTCCTAGTCTGCCGACTAGACCCGGTTAGCCGCCTAGGGCCACCTCTAGTCGGCTGACTAGGCCCGATTTCAGCTTTGGCCGATTTCTCCTCCCGCCTAGTCACCTAATCGAGTCGGGGCCGGCAGACTGCCGACTAGTTGTGGGCCGCCCAGACCGATTACTACAACATTGACCACTGGTAGTTTGAGAACAAAAGGAAAAAAAAAAAGAGAAGTGAGTTGGGTTTCCCGGGTTCTTGCTAGGTGTAAGCTTAGGATTTCTTGGCAGCTTTTGTGTGTTTTCTCTTGTATTAGTGGTTGCGAAGTTGTAGCGTCATCTTGCATAAACCTTGTAACACCTTTGTGTACAAGTGATCTCGCTCTCCTAGTGAGTTTTGCCGGTTTTTGGGTTTTCCACTGTGTACTAATGTGTCTCGTTTATCTTGATCTTTGTTTTCTCTGCAAGGGCCGCCACTGTTTGTGCGGTAGTTCATCGCAGCCACGATTCTTTGGGAATAATTTGGCGCTTGCTCTGAACAATCACTTTGGTGGATGCGATTGAATGACTATAATTGGGAAATGTGGTTGTCTGCATTCTGCATAGAGGGATCTTGGAAGTAAATATATGTGCTATGTTTGCATTACTGTGATAAACATAATACTATCCGGTTACAAAAATATGGAGTGCATGGTTGGAGGTGTGACAATATATAGTAGAACAAAAGAGTATTTCTATCTAGAGAGACTTTAAGTTTGCTTTGGCTCAATTATTTCTTGCTGAATGCCCAAAAGAAAGTCACATCTTAATTTAGAATTTTGATTGTCTGAACAAGAAATAAACTCTACCTTACAGAGCTGTATAGCTGATTCAGCATGTCCTCCTTTGCTTTCTCCACTTGGCAAAGCACAATAGCCTGCTCAATGGAAAACAAAATGTTGGTGAGGTATCAGCCTGATTTCCAGTAGAAAAAGATAAAGATTACTCACCTTCGGGACGTTTGCAGCAAGGCTATTCAAGACAGCTTCTGCATACCCACGAACTTCCTGAGACATCCATCTAAGTTCTTCTTCAGGATCAGCAGGTTTTCTGGTCATAGTATCCTAAATCATGTGCCAATTAGTGTTATAAATGAAAATTTAAATGATCATGTAAATTAAATTTGGATGTAATGTTATTACAATTAGATATTGTCTATTATAAGAACAAGAAGGAAATGTTCAAAATTCTACTAGTTCCAGATGAGTGAAAGAAATTTTAGATTAAGTCAACAACAATAATGATAAAATAACTCAAACATATACAGGACTTTGCTCTTTAGTTTCCTTTCTTATTGACCAATTTTCAACTATTTGAAAAAGATAACCGCATGCTAACATTTCATTTGAAAACCACCAAGGGAGTGGTCCAGTGGTAAAACTAGTAAGGGAGGGGAGGAGTAGGCGTGAGTTAGAATCCTAGCTCGGGCAAATTAAAAATGACAATGGGAGGGGTCTTGGTGCTAGTAGCCCAGACATTAATGACTGGCCTTATCTCAGAAAAAAAAAAATTTGAAAAGCGATGTAGTCTATTTTGAACTTACTAGAGAGCCATCTGAAAGGCTCTGCCTCATTGAAGTACCACCATCAGAAAGAGAAATTCCCTTGCCAGGAGCTCCCCTCAAAGGATGAATAACATTTCCTATCTTGTTCATCCACTCAATTTTATCAGCCACACTTTCAGCCCTCAACACAAGAGCACTATGAGCTGCAGGTTCGATAGATGATGGCGGCATAGTAACATCAACAAAGATTGAAAAACAGTAATAAACTAAGGTCCCTAAATGATATACATTAGTACCTTTTAGAACACTCTTATACGGAACTTTGTTAGTAATTTTAAACATACGACTTGAACCTCTCCCAGAATCATCTCCGCCTTTTTTCTTTGAGTCTTTTGAACTTTTGGAAAATTCTTCTTCATCTGATATCTCTTCAATGTTACATTCCTGTAAAACATAACTACAACTTATGATACCATGATATATGGGCAGTGATTTGCTTGACAATTACTCGAGATAACAGCTTTACAATAAATTATATTTCAGAAAGTCCCTCAACAATTACAAGTAAAACATACAATTTCAAGAGCAAGAAACAAGCGATATAATTCTTCTTGATGCTAATGTTTGCCCACAGTTATTGGCTTTAATCATGTGGATAGAACAACTTGATTTGTAAACAGTGATATAGGCCACCATATACCTCTCAAAATTCTTCATAGTTAAGGACAGTTTTCCATATAGTTACTCAAATTATATCAGAAGTCCAACACTGTTTGGGTAATAAAATACCTGAGTGGAGTCCATCAATACTCTACACCTTTGTCAATGGTACAGATAAACAGATTTACCAGAGTGGAGCCCATTATATGGCCTTATAAGTTGTTGTCCACAACATGGAACATCAAAAGAATATGATATGCAAGGTACATGGTTTAATGAGGTGCACATCAATACTCAACACCTTTGTCAATGGTACAGATATACAGATTTATCACTCAAATTTTTGACTCCACAAAAAACAAAAACACCATGGTGACAGTATGACTATATCCAAGAAGGTAAACTGTAGATACACATGTATCTATAGCATTTTCTTGCTGCATCTGAGTCAGGAAGTATCAAGGTTTTACCACAAGTAAAGAACAACAGCAAGCATGCAAGTTATGTTTGGTTAAAAATCAGGAAACCTCCTTAATGTTTTATTAGATACCCCCACCATTAATTTTCACACTTTGCCCCAAAGTGAAAGTCATAAGCATCTCGATAAAAATGTTAACTAACGACCAAATACACCTTTAATAACTCAACCTTCAGTTTCAAAAAAAAAAAAATTCGTTTAGAAAGAAAATTAATTGGCAAAAAAAAAAAAATCCATATAAGTTCTTCATTTGTCCCTTGTTACTAGCTGGCTGACAACTAACATAACGGCAGGCCAGCAACCCCCTCTATTTTCCCTCACTCATTTCTCCTCCACTTAAAGCTACTGAAAGGTGGGGGTAGACGAGGCCGTTTTTGCCGGCCCGACAACAAGTATGGTAGCTGTGACTTGCCATTGTGGTGGTGGCCAATCCTTAAATTCAGCAACAGCCGAAGATAGTGAGATGAAGAGGAAGGTGTTAGAGGGGGGGAGGGGCTTTTGCAAATTATCCTTTTTCCTGCTTTATAAAATTTTTAAATAGAATTTAACTTACTGAAGGGGTTGGCCTTCTGCTAGTAGTTTTTATTGGGATGTTAAACGTGGGGGTTAAGTGAGAGAAAAATAATGCAGGGGAGTTTATGAATAGACATATTACGTTGAGGATTTCTCTGATTTTTACTGTTTCTTAAAAACTTGATCCTTTTTTTCTTAATCAAACGTTATAATGTAATGATATCTGTCACTCCTAGTGCAAATTTGCTACAGGACTAGGATAAATTCTGCAAGAGGCAGTTTCACTTAATAATATGGGTCAAAGCATTCTTAACAGCAACTCATAGCATCAATTACTATGAAGCAATTGGAGTGTTGTCAATTCATCACATCAACTTTATATTTTTTATATTTATTCATTAGTCAAGAAAGTACCTATAGCTTTTAGGGCAAGCAGTAAAACACGATGGCTGAAAAGGAGTGCTTCGGAAGTCCTTTGTGATCGGAAGATGCCTTTGAAGAAAGAAAAATTCTATAATACGGCTATAAGACTAGTCATGCTTTATGGAGCACGGTTTTGGACAATTTTAAGAAACAAAAAGTCCAGAATATTAGTATTGTAGAAATAAAAATGCTAAGATGGATGAGTGACTAGATATGAAAGATCGAATAAGAAATGAGCATATTCGAGGAAAGTTAAAGGTGGCACCTAATTGAGGACAAAATGAGATAAAATCGTATTAGTTTGTTTAGATATGTCCAGCGTAGAACAATATATGTTCCAATAGGGAGCGATATGATAGTAACTAAAGGAGCTGCTGAGACTAGAGGTATGCCTAAACGAACAGGGATTGAGGTTTTAAAGAAGAAAATATTTTTTTTAGCGTTACAAAAAAACATAGCCCTTAATTGAGCTAACTGGAAGAAAATGATTCAAACAGACGACCCCAAATATTTGGAACAAAGGCTTTGTTGTTGTGGTTCTTATTGTTGCTAGGTTTAAAATCCATGCTTCTTCAACAATCAAAATGACTTCTACTAATGTTCTATCTGCTAAATCACAAGTGATTAGTATTTGAAAGGAATGACGAAAGCTGGAAGGCCCATGTATACATAATGGGTACAAGTATTTGAAAGCTCAGTAAAGCAAAATTGTGGCATCCAGGGACAAAAGATCAAACACAAATGAATTATACCTCCAAAGTGATGACACCACGAAAGTGCCTTTCCTCTTGCTTCTTCGTGTATCCAAGCTACATCAGAAAACCAATGGTTAAGCTTATTTGCTTTGCTCCAAATGTAAATGAGTAGTAGCTAAGTTGGCAAAGAGAACCATTTCTGCAAAATTGGACATACTAGTCTTATTTGTACCAAAAGTAAGACAAAGTCCGAACCTTTCCACTTTTCTCATTGAGAACGAACCATCTTTTTGCCCACTCTTTTGTTTTTGCGCTTCTTTTTTCCAAGAACCCTGATAAGGTAACAAAGAATGAGCAAGAAGTAACGGTGAAACTTTCACTTATATGCACTTCACAACATCTTCCTGTGTACGAGGGTAGCTTTACAGAACTATAAGTGTGCCATAATAATATGAATCACTAACAATAACCACTTCACACCTACTGACTTAACAGTCAGTCCAGGAGGCTACCAAGTACCAAATGAATCAACTTTCAGTTTTCTTACTTGATTTTCTTTCTTTCTTTTATAGGTAATTAATTTACACATGCCACATGAACGAACAATAGTATGAATCCAAGTCCAAACTTTTTCAGCTAATGAATTCATTCCTGGGAAGTAGAGGTAGTTTCAAATAAGGACAAGATGTGGGGAATTTGTTCCAAAGGGTCAGACAGATGCAAAGGAAATTCAAAGCCTAGCTAAAAAGGAGATCTAAGATTGTAGATGAAGTCACCACTAGATGGATGGGAAGACAAAATTGATTATGGACAAAGCAGTTACAAAGGATATCATGCTCTTTGTGTGACTGGGCAGAATTTCCTCTAATAGAACTGAATAAAGGAAACGGATTCATGAAAACCACCCTAAAGTAACGGGATAAAGGTTGTTTGATACAAAATTCATTTGAAGGACCGGTAGCACTTTCCACATGTATTGGATGATGAGGGCTATCTAATCAAAGGTCATCCACGGAGGTTGAAAATCAAAATCAAAGCAATCACCAAACAAGAAACTAATTGTAATATTTAATGCAGGAGCATGTGGGATAGTGAGCTGTATGTAAAATCATTACTTTTTCGACCTCTGTTGCTCTAAACACAAGTTTTGCAACTCCCCCCCCCCCCCCCCCCCCCCCTGTGGATATGCCTAGTTAGCTGCTTAGCATCCATAGTAGCATTAACCTCATTTGGGAAGTACAGTTATGTAGCCTATTTTATAGTTCAATAAGAGCTAACGAGCATAAAGATGCTTCTAGCAAGAAATCCAAGGTTGTAAAAGTGCCTAGATGGTAGTCGGGCGGTCACCGTACGCCTAGCGCCTAATTCTGCCTAGTGTCTAGGTGCCCCATGATCGCCTAGCGCCTAGGCGCCGACTAATTGATTTTTAGAAAAATGAAGTAAATCTAACGAGAATTTCGTGAAAGTAATTTCAGAATTTGCAATACTGAAAGTTGGTATATGTATGCAATGTAAGTGAACAATGTTATTAGTTCCACTGAGTTGGTATTCTGAATAATTATGTCTCCTAGAATTATCATTATGGAAAGTGTCTCACATTAGGTCCATGTAGCACAAGACAACAAAATGATCAAATTAAAAGAAATAACACGTAACGAACAAAACTGCAACAGGTGATTGAAATGAGTTGCAGAGTATGACTAAAAACAAAACACTCAAATACTAGGCAAAACATAAACTATGAAAAATAAACGACAGAAGAGGGTGTTTACATTTCAGACATAGCATGAGAAGGCTAAACAATTCCACGTGAAAGTGAAACATACCTGCAGTTATTTCTCCATTTGGCCCAGCAATCTGCAAGTTTGATCCTCCTTTTGCATCCTTATCTGGCTGACTTGACTTTTCTTTCATTGATTTCAAGCTACCTTCGGATTCTTGTGATCCAGCTTGTAGGCTTGTTGCCTAGAAACGAGGAAATTATTTACTAACTGAAAGCAAACAATACCAACTCAAAGTAGTTGATAAAACAAAGGGCTCTTTTCTTCTAGCAGAAAGTGCCTTTATATGAAGAAATACACAAACACAGTAAATCGAATCAAACACACTCTGTTTAAAATAGATTGCTCAGCCTCTTGCCCCTTCTTAGATGATCGGTTCTTTATTTCATCTTCTCGCCGTTGCCTTTCCATCCTGATATGAGAATAATGAAAATTAAAATATGAGATGAGAATAAGATATTGTATTAATAACTTCCAAGCAAATGTTAAAAAATCTGATGGCTTAAATATTGAAATTTTACCGTAAACAATTTAGAGTAAATAATATTTATATATCAAAAGAATCCTAAACATTTGTCCTTGGTAAAAAAGCAGGATATTTAGACTTTGGGTCTCGAATAAGTTAGGATATTTGTGTTTGGGTCTCCAATAAATTAGAATATTTGTGTTTGGGTCTCCATAATAGACATAATTAGTGTTTGGGTCTTTAACTAACCTATGTTACCCGGACTCTCCACTTTAAGAAGAAGTACCCGTGTCGACCTGATAGGATATGGATATGGGTATGAAATCCGTATCGGATCCTCTATAGTGACAATCGGGAGACTGATAGTGAAGTAGATAGTTTATTTTAATGTGGTAGTGAAGTAGATAGTATATTTTAATATGGTAGATTGTTAGTAAAGTAGTAGGCGAGCTGAAGGGACGGTCTTTTAAGAACTTATTCAACTAGTTCAGTAATGGTTACTACTAGTTTATAATTACAGGTTGTCTTTTTATGAAATCTTGCAAATTTAATTGCATGATGTGTCTCTTTATGAAACTATGCTCAAATATATTTATTTTATTAGTCATACCCCCGTATCCGTATCCAAAATTTGGATCCTTTTTAGTCGAGTCCGTGTGTCCTTCAATTATGAGTTTGAAGGACCTGACTCTTCGATATGTACCCGTACCCGACACACGTACCCGAGTCCATGTAGCATAGGGACTAACGGTTGACTGCCAAAATTCAACTAAAAAATGAAAAAAGAAAAAGGAAAAAATTGAAAAAAAAAACAAAAACTAAAAAAAAAAGAGAAAAAAGATTAAAAATCCAAAAAAGAAAAAGAAAAAAGAAGAAGAAAAACGATGAAAAAAATCGAAAAAAAGAAAAAGCAAAAACTGAAACGAAACAAACGAAAAACGAAAAACGAAAAACGAAAAAAATAAAAAAGCGAAAGTAAAACAAAAACAAAAACAATAAATTTGATGGGTAGTCGTAATTTTCGGGAATAAATTCGACCGAAAATATCGAGACCTAAAGTCTAAATATCCCGGACAAATTTATTGTGGAAAATCTATTCCCATATTTGGTTTAGGTTAAACAAATATATAAATTTGTCCGGGAATATCGAGACCTAAACTCTAAATATCCCGGACAAATTTATTGTGGAAAACGTATTCTCATGTTTGGTTTAGGTTAAAAAAATATATTTCCGAAAATTACAAATACCCAGGTAAATAATTTACCCACAAAAGATGGAAATCATATTCCTTAAGAATAGTTGTGTTCTTTTTTTTGCTCGGACAAATTTTTTTTTGTTATTTTTTTCATTTTTTATCCTTTTTCGTTTTTTAAGATTTTTTCAGTTTTTTTTTGTTTCAGTATTTTTAGTTTTATTTCCTTTTTTCGTCAATTTTTTCTCCTTTTTTTCCGTTTACGCTTTTCTTTTCTTTTTTCATTTCTCGATTTTTTTTCATTTTTTCTTTTTATTCATTTATTTATTTATTTTATTTCGTTTTTTCAATTTTTTTTTTTTAGTTGGGTTTTAACAGTTAACCGTTAGTCCAAGACCCAAACACTAATTATATTTATTATGAAAACCCAAACACAAATATCCTTAACTTATTCGAACCCAAAGTCTAAATATCCCTAAAAAAGCAAGAGAACTTACTGGCAAGAATTAACCTACCATATTACTCTCTTGTTTACGTGTTAAACAATAGAGGTTCACATGGACATTCTAGAATAAAGACAAAGAGTTCTCCTATATGAAGGCACATATAGACTATAGTAGACCACTTTAATTTGCATCAGGACAGAAATACAATCGATCTCTCATTTGATAGTTGGAACAACGAAGTTTAATGTCTGTTCCACCCACAAAATTCAAACAAGTCATTCACAAACTTCCATGGCGTAGATTGACCATTTATGAATCTGTCTTGAAGGGTGAGATCATTATTGCAGATAAGGTCTCTATCTCTAAACGGTACTTCCATAATGAGATCTGAAAACCCCTTCGCTACGCACCTTGGTCCACTCGATGAGTATCTCTTGAATTTACGTTACAAATCTGTAAATAGACAGAAGGTTCTCCTTCGGACCCTACCGTTGAATGCGTGTGGTCAACTGTGTATCGAGGAAGCCAACATTGACTGACTTTCATGGTTAAGATTCCAAAAGAAGAAGAACCAACAAGATAGGGTTGTATCTGCTCCTCTAACTAATAGAAGCGGAACATGTAATGTAGCTTTTCATCCTTGCTTGATCATCTATCAGTCATGGTAACAGATGGTAACAGATTGAGCATCGCTTATGTAATACATTCTTTAATTAGTTCTAAAATATGTCTATATGTTATGCATGGTCTCGAAATCAACGGGATGAACAAGAATCAATGTTACCTTATAAAGGTCAGCTTACTAAACAAAAAAGTTCTAAATCTCTCAGGCCGGAATCTCAATGATTCTTTAAGCAGAAGCACAATCAAATCATGCAAGACTTGTATTCATTGTTCATCAGAAAATTAATGCAATAAAATTGTACTCTAATTTTAGTTCTCGATTTAATATTCAGTTCTAGCAAATATAAGGCCTTAATCAAACATAGTCGCTCACTCATAATCAAACAATAATGACAACCATGGATGTTGAAAATATCAGAGAGATTAGTACACTAACAACGGTAAATTCGAAATACTTAAGAGAGTTGAAAAAGTAAATCTTGATTGGAGGGATCCTTGGCTCTTGTTCTAACTCCAACCACCACAACTTACAAAAAGAGAAGGGCTTCTCTCTATGGAGCCCCATCCAGACTCTAAGGCCGATTTGCGATCGGGGAAGGGGGGATCGACAGTCAGCTGGTTGGCGGCTGCCTGCTGCACCGACGAGGGAAGATTGACGGCTGGTGACGGGTGGCAGGAGTGGTGGGAGCTGCTGGTATTGCCTGGATCAGAGTGACGGATAGCTTGATCAGCTTGCCAAGGGCGACAGGCTGCAGGCACCGACGAGGTGACAAGAGGCGGCTAGCAGCTGGCTGCCCGATAGCGAGGTGTTGTGTTTGGAGGGGAGGGGTGGCATTGCGGGAAGAAGGTCACGAACGGCTGACGGACGACCGTCCAAGGGTTTCACACACCCAGAGAGGGAGAGATTAGATTTCATACTCTACCCTCAATATAGATTGCAAGGTTTTTCTGTTAGAATATTTCATTCATTATTCGTTGTTCCAATAAGAATAGAGCAAACCAATATATAGGTATACAGAAAAGCAATGAACTCCCCCACAGGTAATATAGGACTAAAAAGTGCAAATAAAAACAAAAAACTCTCCACAAGCAATGTGGGACTAAAAATAAGTAAAACTAAGTTGAATATCAAATCAAACCACATGAGCAATGTCGGGTCCTGTCCATACCTTTGAGCCAATCCAAGAAGTAATATGTGTTGAGTTTGTCGTCAAAGGTCGGCGACTCAACTTTGATACTCCACAAATATTGCTCGTCAGGGTCGTATTGTTGTTGCCGGTGGTTCTGGTTTCGTCGAGGGAATAAGAGCCCCCTATTGTCGTACTCAATTTGATAATCATAATCATCCCTATGAGAGGTCTGGCTGTGCCCTCTCACTCCGTCATTAGCTGGCGACTCGATATCGAGGTGATGTGTTTGTCACTACCACATTTTCAGACTATAGGTATTTTGGTCTTTTCATAATTATTTATTTAATGTGCATGTTATATATTTAATTATTGTATTATTTAATTATTGCTAGTAGGCTACATTATTTATTGGATTTGTGTTAGTGGACCCAATTAGACTTGTCATGAACCATGGACCAACATTTAAGTTAGACTCATTTGGGCCCAATAATTAGTCACTATTTGGATTAGTTAGTGTTTAATTAAACATCCATTAGGAGTAGAAGTTTCCTCAATTAAAATCCATCATGACAAATACATGGGGGTAAATTAGACTTTACACCATTCCTTGGAGGCCAAGGAAGGGGCCGGCTACTATTAGAGAGGAGAATTCTCTCTCCTCTCTTCTCATTTTATTTTATTTGTTTTCATTGGTGTTCTTCCCCAATTTTCTTCATTCCTCCACCAAATTCCTACCAAAATTCTTCCAATTACTTCCCAAATTCTCCAATAGAAGCTCTAGAAGCAAGGAGGAGGCAAGGATCTACAAGGAGGAGGATATTGCACAAATTGAGGCCTCTTTGAGTCCAATTGGAGACTTGCATTGAAAATCCATCTCCCAATAGGTACAATTTAGTTTTTTTCTTCTAATTAGACTCTAATTCTGTAATTAAACCATTAAAAACCCACATATGGCTCAGGACTACCCATAGGAACAAGAACTAGGTTCATATGACTTGTATTGTGACGTCTATGGTGTATTTTGTCATTTGTGCCCAATTTGGAAAAATTCGAGATTGGTGCACAATGTGTTTGTCAATAGGTCAAGTGGACCAAATTGACATTAGTTTGGTTGTGTGAGACTGTGTCATGTCCACAATTGGATACAAGTAGGCCGTGTAATGATATTTTGTGACACGGGTTGATTTTGAGATTTTCTCTCCACACGGGGGTCTAAACATGTCATATTTTGCCACAAGCACCAGGATGGATAGTTAGCACTTTGTTTTGCCTTTAATTATGATATTTGACTTGTTCATAGCCTTTGTGGTAAGTCGGATGATGTTTTGGTAGAGTATCAAGGGTGTATCACAAGGGTATCATAGAGCTAGTGTGATACTTGAGTGATGCACTCCTTGTGTTTGTTGATTTGCCATATTGAATGTATTTTATGTTACTATATATATTATGGGTGCTATTTGTACATTAGTTGTATTGTATAACTATGTATATAAATAGTAGGGGGATGGCATTACTAAGTATGTATATCTACCTATAATTGTGAGGGTGCATGATGTATCATTAGTATTGTGTATCATTGGTAGAGATTAGGGGTATGTATGTTAATAGATAGATTTCAGTTTATTTATTATATATGGGAGAATATATATATATATATATATATATATATATATATATACTAGATGTATGTTTCTTGTATTTGTGTGTTGTGTGAGAGGTAGAAGGAGGGGGGTTATTGTCAAACTTCTGGAGTAGCAGCAGCAGGATGCTTTTAGTTGATGTTGTTGTTGCATTTTTGAGTAAGGGGGAAGGTTCCAGGTCTGTTCAGATCTTCGCATCAGGCTTCATGTTGCATCATCATTTCTTAGCTTGGCAGCAGTACACATCATACTGTGGGTGTCAAGTATTGTGCACAGCAACTGATGAGTGTTTACACTGCAGTGGCAGTGTTAAGGGGAAGATAGGGGTCAGGCTAGGCAACAGCTATTGCTGTTCATCATATCAGAACAACACAGTAGGAGTGCTGCTGTATTGTTGTTGTTGAGTGATAGTAAGGCAGTCGGGTTGCCACATAGGGTCATGGTATGGAGTGACAGCATGGTATTGACTTAGTGTGTGTCTGGTATGGAGAGATTAGAGTATCAGGGCAGTTGGGATTGGAGTCTTGTGATTGAAGGTGAGATGCGAGGAGAGATGAGCGTGCAAGTGTGTGTGTTAGAGGTATAGTTGTTTGGTGAGTACCATGAGGAAGTCAGTACTTGTGCTTAGTAGGAAAAATTAAGTATCAGAGAGAGGGTTTAACACTCGTGTAGATACGTGTTTGAGTTGGTAGTTAAGTGATAGGTGCAAGGGTAGTGAAGTGTGGTGTTTAGTTGTGAGTGAGGGTCTGCACTTATGTTGATTCCAATGGGAGTAGGTGTTGGTCACTTGGGTAGGTGTACCCCTTAAGAGTTAGTATCAGTATTAGTCCAGTTGGGCATGGGAATATAGATGTAATAGGATACCAGGTTTAAGATTAGCTCATGAGTTGACTGACACCAAGGTAATGTTAAGGCATCACTAGGAATGGGCATTGGATACCAAGGGGGTAGGTTGATATCGATACTAAGGATTGGCTCAAGGCCAAGATAATCATTACTAAGGTAATATTATATAATAGATAACTAGTGTGTATATATATATATATATATATATATATATATATACTTAGTAAGTATGATACCTTAGTATCCTATAATAGCTAATATGACGTATCAACCTAATAACTTAGATATAGGCTAATACAACTTAGAAATGACTAGCTTGACCAAGTTTGACTTAGAGTTGACCTAGTTTGACTGTTTTGACTTAGATTTGGCCTAATGACCTAGAAATTGACTAGTTAATTTATCTTATCGTTTCAAAACACAGTATTGATGTGATATTCCATATTTAGCTGTTCGAGGCACTGTTACGGATACCGTTGATACTTCACCCCGGATTCCATGCGAGTACATTCTCTGATAGTTTCTCGTTTATGATATCTTCTATGTTTCTTTTATCTAGTGTAGATATCATTGACTTATTGACACATGATTACACGGATTGGTATTTCTGGATCCCGTCATGATATGTTATTCCTAGTGGTTCTTGGCGTATCCTGTGCAAGCCATGTAGTTCTTGTACTTGTATGGACACTAATTATTGGGAAGACTTGCTACATTCTCAGATAATCCCGTGTCATAGTGTGCCATGGTTGGATCCACTATACCAGTCGGAGGCGGAGAGTATTTAGTGTAGATATGTGATCATATCCCGCAGTTCATGTTTTTTTATAGTGTTAATCATACACCACACGTATGATTAACCAGGCCATGATTCCTGAACAGAAGACCCAAGACGATCACATGTTAAAGCTAGTACTCACTCACTTAGCTAGTTGTATTTCCTGACTCTTATATATGATGCTCATCTCTCTTGTATATATTTCTTGCATTCTTTATTCCTGTATACTTCCTGTCATGCTCTATTTATCTTGTATATTCTCTCTATTTACTGCTACATAGTCTTTATCATTTACCGGAACTGTCGTTAGATGTGTAATTCGCTCCAATCATGACTGGATATATTTTTCCAGATGATACTGAAGAGTGGTATACCACTCACTACAGGCCTCATGACGTAGTAGGCTTAGAGCTAGAGAGTGTGGCTCAGGAGGGGCTCATCCCAGTTGAGGCCGAGGACACTTTGTCTATAGTTCAGTAGATAGACAGATTATTGTACTGGATTTGTCTCCAGCTTTGACATTAGTTCTTCTATTCTTTTTTTGAGACTCTTTTGGATATTATTAGTCTTGTGAGATGTATTGACTCTTATTTTGTTCTCCTTATATGATATCCGTGCGTTGTTCTTCCTTATAGATTCTGCGATTCAATATTCATATTCATTGAGTTATCACTATGTATTGATGATCATTATTAATAGATAGTCTAGAATACCAATACAGCGTTCTACCGCCGACGCTGCGGCATAGGCTGAACGTACCCACGGCCCATGCCTGATTATTCAGGGACGGATTGTGACAGTGTTGGGAGGGGGCGGTGGCGCCAGTGGCAATACGAGAAGAAAGTCATGAACGACTGATGAACGGTTCCCAGGGAGGAGGAGATTAAGTTTCACGCTCTAACCTCAATATAGATTGGAGGAGGAGATTAAGTTTCACACTCTAACCTCAATATAAATTGCATAATTTTTTGTTACAATATTTCGTTCATTATTTGTTGTTCCAATAAGATAGAGCAAGCCTATATATAGGCATACAGAAAAGCAATGAACTCCCCCACAGGAAATGTGAGACTAAAAAATGCAAATAAAAGCAATAAATTCTCCACAAGCATTGTCGAACCAAATGTAAGTAAGCCAAAGCTGAATATCAAATCAAACCCACATGAGCAATGTCGGATACTATCCGAGATGTTTCCTACGCCTGTACACGCGTCGAAAATCTTGTGCATGCGGTGTGATGTCCTCATCAATCTCTCTTTCGGTATCTAGTTTGACTCTTTGTGATCGAACAAAACAAGAACAGATATATCGTAGTCAAGTAGCGCTAAAATACATAATTGGCTTTAAGAGAAAGATAAGAAGGATTCTAACAAAAAGCGATGCAGATCTCAAGAATATGCTCTAGATCTATGTACTATAGTTTCCGGCACAAGTTATAAGACAAGGACAACTCCCAAACCCTTCTAATCTACTGGCATGATCATTAGGTCAATCAAATAAGGGAAGAGTTTCTTTGGTCAAGCACAATCACAACATAGCACAATTAAAGATAGAAAGTGATAGGGGTGATTAGACTTGGGTCTCCATTTTGGAGATCGTGTCCTTTTGACCAAATTGAGACATTTGTTAAGGTTTATTTGATTTTATCTTGTTTTGATTTGGAAGTTAATTACGGCTTATTATGTTTATCTAGACTATTTGTTTTAGTTATTAGGGATAGGATTGTTATAGCTTTATTTTATATTATCTAGAGATATGGCAGTCGGTATCTATATATAGATGTACTACAGAATTATTTGGAAGAACAATGGAAGAGATGAATTTTATAATACATGTGAGGATTCCTATGTTAATATTAATTCTTCTTTATCATAATTTGTGCCACATCCAAAATTCCAAATATAATTTCGCTTTAGTGTTGCAATTACCTTGCGGTTAATTCTCGGACCGTAGAATGAAGTCAGCCACATGATGTACACGGAATCAAATTGTACAATTTGGGTAAACCCGATCCCCTACTTTGCATTTAAGTCGTCAACTCCAAGATCTAGGTTGTCTACTGCTAGATACTTAATCATTAGTATCTTACAATTATTTTTTGCAAAATCTCATAACTGTTTATTTACAAGTCGTCCCTGTAGGCTGCGAGGTAGGTCTTGTCCCTCATCAGAAAGGCACCAAATATCTTGTCAATGGTGTCCATGTTTTACCACTTTTAAACCTCTATTTATCCCAGATTTCAAAACAATAGCATAGTCGTGATGATGATTTCTATCACCATAGAAATCCCTACATAGCTATCTGATAACAACTAAAAGTTCAGAAATTCCTGCGGAAAAAATCACCAAGATTTTGTGACAATCAAATGAACAATATTATGCCAATTGTCCAATGTGCCTACTTCCTGGTAGGGAAGGGAATCAACATGGCAGCAACTTGTCATAAAAAACTGTCGCAAAACCAAGTTTTTATGGCATCAACCTAATTTGGTCAGGAACTTTAAGCTCAAGCAACCAAGGAGTAACCCTCATCTAGGAGAGAGCTAAGGCGATAAAATTTGCAATGGGAATCATATTCTCCAATATTACAGGTCAAAGGTGAAAAGCATGATGCAACTATACAGAATCATTTTTTTCATTCACTTATCATCTGAGGTAAATTTGATGTTATATAAGTGATTAAACACAGAATAATCATATATGAAGATAGTGAATGGAAGATAGGATCTAGTATGGTTCATTCAAAGCTAAAAATTCAGTGATAGTATAATGGTATATTTGACTAACCCCTCGTAAAGAAATGACCTCCTCATTTCTCAATAATAATGGTAGTTATTTCCTCTGGCTAGCGTTAGACAGGGAGGTCGCAGCACCAAAGGCATATTGTAAAAAAAAAAACTTTTTACAGTCATCAAAGGGCATACGAAAAGGTGCTTCAGAGACATTTGAAAATAAGAAGCAAATCAAATATCTCACAGCTGAGCTAAACTAGCACATCCCTTTTATACAGAAAAAAACAGGTTTATTCAAATGATTAAGAATTCACAAAATGAACAGAATTAAGGGAGACAAAAAAGAGGCAGTTTTACAACAAAAAATTTGAAATCCTGGAATATAATGCGAACAATCAAATGCATATAAATAACCTAAATGTCTTTAGAAGCAAAAAGAACAAACAAATTATCAGGAAAAGTAAACAAACCTCCTTTGCACTAAGCGGATAAAGTGTTGAGGAGGAACAAAAGCACGTTCCATATCAACTAACGCTACCACCATCTTTTTCGCCTCATTCTTAAAATTTTCTAAAGCAGAAGATGCAATCGCAATAACCTTGCCAACAGTACCCAAAAAAAAATCGCTTTTTATTTATAATATAAGACCATAAAAAATCTTGAAGTTAGTGCAATATAATCTAAGCATATAACAAGCAAAACTGCACACAATGCCAACCTCACGCTTAAAAGGAGCGTATCTTCCTAGTCCAGGTGTGGCATTTGCCGCAGCAGAAACAATATCTATCAGTACATGGTGGACCTGTCAAAAATGGGATATATATAAATAAAGTTTGAGAAAAACAATATGCTCAATTAACTAAAAAAAAGGTGCATACAATAAAGAAACTTATATGCTCATTAAAAAAAAGGTGCATCCAATGATTAAATAGGGGTGTGTGGCTTCCAGATTTAAGAAAGTTTTTCGTGGCAACAAAAAGTGTAAACCTCCTGACCCAAATCTAGGATTAGGATTCATTTAGGGTTATTTTTGAATTATTTAATAGAGTTATTATTTGTCTCTTTTAATTAAATTTTCTTGATGTACCTTACCGTTGCTTCGATGTTTGGAGCGCTACTCTAGCATCTGCCTTCAAACAAATTTCACACACTTGACCTAGACGTGCCAGCCTTCCATTCTGACCTTTGTGTAACCCATAAATACCCTCTATTGTGCTTCATTTTAGTCGCACAATATTCGTTACAAATATCTATTTTTAAATCCAAATAAATCCAACTTTGCATCTTTGTCCGTTCCAATCGAAATTGGAGACACAACCTCGACCCGTTTTGTGCAACCCAATTTATGACAATAATCTACTCTGAGTCTTCTAGGTCCATGACACTTGTGTCCTACCCAATTTTAAATCATATGCACTTCCAATTAATTAAAGAACACCATTGACACTAATTTTAATTAAATTGGTGCAATGACTCAACCTAACCCAAAACTAGACCCAACACCAACTCAAACCCCCACACACACCCTCATGGTTCATACAAAATACCACACACCAATTTAATCCACTACAACACACCAAACATGGTAATTTTTCTCATCCAATCACAATTCTCCTTTACTTGTGCAATTTCCAAACTGTTGGGGGCCTTTGTGCAAATAAGCAACTAGGTGTCCACCTCTCATTGGAGCAAAACAATGAAGAAAGCCCTCCTTCATGCTTTGACCGGTCACCCCACTCTTCCCCCCCCCCCCCCATTTTTTTGCATGTACAATACAACACTTTACACCCACATCCAATCTCAACCCTCCATTCAAATTTTACCTCAATCTCACCACTCATTCCCTCATGAAAATCCTTCCCCCATCCCTAGAAATAGGGATGTAGCCGGCCCTAATCTCCATGCTCACCCCTCCCTCTCTCCTTCATTAACTCTCTTTCTCCTAAAAATTTCAGCCACACCACCACCTCCCCTCATCCAAACCGAAACCAACCTCATCAACCACCTCCTTCTTCCTCTTCTCTTCTCCATCAGCCGACCACCACCACCACCACAGTCCCCTCACCATCCCCAAGACCTCCTCCCTAGCCGTCGGACCACCACTACCTCATGCTCCTTCACGACGACCTCCGCCATCACCATCATCCCCACGGTCACGGCCACCACCATACCACAACCACCTCCTTCTTCTCCTCCTCCATTCAACCTCCACCACCATCACCTCACCTCCTCCCTACAGCTGGATCACCTCACCGCCACCCACGACCTCCTCCTACTCCAACCCGACCTCACCACCACCTCCCCTCAACCGATCACCACCGCCACCACCGAGCTACCGAGCTTCATCACCAACACCATCACCATCACCCGAGTCCCCTCCGACCAGAACCATCATCAGCCTACCACCGCCACCACCATCATCATCACGATCGCAGCCGATCACCACCACCACAGTCCCCTTCATCACCCCCCCCCCCCCGACCTCCTCCTCCGACCATCAGCCACCACCACCTCCCTCGCGAGCTGCCATTGCTGCTGCAAGCCATTGCTGCTGTTGTTGTGCAGCCTTGCACCGCCGGAGCACCCCCCACCCGCCGGAGACAGGCCATCCACGGGCCGCAGGCCGAGCACCCCCTTCCTTTTCAGCTTCACCCTAGGTATATTCACCTCCTCCTTCATTTTTATGATTGCATAAACCCATGAATGTATATTAAACCCTATTATCTCCATGTTACATATAATTTCAAAATTCATATTTTAGATGGAATGATATTTAGTGATGTTATTTATGCATAAGCTAGGTGGTTTATTATGACACTAGTAGTTGTGTTTGCATCTAGGTTCTTAGACTAGTTTATTGTTTATAGAGTGCCATGAGTTAGAGGGTGATTATCATCACCACAAATTAAATTCTTGTTTATATAAATGTATGATGTATGTATAAAATGAGAAATTTCATTGTCACAATGCTAGTGTGCTATGCTAGAAATAGACGAGGAATTGAGATATTGATGTGTGCAAGTGTACGAGGATTATATGATGGTTTATATATTTAGAGGATGAGATAATGATTTTATATATATATAGTATACACCTTAACCTAATAGTTAGGACACGTGATTAGTGTTACACGATATTTTGAGTTATAAACACTTACTAGTAGCATAGTAGCTAGTTGACTTGTTGTGCACAATATTTAGGATATTTTATATATTTGTGCACGGAGACCTAGAGAGAAAACACTAGTAACTATGTGTTAGAGGTGCAACTTAGCACCTACACGAATTCTAGTTGTGACCGTGATTGTGACATATGAGAAATTATACCTTATGATGACTTGTAAATGTTGTGGGACTAGTAGACTAAGTGTACACATACTTCATTGGCCTTTGACTAGTCAACATTAACCAACCTACTTAGTTAGAACGCTTGTTTGGTCTAGACTCTACGTGACTCATGACGTTGCGTATGTTGAACTCTTGTGCATGCTTAGCGTAGTGTAATGTAGTGATTGATATTTATTGTTATATATTCATAGGCACCCAAGACGGTTCTACCTTGGCAGCGGGTTCTGAATCCTTGTTCACATCGGAGTTCCAGGCAAGTATACCTTGCCTTGTTGTACTGTTTAAATTCAGTTATTATAGTTCGCATGTTTTATTTCTTTAATATTATATAACTGTGTGCGTCTGAGAATGACTCGGGTGCAGTCAACGAAGGCGTTGACGTTAGGACTTGTGTTTGACCTAGTGTCTAGTGGACGAACATAAAGTTGTGGAGTTATCAATATGACTCCCCAGGCCTTGATACGTATCATTGCACGTCACAGAGTGAGTTCATGTAGGGACACGAGCTTCATACTTGACTGGCCATCGGTGTGAGCAGCACGTGTGACGGTATTTAGCATAGTTGTATATTTCTTTAGTGACTTGCATTATAATACGAGATGTCCACGTCGTATTCACGACTTGTACATTGGCATTGGGCAGAAAAGACAATTAGTAGGCGTATGGGACAGACATTTGGCTACCGTAGTTTCAGAGTAAACAACGGGGTCGTGAGTGTCACTACCACATTTTCTAGGAAGGGGCATTTTAGTCTTTTGGTAATTAATTAAATATTGTTCATGTTAAATATTTATTTATTGTATTATTTATTTATGGTTAGCATGTTAGATTTATTTTTTTGTACTTGTGTTAGTGGACCTAACTAGTTTAGTTTAGACTCATGGACCAACATTTAATTCTAGTTAAAATTGAGCCCAATAATTAGAAGCCCAATCATTAGGAGGATGGTTAATTATGTTAAACCCATTAGACTAGAAGCTTCCCTCCTTAATTAATTTCTTCATGAGAGGCCCCAAAGGGTATTTTAGACTTTATATAGTAGCTTGGGAGGGGGCAAGTGAGGCCTATATAAAGGGGATAAAAACTTTCTCTCTCTTCATTTTTTCATTCCAAATCTAGATCTAGAATTTTTCTCAACCAAATTCCATCAAATCCCTACCAAATTTTCACCCAATTCCTTCCCAAATCACCATTGGAGGCTAGAGGAGCAAGGATCTAGAAGGAGAAAGCAAGGATCTACAAAGAGGAGCAAGGATCTACAAGTTGGAGGCCAATTTTATCATATTTGGAGGTTGCAATGGAAATCCATCTCCCAATAGGTACAATTCAGTTTTTCTCCTTAATTTAGGTTCTAAATCTGAGATTTAACCATGAGAAATCAACCCATATGCATAGGCTACCCATAGGATTTGGTTTTGTGTTCATAGGAGGCCTATTGTGAAAGCTATGGTACTTTTTGTGTCAATTTTAGGGGAATTTCGAGATTGACAATTGTTGTGTGTCAATTGGTCCTATAGATCAATTTGGTATGTGCTTGTGTTTGGGGCTAGTGTCGTGTCCACAATTGGGTACGTGTAGGTCGTATCCCAACAATTTGGTGATACGTGTTGATTTGGGGATTTTTTCTCCGACACGGGACTTTGAGCATGTCACATTTTGACACGGACACGTAGATTGGTATTTGACTCTTCGTATTGTTCATAAATAATATATATGACTTGTTCGTGTCCTTCGGGGTACGTTTGGATGTGTGGTGGACTCGTGTCGTAAGCGTATCCTAGATCTAGTGGGATACGGAGTGATGCGTTCCATGAGATGTGCAATTTAATGGTAGATCTATTTCTCTTGTGTCCTTATTCATGGTGAGGTATATATATATATATATATATATATATATATATATATATATATATATATATATATATATATTGTTGTTATATATATTTATGTATTAAATAGCATAGATCTATATATCTATTATATTTATGTGTTGTATATTTATGTATTAAATAGCATAGATCTATATATCTATTATATTTATGTGTTGTATATTTATGTAGTTATTATTTTACATATGTAAGATCTACTAGTTATTGTATTTACATATGAGGTGGTTGTGTATACATGTGTATAATGGTGAATATATATATATTTATGTTCTTTGTGTCTTAGATCTATGTATCTATTTATGTATATTGTATGTAGCTATTTCTCTACATATATATTAGCTTTTAAATGTGGAAGTGTATTTATATATATTTTGTGTGTATATATATATATATATATATGTTGTTATATATATACTTATATGTATGTTATGTATATATATAATTGTATGATATATATATACGTATACGTATATGAGATGTTATGAATAGTGTACGTATATGATACTATAATATGTGTTGTAAGTATTATTTGGGAGATGTACATATATATGTATGTGGAGAAGCTTGTATATATATATAAAAATATATGTAGTATATATATATATATATATATATATATATATATATATATATATATATATATATATATAGTTATAGAATGTATGTATAAATTTTTATAGTTGTATATATATATATATGTATATATATATATATATATATATATATGGTAATTAATATATATGTAAATATGTTCCTTTATAGTTGTATATATATATATATGTATATATATATATATATATATATGGTAATTAATATATATGTAAATATGTTCCGAATTGCTATTTGTATTATAGTATACTATATATATATATATATATATATATATATATATATATATATATATATAGTGTAGCATATAATATTATTGGGTAAGTTAGTATATTTTAGTTGCCTATTGTTATGAGTATCTTTAGTTATATATATATATATATATATATATATATATATATATATTAGTAGCTAGTGTTTAGTTGGTAGTTAGTAATTGTATCCCTATTAGTACATACTAGTAGTTATATTGGATTAATACCTACATATATAGCTAGAGGGGTAGATAATATATACAAGAATTCACAAATACCTTGTGATACCAAGGTAAGTATCAAGGTATTGGAGGATAATCAAGGTATTGGGTTTGGGTATCAAGATAGAGGTTTAGTATTGTGATACCAAGTTGGTTCAAAACCAAGATAATCATTTAGTAATTGTAACTAGGATTTATATATTTAATATTGCTTTATTATAGATATTTGATATTATCTATTGTTTGCGTATCTTGAGATATGGTATCTTAGTATCCTAAGATGTAGCTTGTATGGCCTCGATTTATAGTGTGTGAGCCCAATATCTTTGAGTTAGACTTATGCAACCTAGAAATAGGTAGTTGCCCATAGTTGACCATAGTTTGACTATAGTTTGACCGGTTTGACTTAGAGTTGACCTAGTTTGACTTTTGACTTAGAAATGGCTTTATGACCTAGAAGTTGACTAGTTTAACTTATTTTCTTCCAGAACCTTGTATTAATGCAATATTCCATATATAGGTCTGTGTGACACCAGTTCGGACAGTTTGACATTCATTGCTCTGGACCGCAGGCGAATACATTTCTCTGATTGTTTTCAATTCATAATATTGTATATATGCATGTTCTAGAATTGTATACATTGATTCCCGACACAGTGATTTCACGGACTGGTGCTATATGGATCCCGTCAGGAGGTGTTATCCCCTACCGTGTGCAACGGGTACCCAGTCACATGTATTTCATCGTGTGCATCGGGTATTGACTTTCATGTGCTTCTTGTGCATCCACTATTTCGTGTGCTAGTGTGACTATATCGTGATCATATACGTAACGTGTCGTGATTGGATCCATGAGTATTGGTTGGGGAGGGGGAGTAGGAGTTGGTTATGTGATCAAAGCCCTCTTGATCTCATGTGCATGTCGATTATACACCTCACGTATAATGGAGTTACCTTTATACCTCATGTGCAACCTAAACCGATCACATAACGAACTTACACTCTAAATCACATAGTTAGTTCTCTTGTTATCTACTTGCAGTTATTTCTCGTATTTACTTCCAGTTGCTATTGTGCTTATTGCCTGTTCACCCTGTATTGTATATTCTTTCTACTTGTGCATCTTGTATCCTTTTTCTATTGCGTGTTATATATGCTCGATTATGTATTTGAAACTGCTTTCAGAGGTATGTACTTCGCTCCATTCCTGACTGAAAAATATTTTTCAGAGGATCCGAGAGATTGGTGTACGACATACTATGGACTTTGACTTATAGATGGTGCAGACTTGGACCCACTAGTTCTGGTGTGACTAGCGAAAGTTTTAGCCGGATTCACTAGGTAGCATAGTTAGTTCTCTTTAGCATTTTGGTACCGGATTTGTTTCCGGCTTATATTTGAGTTTTTGATTATTGTTTCTATTGGTGTTGATATATATATATGAATAGATAGTTATGTTAGACTTCCTTGATATCTTCTCGTGCTTCTAGAATTGTGATTGAGTTTTGTGTGAGATATTGTTGGCAGATTTTATATTATTGTGAGATGTTTAGATAGTATAGTTAACCAAGACAGCATTCTACTGCCGATACTGCGGCATAGGCTGGGCGTTGCTCCCGACTTGCATCCCTACGCCGGGTGCGGGTCGTGACAGTGAGCCTCAGTATTACCCGGTTATGGGTTATGTGCTACCCAATTATGGGCGTATATGCTTGTCGATACATCCATGAGAGATTGCTAGCTGCGCGCTATCATGATCGGTGATGTAGTCAGCATATACTTCTGGCATCCAGTTTACAGCTAATGCCAGATACTTAGCCTCTGGCTTGACGCTACGCTTTATACCTTTTACCTACCCATACGTACCAAGGTTGTCTTCAAGTGCATTTCACTTAGCTGATTAGTTCACCCTCAAGTTTACACAGTATTTACTTCATGGCATATACTTTTGTTATCTTGTTACGTCCCTCTGAGGACCTGGTTCCTTTTCAGATCCGAACGAGCACTTGTACCCGACCATCTACGGAGCAGGAGTGGAGACCGGATTCGTGCCTGAGGACTTTGAGGCATTTCCAGAGGAGTTCCCGTGATTTGGGGTACACTGTTGCCTTGGGCTAGAGCATCTTTACCTAGCTAGTCGATGTTCTAGTCTAGTATTCTTATCTGTCATTCCGTACTTTTATTTCAGCATTGTATTCAGTGGGTTTGTTCCCATCAGACTTATTTGGGTTCTATTATGACATTCAGACTCCGTACTTATTTCCAGCATTTATTTCAGCACTTCTTATTTATATTATGTGGATGAGATTAGATATTTACTTGCTGCATGTTAGCATATTGGACTTGATAGTATTTTAGGACAGCGTAGTACGCTTCGTCGGGTCCATTAAATTGGAAAATCCTTCGAAGTCGTATTAGCTGGCCATTGCCACGTGGCCTGGTCCCGTGTATTTTGGGACTGGGACGTGATAAAAAGTCAGAGAAAGAATACTGCAGGGAGACGACAGAAGGTCATAACTCACAAGAAACAAGACATACTCAACCATTATGTAAAAGGACTTTACTATAGGGGAGAAATATTTCTACATAAATAAAATCAAGATAGCAGTTGAGCTCTAAGCAAGTGGACCCCAAAAATCTGGGATAAAGTCTTTGTTGTTGTTGTTGTTGATCTCTAGTACATGCTATGGTATCTCTTTGAAAATAACAAAAAAAATGTATATATAGAGTAATCCTATAAACAGCAAATACACTGAACCCTCCTCCCCCTCCCCACCCGCCTTCAAACAAGTATACACACACACACACACTCTTCTAGGTAGGAGTTCTATATGTATATACCTAAATGCATAAATAGTAAATATGCATGAATGATGTATGCATTGTTGTGTGTATAAAACTACATGTAGGCATTTATGCGCATGTATATGTATCAGTAATAGTATGTGAGTGTGTCAACATATCATAAGAAATGTAATTTCTATGGCCACCATAATTTGAGGGGATGACTAGTTGTGGAAGTAAGATGGCTCTCTCTCCATACATATACAAACATTTGTGTAGTTGTGTTTCTTTTATACATGCATGAGTATGTGCATGTGAGATTAAATTATTCCTCAAGGAAACTGAAGGAGATAACTGTAGATGCTTGGAATAAAATAAATAAACTAACTTACCTTGCACTTCAAATGGTACAAACCTACACGTGTCAACAAATGCTTAACCAAACAAATTAGGTTGCCCCTTAATGTAATATATGTTACCTCATCCACACAAAGGCGTGATGGCTCTTTTGCAAGCTCAAGTACTCCTTTTATCAAAGAACGCAGACCTTTTTCAGGAGATATGAGATAAGGCTGATAGCCATCAGCCTCCAGCACTATCTGAATAGTAGAAGTTAAACTCAACATTTAAATATTAAAAATAAAACTATCTTATAGATGCTAGATATGAAAGGAATGTGCTCTATACCCTTTTAACATTGTTGATATCGAAGTGCTTATCCAATGGAAGCTGTTTGATTCTTTTAGGAAAGTTTCCCTCAAAACTTGCAACAACTTTCCACCCTCCACCCTGCAGCATGGTTTGAGGGAGAATTTTAATCATGCTTAGGAATGTACATAAATGAAAGCTTAAATTCATATTTAGGGGTGCAAGTTAGATACATTTAAGTGTGTGACCAACAGGTGATGCAACTAGCACTACTATAGTTGTCGACGTCAGTTCCATAAGACTCAGAAATGAACAAAGATTAATGCAGCAGTTGAGATGGGACAAAGTAAAGGCTTAAACTCGACACATAATTAAAGGGTAAAATAGGATTAAGAAGGCCCTTGCCAGTCAGAGAACGTATCAAACGAACATTTGGAGGGTTCCTTGGATCCTTTTTCCGTATCACTAAATGTCCATCTTTCATACATTGAAAAAGCTTGTACATCTACTTTGATTTAGAAGCCCATGAAAAAGAGTAAGATTTGGTTATAGTCTATCACTAGTATCTATGTCAGTTGTAGTAGACATACTAACCTCACCAGAGGCAATGTGCTGGAGAAACTTATCCTCAAATTCTCGGCAAAGCTCCAAAGCAATAGCCCTAGTCCCTTCTGAAGTATGTACCATTTGATCGCCAAGCTTAAATAATTCATCCCGCACTATGTGGGACTTGTTCTGAAGCCTGAAGTGCAAAAACAAGGATAGTTTGCATAGGTTAAATTCAGAGAGAAAAGCTAGTCGTAACAATTTGTTTGGTGGATAATAGTAAGGTATGAAAAGAGCTTTGAGTATGTGTCATTGTTCATAAATTAGAGTATCATCTAGAAGAAAGAATGAGGACGTCATTGGTACGATAGTAAGGCTTAGCGCTTGCATACTGGGATGCGGGTTTGAGTTGTGGAGAAGTCTCCCCATATTTCGGGGGTAAGGTTGTTTACATCTTGAACCTCCCAAACCTTGAAACTAGCTGAGCCTCGTGGCATTGGGATGACCTTTTATCTAAATAAAGAAATGTGTCAAAAGAATGATGATAGCATGACATTTATTCTTAAAGGGAATTTAATAATAAATATATTTAAATTTCATATTAAATTCTGTTCAGAAGTTATTGTCTGCTTTAAATGGACAGTCTCAGTATGGCACTAGCTACATCTAGTTTTCCATTGTACTTTTTTTACTTGAGTTGAAGACAATGTACGTCGAAAAGTAGTTCAAAGTTTCTAATTCTAAGGTATGGACAAGCAACCGGCCCCATCTTTGGTTTAACATCAAAGAGTTCCCATCACCTTGTCTAACACTTTGAATCTTCATATAGCATCTAGTGCAATGGCAAGGTCCCAAATTTCTGGAATTGGCAAATGTCACGACCCGCACCCGGAGATTTGGGTACGAGTACGAGGACATGTCCAGCCTACGCCACAGTGTCGGCGATAGAACGTTGTCTAACAATACCACTGTAATATCCAATACCTCACACAATATAAAGTGAAATAGATATCATACTCAATCACAAAAACTAAGATAGATAGAAACAAGAGGTAATATATATAAGTTACAATAAAGTGTGAAGTTCAAATTTTATCCAAACATACAACTATAACAAGGTCTCCGGAAAACACTTCCGGCAAAACTATAGCTACACTAAATATCACAACTAGGTCTCTTGCTGCAACATTCCTTGTTCCTCCTGAAGGGCAGAACCATGCTCTAAACTATTCTATGGTATTCCATAATAAGTGGGCACATGTCCTCATAATTGTCACCTAAAATATTATCCAGTCAGGTTTAGAGCAAAGTACACACTTGACATACTATTCTTAACATGATAGAAACTATAAAACAAAAAATATAATGAATATATGATGATCAAGTAAACTAAATCAGAGTAGAACAGGTACGAGAACAGTAAACATGATAATCATGGTACGACAACAAGTGAAACAAATAGATACAGGTAATCATGATAAGTGACAACTAAGTAGTAGATGAAACTAGTAGAATTGTACCTATCTAAGTGTTTTAAAATACCATGTTCAATATGTGATCGGCTAAGGGTAATCTAGCACATCTCATCAGATGGCTACTCACAAGACATGAAGGGTCTGGCTCAATCATACGTGAGGTGCATGATTGAGCTACTCACAAGAATAAAGTAAAATAGGATTGATCACATAACTACTTAGTATTTTTTCTCCCAACTAGTACTGATGGATTCGGGGCAACATATAGAATCACGGAATACGAAAATCATGAAATTATGATAGTCATGAATATGAATCCATCAAACACTAATCTCGTGTATCAAGCGTGTCAAGAATCAAGTATTGCATATCTAAATCATGTGATATAGTAACCATCCGAAAATGAAAGTAATCAAGTAATGTACTTGCATGTCGTCTGGTGCTGGTAAAACAAGTCAGAATCTGTGTCGGAGTACAAAAGATCTCTCTCTCTCTCTCTCTCTCTCTCTCTCTCTCTCTATATATATATATATATATATATATATATATAGGGAGGGGATCGGGAGCCCCGCTCTCCCTAACCGTTGGATCGAGCGGGACCCGCACGGGACCCACGGGGACCCCCCCGATCTGACGTGCGGAAGGGGGGGGGGCCTTTGGCGGTATATATATATATATATATATATCAATGGTTGGAATGTAAACAAAGTAATTATCTACTTGGTTTTGGGTCCTTTATGTCATATGCTATTCTATCTATTTGGTTGGTATTCATTTAGGTTACTAATACCTACTAGACTATATGTATTCTAAACCAATACTTATATATTACATATTCCTATTGGTATCATAACTCATTAGGTGTAGTAGCACTATCTAGTTAGTTCTTGACTCTTTTATATATATATATATATATATATATATATATATATATATATCCCCCGAAGGCATTACCCTAGTGGTAATGTGGCGGGCCGCCTTGGAGTAGACCAAGGTTCGAATCCCCCTTCCGTCGGCTGGGTGGCTATTATAGTCACGGGTGGAGCCTAGGTATATATAAAAAAATTTATTATATATATATATATATATAATCCATGCTACTGCTATTGCTACTTGCTGCTCCTGCAGCAGTACGTTGTTGCTGCTGCTGCGACTGCTGCTGCAACTGCACGCTGCAGTTCCCACCCCCTACACACACACACACACACATATATATATATATATATACGTTTCTAGTTAAGATTATAATGAAAATTAAAGAGACTTAAGGGGCACCTTGTAGGAATTAGCTCTAACGAGGAACCAAGGCTTCTACTAAGAGGCTCTTGAGTTATGTAGAGGTGGGGGAAGAGAGGATCGTATGGGAATGGTGTGTAGGAGTGTCCTTATATAAGGAAGGGAGAGGGAGTAGGGTGTCGGAACCATGTGAGAGGAGTTAGGTCTTGTGAGAGAGGAAGGAAAAAGGGGTGTGGGTAGTGGTGATGTGTGAGGAGGAGATTGGGTGAGAGCATGTGAGGGGGATGGGTTTCATGTGGGGGTGATGAGGTGTAAGGAGGTGAATGGATGGAGACATGTGAGCGGTGGTGGCTTGGGTGATGTCATAGGGGAGGTGAGGTCATGGGTGAGGTTATAGGGAAGGGTGTAGAAAAGATGATGTCGTGGATAATGTTATATAGAGAAATGTGTAGAAGGGCGATGTAAACGATGATGTCATCGTGATGTAGGTGATGATGTCATTGTCTAAATTATACTCTTAATTAATCCCTTAATTAGATGTTTTAACTTATTAATTATACTTAGTAAAAAATTTGTGGTTATTGGAAAATGAAGCTTACAGCAAATGAACCCTTTTCTTCGGTTAAGCTCCACCATCCATCTTTGCTTTGGCATACCCCCATACATAGTAGTTCCTTCAATTAAGATCAATTACTCCTAACATGCGCATCTATAACCCCTATTACACATGTCCAAACCATCGCATCTTAACCTCACTTTGTACCGAATGCACTTTCCAAGAATGTATTCATTTTGTATCCTATGTTTCTTTGTATTTACTGTTCCTACATCTCAACATGCTTACTTAAGCTATACACATACTCATTTTTTGACATATTACTTGATTGCCCAAACCTATCAATCTATAAAGCATAATGGTCATACAACTATAGTCATTTTGTATCCTATGTTTCTATGGTCAAAGTACTTGACTATAGTCATCTAGCTTTAATCCAATAAACATCCTCTTGGGTCTCAATCATGATGATGACTATACAACAAAAATGATAAAGCTTTTATTCCAATTTTTTTGGGGTCAGTTATTTGAATCATTTTCTTTCATTCAACTCATAAGGGCCATGTCCTATGTAACATTAACAAAGAAACATATCTTTTGGGATAGCCTCAATTCAAGTCCATTTAGAGTTACCCTTAGGTTCTACCAGCTCCATACAGTACGGTTTGCTGGTCTAAGTTGCACATGTCTAAACCACCTGAAACTCATCTTATCCTCAATTGGCATCATCTCCAATTTTCCATGAATACACTTACTAATCATGTCTTTCAGTGCATTGCCACTCGTCCAATCATGATTATGATTATACCTTGATATAACAAAGAATTAGTAATAGTGAAGTGGTGTAGCGAAGTTGCAGGAAGGAGATGAATGCGGGGATGGAAGGATAAGTAGGAGTTGCGGTGTAACCAAAGTCGACGACTAGGACTCTTGTAAAAGGGTCGTAAATAGGGCAACGAGACCCTTGCTATGTCCGACTCTACGAACAAGGTAAACTCCAATCGGACAAAACTAGAATATTTTATTGATAATTGCAGGATACCATTACAATTCAAGCTTGGCCATTTAATAGGAAAACCAAGACCATTGATGCTTAACAAAGAAGAAAATATTCTAATAAAAAGGAAAGATTTATAGAAAAGGAAATTATTAGGGGACAAAAACCACAAGTCTTGCATAAAAAACAAACTACTTTCAAGCCAAGCTCCACGATTATTGGTGAAAGAAAAGGAAAGTAGTAGACATCTCCACTATTATAATGCGGCTTAGAACCAGCTCCAAATTAAGCCGTCTAAGCCGTATATATATCATCAACCAATTAATTTAAAAACTTAAAAAAATTTAAAGTACCGTAACCGTAGTTGTTTTCTCACGTAGTTAAAAGAAAACCCTAAAATCCTCCTAACTACCTGAATATGTGTAAATCCTAAAATATTTTAAATATTTTAAATTATATTTAAACTAAATATATGATATTATCTAACTAAACATATATCCAAAATTTTAAAAACATATTTATAATAAATCATAACTAAAATATAATCAAATTATATTTAAAATATTCTAACATAATTTAAATTTCTATATTTCAATAATATCGTAGTTTTCTTTTTCTTTTTTTTCTTTACGTTCAACGCACGTGAAAGTAACTTAGTAGTTAATAAAATTATCTTGACAAATCAAATTAAATCATGGAATCAACTATCCAAATATTAGTAAAATGTAAGGTTATGTCTCCTACTTCAAGCTGCCCACCCTCAAAGAAACTCGTCCTTGAGTTCTTTTCTAAAAATTGAACTTAACCTTTCCACCAGAAGAGATACATGGAGTATATTCCTAATTTCATTCTTTTGCATATAAACTACATCGCAATTACTTCAGGAACTACTTCAAAACCTCAATTTTAGATTGGTACTCGAGCTCGCCACAAGTTGATGAGATATGGATCTTTGTCAACAATGATGTAGCAAATAGTGAGAACCAATGGCATATGTACTAGTTAGAGTAGTCTGTGTCAAATATAGCTCAATAGATAGCTTCTTCGGGATCACTTAATTGAACTCATCTCATCCGATGGCTATTGTTAAGTATTAAGCAGTATTAGTGTACTGGGCTTTAGTCCCACATCGGATAGAATAATAGAGAGAGGATGACCTCTCCTATATATATGTATTCACCTCATCTTAATAATCAATACATTATTCTCATTCTACATGGTATCGGAGCCAAAACTCTGAATCCCCCCCCCCCCTCTTCCCTCTCTCTTTCTTTCAAAACCCTAGACAACTCCCCCCCCCCACTCCACCTGACAACACTCCCACTCGACCTCTCCACCACCCGACCCCCCAAGCCACTGCCTCCACCCGCTACCCCCCCCCCCCCCCACACACACACAACTGTGTCCACCCGTTATTGCCCACCCTGTTGCCGCTGCTACTGCCGCCTCATCACAGCCCCCCCCCTTCTTCGACACCCTCTCCACCCAAACCCTAACCCTAGATCTACAACCGCCACCACCCCCCTCCATGTTCTCACAAATCCTAACCATCCCAACCCTCACTATGTATACCCAGCCTCCATTTAACCCAAAACCCTAACCCTAGTCGTCTTTCCCAAAAAGAGGAGGAGGAGGGTCGGTGTTGAGATCAACAAAGGGTAAACTATGATCGTTTACTTGAACCTGTGATGTTCGACATCGACATCAGGAGTTAACAAGCAAACAAGTTACTTGTTTGCGATGATCTTTGTTTCCTTCCTAAACAAAATGACCAAATAACCTAAATATATTTTTGTCTCGATCTCATCTAACAGACATAAACCACAATGATCTCCAACTGACCTCCATTTCTAGTAGAGCTCCTTCATAACTCTTTTTGCAACTGAGTGTAAAGATGATCAAAGAGGTCAAGACAAGTGTTCTAAATTCGTTATGCAGATTCGGTGCAGAGGAGGACCGCGGAGGCGGCCGAACCAATTTTTTTTTTTTTGAAATTTGAAATCCATAATACAAATTTGAAGTTTGAAGTTTTTGTTTTGAAATCAAAACATGTTCGAAATTCATACTACAATTCAAAAAAAAAATTTGATCCATATTACAAATTTAAAACTTTAATGTTCTAAATCCAAATCCAATCTTAAAATCCAAACAACATATCCACAATAAAACTATGCAAAAAAAAAATTAAAAAATTAAAATCTGAGCAGCCAAACTGATTCGGCAAGGCATCGAACAGGGCCGAACAGACACAAACTAGCCAAACAGGGGATTTTCAGTTGGGCCTAGGACCGCCTAGCGCCTAGGCCGATTTTTAGAACGCTGGTCAGGACCACACACGCCTCAACCAAAGCCCCTTGGTACCTCTTTTCACAATTGTGTGTAATTTTGCTTAATTGCTCCAGAGGCAAAGAAAAAGTAATCATTAACGCCGACATCACTAGCTTGGAGTATCTTAAAACAGCTTTGGTTGATCATTCCCAACATTATATTTGATATGTTATTTCCTTGACTAGAACAACTTTAGTTGGTCAAATTCCCAACATAACTCTTGTTCTTTTGTTTGCTTCACTTTTCATTCTACTTCAAATGAGATATGTATGATACCTTGTGGTAGAGTATTATATGGAATAAGAAAACAGAAACCCCAAAGAGAGAATTCAAAGGGTTCCGTCCTATATAGTCTCATTCTACTACTTATACAGAAGGTCTTAGATTCTATAGGGCTTTCGTTTTTTGATTCTACATAAGAAGCACTTATATGTTTCCCCTTTCATTCTAGTAACAACATCCTCCTCAAGTCAATCATGATAAAATAGTTGATTCTAAGCAATTAAATGAGCATTCTTAATCATCTTTTCTTGTACTTGCGCTAAACATGTCATGTACACTATTTCAAACTGAGTAATTTCATAAATCTCCATATTTTAAAGCTCCCCCCACATTTCTATTTTAAAAGTAAATGTGTTTCTATACTCGCAACTCAACAGAATATCAATCACAATCACAAGCATAAACCACAGACTTCATCAAAAATGTGCCTAATAATATGTTGTACTGGACGCTAGTCGAGGCGAGACGACAGACCATCCGCCTCGCCTAGGCGCCGTCCAGGATTCTTGTATGCTTCCCTAGTTCCTGTTGCTCTTGCTAAAAGAAGAAGAAATCGAAGAAAAACAAAAGAAGAAGAAGAAGAAGAAGAAAAAAAAGAAAAAGAAAAAGCAGAAACAAGAAGTTTTTTAAAGAAAAAAGTTAAAAGCAGAAAACAAAAACATAACTGAAGAAGAAATCGAGGCAGGAAGTACATGTTAAAAAAACAGTAGAACAACTGAAGAAGAAGAAGAAATTGAGACAGAAATCACAGGTTCAAAACAAAAACAAAAAGCAGCAAAAGTCAAAAAGCATAAGATCAAAGAAGAAGAACATAAAAACAAAAAACAAAAATGAAAACTAGAAGAAGAAGAAGCATAAACCAAAAAACATAGGATTGAAGAAGAACATATCTAGATTGGAGATTTGGAGTGGTTATTTTTTTCTTCTTCTTCTTGTCAGCCCTAGCAGCAGCAGGTTTTCTTTCTTCTTTTTTCATTCCTTTTGCAAACGAGCAACTTCTTTGGACCATAAACCTAAAGCCCAAGCAAAAGACTAATATGGAATTTATATTTATACCCATCAATTAAAGAAAAATTGCCTAAATATCGCCTTTATTTTCCAATATGCAGCACGCCTAGGCGATAGTAACATTCTTTTTCGGATTTCCTATTCCTAAATTTTCGATATTTAAATTTTTTTTCTAAAAATTAACTTATATTGTGTTCTGTATTTTCGCGTATCATATTTGTTGTATTTTTCGTGATTGGATTTCATTTTGATATGAGTGATTACCCAGTTCACTCTATTGTCCAATGGAACCTTGTGTTTCTTTGGAAGGTTGAGATAGCTTGGGTGAACCATGGATTGCAGAGGTGGCGAGTTGGATGGATAGGATTGATTCCTACTTCATATAACACCCTTTCCTTTTCTCTCTCTTCTCTCATTTTCACTCTCTTTTCTTTCTTTCTTCTTCCTCTCTTTACTTCCACTTCCTCAAGCAAAACTTGGAGCTTGGCCGGCCTTGAGGTCTAGAATATGGTTTTCGGAACCACTCTTGGTAGTGGAGTGAAAGATTAGACATGGAGCTTTGACCTAGAAGTACATCTTGCCATGGATTGAACCTAAGATTTGGGTTTTCCTTGAATTATTATTATTTCTTGAATATTATTGCATATTAATATTCCCTACATGATTCTCTACTAGTTTAATTCTTGGCTTATATATTTTCATGAGTTTGGTGGAATCAAACACGTTTCGGTTTTCCGAAGGACCCATTTTTAGAGTATTTCTTAAAATTGATTTATCAAATCTCAGAATTTGTGAAATCTAATGCTCTTATTTTGTAGAAAATTCAATTTCGTATGATTTTGACCTTTGAAACGTCAAATTTTCGATTCAAAATAAGATTTTGAGATTTTGTGGCCAGAACAAGTTTGAAATTTTTTTCATGTCTCAGTTGTTGTGTTCTGACCAAATTCGTTCTGGCACATAGAGTTACTGGTGCATAGACCTGATTTTGTCTTTTTTTTGCTGTTTTTGTCCATTTTTGCTATTTTCTTTGGCTATTTTAATTCCTTACCATGATCTTGTATGGTTAGCGAGACTGCATACCCTATATATACTTGACATGAGTACATGTCCTTCACTGACACCATATCATTATATTATCTTATTCATGTTAATGGCTTGTAGCACTTATGTCCATGTGTTGTTCTTATCATGATTTTCTATATTGGCTCATCGTAGTGTACTCATGACTCATGATTCCTATATTGTCCCAATAGTAGCTCGATGTAGAGCACCCATATTTATTGATTGTATTCAGTTGTTGTTTCTTGTCTTGTGTCCTGGTTCTGGTTGATAAAGCTTTTGTCCAGTCTTGCATTTTTCTCTGATGGATAAAACTAATGTATAGAAAAAACTTTCGGATACCACGGTGAGAAATTCTAAATGAAAATTTTAAGATTTAATAACTAGACTTGTCACCTAGATTCATTGGAAGGAGAGGTTTCTTGGTTGCATACAGTTCGGTTATTCCGGTACCACTTTATGGATGGATTTGGAGCTCTCCGTCGTGAGGAGCACACTTTCAGTCCATCATCGAGTGATGCATATTTACATGACATGATATTAGCTCATCGTCGAGTGTTGCCTATTGAGCACACTCGAGGGTGGTGCATACTCTACTTACACATTAACTTTGACCTGACTTGCGCTCGGAATAACCTCGATAAACTGTAGTGCATGTGACTGATAGAAAAATCTCAAATTGCATGTGTTAATAATTAGAATTTGTGATAACCCTAGTTAGCTAACGATAGCAAGCCGTAGGTTATAATAGGCCGTAACTGATTGATTGATGGTCTAGTCTTGTTCAAGTCATCCAGTGCATTGCTCCTTTACTATTCTAGTTTACTGTTCATCTTGTTGTACATGTTTATTTTTCTATTCCTATTATATCCTCATCCCAACATATTCATGTTCCTGCCATTTTACTTTATATGCTCATGTTCCTGTTACTTTTACAAGTTCCGGTGTACCTATTTACCTTACCTTATCATAATGCACATATTTACCTTCAGTATGTTATTGTTTACTTTTTTTTCTGTATTATGCTTGCATGCTGATTTTAGTTCACCCTATGGCTTTCTTGTGGTACTTTGCTATTTGGGATTTTTGACCCCACTAGTTTTGCATGGCCAGATCTAGTAACAGAACAGGAGAATCTACCGTATTTGTTGCTCGATGGTGTCCACCGGGAGGACCTCCAGCCGAGCACTTGAGTGGGTTTTCATTTCTTCTACCCACTGACTTCTGTATAATCTTTAGAGACGTTTAGCCACTGAGCACATATTTAGCTCGTGTTTTGTTCCTGACATTTCAGCCACGATGGCTTACATGGTTTGTATATTCTAGACTGAAACTAGATTGATCATGTATTATTATTATTACATTTTTGCTAGTATCTCATTTTGTATAGCTTCATGATAATCAATATATTATAGTTTGGGATGCTTTACGTTTTATATGCCACGATGATCATTATCTTGCTCTTTACTTATTTGTTGGTGACTGAGACGCATAGGATTGCTCAACCTAGGATTGCTTGTTGGCTTGTAGTATAAACCCCCACGTCTTTATAGTAGTGACCGTATCTTGATGTATTAGTATACCCCGATATACGTAGCTAGCCTAGTTCTATCCCATCTCTCCAGTATTCTGGTTCTGGGACGTGACAGCAACCATCGTCACACCCAGGAGAATTTTTTCCATGTCGAGGCAACTCCTCTCTTACATGCATGCCTAGGCCACCTAGGCATCGCCTATGACAACAAAGATTGATATCTTTAACAATGAGGTAAAATTAATGCCAAACCTTGACGTAGGCCTATGAATATGGAAGAAGGATATGTATCTTTCCGGTTACCCTCACACTAGCTACAACCTTAACATACATGTCTTTAATAACTTCAAAAAGGATGTTATATTAAGCATTTTTTATATCAACTCCGTCCAGGGCCATGTGATCACAACAATGCAGTCACCTAATATGCTTTAGTTGGAACCAGCTTCATCACATGAATTGATACACAAAAGTTTGTTCCGTATAGTATCATGCCCATGTGGGATATGTATAGGAATCGACACACTCCAAAATACACTAGGACATGCCAATAGTCCCCTATTCATGATAGCATGTTCATATCCGCATATCGTATTTTCATACATACAACATAGAATGGCCTTGGTCCAATTTTAGAACAATTCAGTATCCTACTAGGAAACCTTTTTCTTATCCAAAATCCATGACATGAGTCTCTAGGAATCTGATCGTACCATAAGCCTTAATACTTCATAAGAAATCTGAAGCAATCAAACTAGTAAGTGCAATTACTTGAGTGAATCCAATCCTACAAATTTGCTAGTTCCGCTAGTGAGGCTGTTCAAAAGAAAGCAGCAGGTTTATGTGGTAAACTTCACAAGTATATTAATCTGTATTAATAAGTAGGAAAACTATTCGAAATCAGATTACTAGGTAAATGAAGAAACATATCATAACTGACTGATCATCGAAACAATTAGTAATCCATGTATAACTATAAATGAGTTGATAACCAATGTATAAATTTAGCAGCTAAGCTATAAACACATAGTAAGAGCAAAGTAATTACCCAGAGAGGAGGTTTGGGAGCCTGATTTTCATTCGCTCACGTATCTGTTTGGCAAGAGTTTCTACCAAAGCTACCCTGCCTAACTTGCTCTGAGGAGCTCCAGTTAAAATAGATCTTAAACTTTCACTCTCCGCTCTCCAAGCAGTTTCTAAAGAGTTCTCGGAACCCACTGATCCAGCTTGTGCTGAAGCAATAGAAACAGATTGCCCAATGAGAGCAACCCACGGAATGTTCAATGTTTTGGGTGGGCCCTGATTCAATAATAGAGCTTGGGCAGCAGAAAGAGATTTTTGGTCTCCAGCTGCTTGATCAATCTTGCTGATGACACCAATTGTCCGCGTTCCTATGGCAAAGAATATGGGTAAGTTGCTGATAGTGGCCAGCTATGAAAAAGCATAAGAAGATGTAAGCAAAAGCGCTTTGTCCCTATGGAAGAACTAAGCTTGTTAAGAAGGGGGAAAAAAACCTTCTGCATCGAATTCCTTAGCCAGTCTAAGAGCTCGAGATGAAGATATTTCAGGTGCCTGTGCAGCTGGTATGATAACCAGCAAAATTGCATCATTACGTGCACCATAATCACTGACCTGGAACAAATACAAAACCACAACAATTCCAATGCAGACAGCAAAATAATGAATTTGTTAGTGGCATTAAAAATAATAAAAATAATAAAAAGTCATAAGCAATGTCCAATGGCTTATGAATCTAAATTTTGCTCTACCTTCTATGCTGCTACTTTAAGACCACTAATGTGCCTTCCTATGCTCACTGGAAGTATAATGGTAAGAAATGCTCCAAAAATGCACGTAAATCAGCCAAAAGATGATGTGGAAATTCAAGAACTACTCACCACTGATTCATCCATGCCACGTTGGTCCAATCCAGGTAGATCAATTAATTTCAGTGGAGGAGCTGGGGAAAAGAATCACATGTTCAGCTAAATTCCTCCGAAGTCATGAACATGATACGTAAATCCATCTATGTAACCTTTTTCAGATTGTGTTACGAAGAAGAAGATTGCAAAACTAAATGTGGCAAGAGAAAATTAGGAGACGCCTTCCATAATACAACAGATGTACAGTAAGTTTGCAATCATTGATTTGCTGGACAATCAAATTCCAAGTAAAAGACAGACTTTGTTATAGGATTTTGAATAGAATATAGTTTAGTAGAAGTAATCACATTGAACAAATAAGAAATAGAACATTTCCATGCTTATTTAATGCACCGATGAGTTAGATCCAAAACAATACTCCCATCCATGATTGAAATACTAAACCATATCAACATACATAATATAAACAGATATTGGAAGTAGTATAATTGTCTTTGAGAATAATTATTGGCAAACAGGGAAAAAAAGTTAGGAAGATGGTAACTCCAAAAATTTAGTGCCATGTCAGTGTGGCATCATTGTCAACACATTGGACATGTATTGAACACAACACAAATCAAAATATACGAGGACAAGCCACAATCATTGTCGTGTCCATGTCGCTGTGTCTGTATCGTGCCATATTCATGTCTGCGAAACATAGGGAAGACAGACTGTGACCTTAATGAACAGCAAAACATTGTGATGGAAAGATCAAAGAAAAAGTCAGTAAATTGCACATGCCACCAAATTTAAACTTAATGAGCACAAGTAATCAAGAAAAATGACCAAGATACCATGAAAAGCACAGCTTTTACCCAGCCACCAGAAGTGGAAAAAAAACGGGTTTGATAACATTTAGTCTGCACACCAGGGTATATGAATTAGGGTTCATAACTGGGCCACAATTTCCAACCACCAAAACTTCGAACTAAGCTGTCTTGTACCACCAAAATACTCATGATGAAAGGCATCCACCACACTGATTTTATCCAGTAACTGCATAAAGTGAAGTTTGGAGATGGAGAGGAGAAGGAAAAAAAGTAGGAGAGGAGAGAATATGAGAAAGGAGATTGCAAGGGCCTTGAACCCTAGGTTGCATCTCGTGTATATTTATATTGATATGCAATACATCCACAATTACTATTATACCCTCATATGATAAATAACAAAATAAAATAACTCTAACACCCTCCCTCAAGCAGGAGCATATAGATCAGACATGTCCAGCTTGCTACATAAATTAGAAAATGGACCACGAGCAAGTAGTTTGGTGAGGATATCACATAATTGATCCTCTGACCGAACATAAGGAGTGACAATCTGTTTCTTCGGCAACAAATCACGAACAAAATAACAATCCACCTCGATATGTTTCGTACGCTCACGAAACAACGGATTACTTGCGATAAATATTGCCGACCGATTATCACAATACATCTCCATCGGAATAGGAATCATAATCCTCATTTCATGAAGAAGAGACTGCACCCACATCATCTCAGAAGTTGTATGAGCTATCGCACGATACTCGGCCTCTGCACTAGAATGAGCCACAACATTCTGCATCTTACTACGACACGTGACAAGATTGCCACCCACAAACGTACAATAGCCAGAAATAGACTTCCTATCACTGCGACTGCCTGCCCAATCAGCATCACTGAACCCAGTCACCGTAAGCAACTGGGAAGGTTTGTACAACAAACTCTTTCCAGGTATACCCTTTAAGTATCGAAGAATGCGAGAGATAGCCTCCCAATGTGGTTGCCGAGGGGCATGCATAAACTGACTAACTACTCCAACTGCATATGTGATGTCTGGTCGAGTAACAGTTAGATATATAAGTTTGCCAACCAAACGTCTATAATATCCAACATCCTCAAATAACTCTCCCCTGTCAGCATCAAGCTTGTCATCATAATCCATAGAAGTCTCAACTGGCCGACACTCCAACATCACAATCTCGGAGAGCAAGTCTAGACATACTTGCGTTGTGACAGATACACACCCTTCTTAGATCAAGCAACCTTGATTCCAAGAAAATATCGAAGAAGATCCAAATCCTTAGTATGAAACTGACGACTAAGGTAGGCCTTCAAGTCCACAATCCCAGCATGATCACTCCCAGATATAATGATATCATCAACAAACAATCAACACGATAATACCTGCTGAGGAAGAATGGCAAAATACTGAATAATCTGATGTGGTGCGCCAAAAACCATACTGAATGAGAACTGAATTGAACTTGTCAAACCAAACACGAGGTGACTGTTTCAGTCCATATAATGCTTTCTTCAATCGACATACGAGTTTTTCATTTCCTGCTACAACATATCTCGGTGGTTGATCCATATAAACATCCTCCTGTAAGTCACCATGCAAGAAAGCATTCTTTATGTCCAGCTGATATATAGGCCATCGGTGATTAACCGCCATAGAAATAAGAATCCGAACTGAATTCAGCCGAGCCACTGGAGAGAAAATCTCCATATAATCCACACCATATGTCTGAGTATATTCTTTGGCAACCAACCGTGCCTTGAGGCGCTCAACAGAACCATCGGAGTGATACTTAACAGTGTACACCCATCTACAACCCACTGTCTGCTTTCCAACAGGAAGTGATGTAAGCTCTCAAGTCTGATTTTGATGTAAAGTATACATCTCCTCATCTATTGCACTTTTTCAACCAGAAGATGACATAGTCTGCTTGTAAGTTCTGGGAATGGAAATAGAAGACAATGAAACAGCAAATGCATGAAAAGATGATAAAGCACGGTGTAATGAAACATAGTTAGAAATGAGATGCTTATTTTTTGTGGTACAAAGACGTTTTCTTCTTCTGAGAGCAATAGAAAGATCATCTGGATCTGTGATGATGGGAGCAGAAACCTCGGGCACGAAAGATGATTGGTTGAGGGCTGAATTCTGCAGAACCAATGGTCTGTCCTTGGATCTCTGATAAACCTGTAAATGGAGAATGGAGACAGAAATTGATTCAGGAATGACCGGAAGTGGTATGGAAGATATCAAATCTGTTGTAAAAGGAATACAACGGTCTCCTGAATGAAAGAAAGGGGTAGACTCAAAGAATGTAACATCCGCACTAACATAATATTTGCGTGACCGTGGACTGTAACAACGATAACCTTTTTAAGTACGGGGATAACCAAGAAAGACACACTTCAGAGATCTAGAAGCCAGCTTATCTCGATTAGGTTCCAAGTTATGAATAAAAGCGACACACCCAAACACTCGAGGAGAAAAGAAAAAAGATGCGACATCTGTATGTAATATGGTAAATGAAACTTTGTTATTTAATACGGATAATGGCATGCGATTAATTAGATAACATGCAGTAAGAACGGCATCTGTCCAATACTGTTTAGGGACATGCATATTGAACATGAGAGTTCGAGCCACATCTAAAATGTGTCGATGTTTGCGTTCGGCTATACCATTTTGTTGAGAGGTGTGGACACAACTGGTTTGATGAATCATACCACGATCAACACAAAAACTGTTCAAAGAAGATTGAGTATACTCTAAAGCATTATCAGAACGCAGAATTTTGATACGTTTATCAAACTGAACATAGACTTCATTATAAAAGACAGATAGCACATTTAGAAACTCAGATCTTTCTTTCATTAAATAACACCAAGTCATTCTGGAATAATCATCAATAAAAATAACAAAATACTGAAATCCTTTCGGACTTTTGACTCTAGACGGACCCCAAATATCAGAATGAACAAGATCAAAAGACTCTAATTGACGACTCTCACTACGACGAATGAAGGAACTACGGTGATGCTTGCCTAACTGACAAGCCTCACATTCAAGACTAGAAACATGACTCAAACTAGGAACAACTTGACGCAACTTAGCCAAAGACGGATGTCCCAAACGATAATGTCACTGCAACGGAGAAGTAAAAACAGAAGTGAAGGCATTTCCAGGTAGATCCAAGTAGTACAGTCCATCTTTTTCATACCCCGAACCAATCATCTTCTTCGTCCTGAGGTCCTGAAAAACACACGAATTGGAAAAAAATGCCACAGAACATTGAAGAGATTTGGTTAACTGGCTCACAGATAACAAATTAAATGAAAAATTGTGCACATATAATGAATCAAATAATGATAGTGATTGAGTAGGGTGAATGACACATTTCCCAAGCACAGGACGAGTAGACCCATCAGCCAAGATAATATTATGTTTCATGGAACTACGATTATGAAAAAGAGATGTTATACCAGACATGTGAGAGCTTGCTCCTGAGTCGATGATCCAAGAGGTAGATGGTGACTGGGTTGCCACAAAAGTAGAATTACCTATATGTGTCATGGTTGCAGTAGGTTGGGAGGTGGTACTAGCAAACGCGTTCAACTTTTGGAGGATCTGTTCAAATGAAGATGAGGTATCGGACGTTGAAGTATGATTGTAACCCAAAGTATCATCTCTAGGAGCAGAAGTGGTGACCTGGAACTGCATATTTTCATCATGCACTTGATGTGCATATTCTGGTTTGCCCCACTTGTCCCAACAATAGTCTTCCACATGACCGAGCATTCCACAATAGTTACACTTCCGTGGTTGACCACGGCCACCGCCACCACCACGACAATTGTCTCTACCACCACGGCCTCCTCCTCGACCAAACCTACGACCACCATCTCTACCGCCACGTCCACTACCACGTCCACCACCACGGCCAACAGCACTAGAAACTAGGGCAGAAGAGTCAGTACTCGGCACCACAGAACTGTCCCAGAAATGAATGATTAAGACGGAATAAAGTATTTGCCACCGTAGGTAACTGCTCTCCAGCAAGGATTTGAGATTTATAATGTTCGAACGCAGGATCCAAGGTGGCTAGTATAAGTGAAACATGAATCTCTTCCTTCTGTCTCCGAACTTCCTTCAAATCAGTAGTAACAGGATGATATTGAAGCAGTTCCTCCCACAAAGCCTTCTTTGAAGCCAGATATTCATTCACAGGCTTCCCATTTTGCTTTGTATTAAACAATAACTCGTACAACTCATAGATACGGACAACGTTTCACTTCTGCGAATATGATTCTTCCAGAGATGTCCAAATTTGTTTGCTTGATTCACGCCACTGAACATTAGCAGTGATATGTGGTTCCATACTACGCCACAACCATGACATAACGTATGCATCTGCACTCATCCAATCTCCATACTCTAAGTTTCAGGCGGGGGTTCTTCCGTCAAAAACTTCAACTTCTTCTTCGCCCTTAACACCACTTTGATAGACTTGGAACAGGCAGGATAGTTCGCACCATTGAGTTTTACCGCTGTAATCGACTTTCCCAATTCATCATTATGAATAACAATAAAAGGAGAACCACCTCCGCTACCACCACAACTATTAACCTCGCTAGAAGATTCGGTCCCCACCATACTTGTAGATGCAACAGAAAGACGAGGTCTTTGAAACCCTAAATCTCACAACGAACCTCAACCGACGACGAATAACCAACGGAGATCTGTAGAAATCATAGATCTCATAAACGAACCACAAACGACCACGAACAACGAACGGCGAATCATGAAAAGTAGATGAAAAACAGTCGGAAAAAAAAATCGGGGCTACCGACCCCGAACCCCTATCGAACTCACGGCCGAGTTCGATCGGCCCTATCATGGATGGGATGTACAGTACTTTCAAATATATGCTCTGATACCAAGTGAAGTTTGGAGATGGAGAGGAGAAGGGAAAAAAGTAGGAGAAGAGAGAATATGAGAAAGGAGATTGCAAGAGCCTTGAACTCTAGGTTGCATCTCATGTCTATTTATATTGATATACAATACACCCACAATTACTATTATACCCTCATATGATAAATAACAAAATAAAATAACTCTAACACATAACAATCTAACTAATTGTTAAACATCTCTAATAGCATGCCCAACGTTGTTGCATGTGGTCGTCTAGGCACCTGGTGAATAGCAGCACCTAGGACCCTGCTACTTAGAAATTCCCTAGGCGTGATTGTGAACCAAGTGCGTGACTATTGCTCTTTGGCAGCATCAGCAAGGAAAGATTAGTATAGATTCTCTCATCCAAAACGTATAAAAATGCAGTTAATCTTGTTGACAAGGAAGCTATAATTTCAAATTTTGGTGAATATAACTATCCTTATGATCTTTGGACCAAAAAGAAGCAAAGGTGGAATACCACAAAGAGAGTGCACCTAAAGAAAAAGCTAGGTCACATAGACACAGACATGGATTCAGATACGGACACAATACAGATTTGGAATATGGTATCTTATAAAAAAAAATTAAGATAGGGGTACAACATCGATATGGTTATATACACATGAATACATATATGTATATATAGTAATTATATCGAATATTACAAGTATCTATATTATGCATGTTTTGGATAGTACCTAGACTTCAAATAGTTCTAAAATGAAAAATATATCAATTATGTTTCACACAGTCACGGCCAAACCAAATCAATTCCAACCATGTTTTGGGACCCTATCTAATCCAGACATGTGAGGACCACATTATAAAAGAGCAGGGACGAAGCCAGCACTCACATTGGACAGGGGCCGAGCACCCAAACAAATTTTAAAAAAATAATTACACCATAAAAGTTTATTTTTTAACAAACTCAAGTAGATAACAACACATGCAAAGTTGATAAATAAATATTGAGCGTATGCAAACCATTTCTAGAGACACAGATATTCAAAGAATGTGATCACTAACTAACTTCACACCAAACTCAACACATAGTACTAATTTATTTAGAAACTAAAATAAGATAATGTGCCATTATTAAGTCTAAAGTAACTAACTTTTACAATGCATAACAAATAAATTACTCAGTACCTAGTGTAGTGCCCCGTTTTTCCTATTCGGGGAGCGCGGCTAAGAAATACTTGGTATCGTTCGATCGTGACAGATTGAATCAAGATTCTTTCCTCGTTATGGATTGGTTTCTTCGGAATCAGGTCCGACATTCAACGGATCGTGCCTCAAGGAAGGACTCGGCGGCAGAGTCGAGAGGGGCATTTCCGTTGCGCTGGTTTCTTTGCTCGTTTTCAATGCCGCTTGGTTGCTTTCTTGTTGGTTTTGTAACTTGCGTTCTCTTGAACGGTTTCGATGGATTTCATTGTCTTCGTTCTTTGGATTTCGCATTTCGTATCGAACCCTTGGAGCCCGAAGCAGGAGATATTGATCATCTGTTTGTGCGTGCATGTGATCGTGTAGGCAATGCGCAAGCGGAGTCTTGAAGATCTCCCCCCTCTCCCGATTCACCAACTTGTGAGTGACTTTATTCCCGATTAGCGCACTTCTTCTAAGTCTTCATCCTTCGTAACCTGACTCGTTTATGCGTTTCGATCGACTATACCATAAGAATAAAATTGAGTCAAGATAAAAGAAGAAGTAGACTTGAAACAATTAATGTTGGTCACCTAAAGTCACTATACGATAACTTTGTTGTGAGCTTATCTGCTATGCATATGCTTAATGTTGTTTCAGTTGTAGCTACAAGTTATTTATCTATAATTGTTCAATGGGTAGTGCAAATTTGAAATGTGACCATTGAGCAAGGTAGCCTAGACTATGGAATATGCATAAAGTTCATTTACTTATATTGATTTGAAGTGCTTCATTTGATAACTTAGTTTGTAGATGAGGCATAGTCAAGGACAACGTGTGCACAAGAGATGTCGTTCTACGAACGGTCGCCGGGACACTGGGATCGCTTCGACCCGGGTAGAACATTTGCTAGTGTAGTCCTAGCATTGGATGGGTTCGTGCGTCCGCCAAGGGGCTAGCTACCCGAAGCGGAATGGCAGCCGACCCATCTCTCGTCCGACCAAGTGATGCGCTATGTATATTTAAACTGTGCAAACTAACTATATCTTCGTGGCAGGGAAGGCCATGGTAAGTTGTGTACAGGTGGTTCAGACGGTGCAGGTAAAAGTCACCGAACGGTGGCACATTTTGTTATGTCATTTCATTCTATCGCATGTATATATAAAAGATTGAACTAAGGCAAGATAGAAAGATCACATAATAATAATGTTGCATGTTCACATGAATACAATGTTGATTTGGTATGTTGGGTTAGCATGCCCTCACCGGTACTTTTCGAAGTACTGACCCTCGCTACAGCAGGTTCTCCGGGCCAAGGCGACGCGACGAGGAGCTGAAGCTTCCCCCAATCTTCCACTGATCTGGCATGTTCGTGTTGTGACTTATGGAGCACAAGTACATAATATCAAGGAGCTCTCACATACCCTTTTGAAGCTCCTAGGCGATTGTGCTAACACGCACCCAAGGTGGTTTGCTCTTTTGAAATATTAGTAAGGGATGTAATGTATGGATCGGCTATCTCATTTTGCGTCCAAGTTGTAAGCACGTACGGCATCCTTATTACTTTTGAGTCAAGAGTCTGTAACCAGATGTTCATTATCAATAAAGATAACTTTTCTATATTCAATGTGTGATATCTCAATTGCGTACTCTGTTGCATATGTTTCTAAAGTATATCATTATGCCTAGGCCTTGTGCGGACACGCCTTACGCTCGCACAGCATCACGTCCGGGGGACGATTATCGATTTAGCAAAAATCGGGACGTGACATATTGGTATCAGAGCATGGCTTCAGATCCTTTGACCTTCGTGTCAAAAGAGTTTTCTTGAAACGACCATGTCCCTTCTAGTTGAACTCTTGAATTCGTTTGGCCAAAATGAGATGTATTCCATACAGTGAGTCCATAACATGTTTTAAGACTGATGTAAGTTACTTTTCTTTCAAGGAATGGCCTCAGAGCCGGATGCACAAGCGCAGGTAGTAGCGCAGGTGCAAGGGAGCAGTTCCGGCACTTCGGGCAGCTCAGGAAGTCCAGCAGCCGCGCCCTCTGTCGATCCGTTCGAGCGAATGATGCATTTGATGGAAACGCAGCAGAGGCAGGCAGAATTACGTCAAAGCCAATTCGAGTCCCGGATTGAGGCTCAATTTTAGGCGCAGCGGACTCAGGCTGAGGCACAGCAGAAGCAAATGAATAGCCTGCAAACCATTGTGACGACGCTTGTCGCCAACAACCATTCTGCAGCAACGGCCGCCGCGACAGTACCAGTTGTAGCCGAGACCGCCGGACTGCAAGGCTCTCAGGAACCTCCGCCCTCAGACGAGAAGGGCTCCATCCTTCAAAGATCAGAGTTTAAGAAGATGTGTCATGCTACCTTCAAAGGGACTGAGGACCCCTCCGTGGCGTTGGATTGGCTGGTTGAGCTAGAGGACCACTTTGAAGTGCTTCGCGTGGATGAGACAGAGAGTTGCTTTCGCTCAGCTTCGCTCCGTTTAAATGCACATGATTGGTGGGATGTGCACAAACAAGCTACCTTGAGTGAAGATGACAAAACTATCTCTTGGTCCGTGTTCCGTAAAGCCTTCGAAAAGGAGTACCTTCCACCCGTCGTCCGTCGCGAGAAAGAAGACGAATTTATACATTTTCAGCAAGGAAATATGACAGTACGGCAGTACGCCGCAGAATTCAACAGGCTTGCAAAATTTGCCAAGTCTCATCTCGGTGGTGCCGAAAGTCGAGCTCGACGATTTGAAATAGGACTGCGACCTTCTATTCGTGCCAACATCGTCGTCCCCCAGTATCGTACCATGCGAGTCTCTAAATCACGCCCTCTCCCTAGAGCCGCATTACCCCCAGTTCGCATCGGCGTTGTGCAAAATTTTCATCACAAGTGCCTTAGCGACGCAGGAGGTAACGCATCAAAGCGTCCCAACAACGGCGGTTATCAGGGTGCAAACCCAGGGAGAGGTAGTGAGCTCGTCTGCAGCCGGTGTAATCGTGTCGGACACATCGCACGAAACTGTCGAGTATTCAATGGAGCATGTTTTAAATGTGGGCATATGGCAGTGAACTGTCGGGAGGGAGGACCAAACCAACAACGACAACCAAATCGTCCGCCTCAAGATCAGGGTCAAGCACCTCGAGCGAACCAGACGGCACCGCAGAACGCTCATGGCCGGGTGTATGCTCTGAATCGAAAAGAGGGGTTCGTATCAAACACGACGGTGTCAGGTATATTACTTTTCAATAATATACCTGCTCGAGTATTGTTTGATTCTGGTGTCACACATAGTTTCATTGCGGCGGATTTTGCCGCCGAGAACACATTTCCTATAACACCACTAGGCCTAAACCTTAGCGTCCGTACTCCATCGGGCATGGATTTGCCAGCTCACTTAGTTTGTCGTAAAGATAATATTTGCATCGGAGGAAGAAAATTATCACTTGATGCGATAGTCTTAGACATCAGGGACTACGACATCATTCTGGGGATGGATTGGCTCGGCACTTGCTCAGCTACCAATGATTGTACGAAAAAGAAAGTTGTGTTTCGTCTACCTGGCGAGATCGAATTTTGCTATGCGTGCAGTCCACCGTTTAGAGCGTCGAATGCCTGTATAGTGATCTCTGCAATGTCTGCTCGACGGATGATACATTACAGGTGTGATGGGTACTTGGCGTCCGTTCGACAAACTCAACGAGATTGCGCAAACGTAGAGTCTACTTCCGTTGTGGCGGATTTTCCTGATGTATTTCCAGATGAGTTGCCCGGCATGCCGTCCGACCGAGAGATTGAGTTCACTATCTATACATTTCCAGAGACTCGACCAATTTTCAAGGCTCCGTATCGAATGGCCCCGGCAGAACTAAAAGAGTTAAAGGTCCAGTTGCAAGAATTGTTAGATCATGGGTATATTCGTCCTAGCGTATCTCCGTAGGACGCGCCTGTATTGTTTGTAAAGAAAAATGATTGCTCGATGCGGCTCTGCATCGACTATCGTGAATTGAATAAGACCACTGTTCAAAACAAGTACCCATTTCCCGGGATCGATGACCTCTTTGATCAACTACAAGGTCCGACGGTATTTTCGAAAATTGATCTTCGCTCGGGTTACCATCAGCTCAAGATCAAGTCGGACGACGTGCCAAAGTCAGCCTTTCGCACTCGCTACGGCCACTATGAGTTTTTGGTAATGCCATTCGGACTAACCAATGCCCATGCCGTCTTTATGGACTTAATGAATCGTGTGTTCCGGCCATATCTCGACAAGTTTGTAGTAGTGTTCATTGATGATATCTTTGTGTACTCGAAGAATAGGGAGGAACATGCAGAGCACTTGCGGACCGTGCTACAGACTCTTCGGGACAACAAGCTATACGCAAAACTGAATAAGTGTAAATTCTGGCTGAGCAGTATATCTTTCCTCGGGCACATCATTTCTGCGGGAGGCATTTCAGTCGATCCAAAGAAAGTTGAAGCCATCGTCGAGTGGAAGCAGCCTGCATCCGTCGGTGGAGATTCGAAGCTTCCTCGGGCTAGCGGGCTACTACAGACGTTTTGTGAAAGACTTTTCCAAGTTAGCATCACCTCTGACTCGCCTCACACAGAAGGAAGTCGTATTTGAGTGGTCCGCCGACTGCGAAGCCCCGTTTGATGAGTTAAAGCAACGTCTCACCTCTGCCCCACTACTTGCACTACCAGACGAGACCTCGGAATTCCAAATATTCAGCGATGCGTCAGGTCAGAGCTTGGGGTGTGTACTTATGCAGCAGGATAGGGTGATAGCCTACGCATCCAGACAACTGAAAAAGCACGAAAAAAATTATCCTACGCATGACCTGAAACTAGCGGCAATTGTGTTCGCACTAAAATTGTGGCGACACTACCTCTATGGAGTGGCTTGCCGAATTTACACTGATCACAAAAGCTTGAAGTACCTATTCACCCAAACGGACTTTAACCTACGACAGCGACGTTGGATAGAATTAATCAAAGACTATGACTTGACGATCGACTACACATCTAGCAAAGAAAATGTTGTAGCGGATGCATTGAGTCGAGTGTTTGCGGGATCCCTATCCGTTGATCGCAGGTTACAAAGGAACTTTGAGGAAATGGGCATTGAACTCCGAATTCGATATCACAGTGCGCGAGTTACTTAGATGCGATTTGTACCCAACCTGTTAGACAGAGTCATATCTACTCAGAGGGACGACTCATTCCTAAGGAAAATGGGCGAGCAGATTCTAGCGGAGAAGGCGAAGGACTTTACAGTAGATGAGAATGGAGTGTTGCGAGTAAAGGGAAGGCTATGCGTCCCCAACGACACGAAACTCAGAAAGGAGATCCTAGCGGAAGCTCACTATGCTGCCTATACAGTCCATCCCGAAAGCACGAAGATGTATACAGACCTTCGCACTATTTTATGGTGGTACGGCATGAAGAGAGATGTGGCGCTCTTCGTGTCGCAATGCATAACCTGTCAGAAGGTGAAAGCAGAACATCAGAGACCGGACGGAGAGATGCAGAATCTTGCTATCCCGGAATGGAAATGGGAGTACATAAACATAGACTTCATTGTTGGCTTGCCAAAGATGCAACGGGGGAACGACGCAGTCTGGGTCATCGTCGACCGGTTAACCAAGTCACCACACTTCATTGTCATTAAAGTTACTTGGAGCATCGATCGCCTCGTCCAGACCTACCTTGATGAGATAGTTCGGCTGCACAGAGTGCCAGTTTCTATAGTGTCAGATCGGGACGGACGATTCCTATGACGTTTCTGGAAGAACCTTCAGTCAGCGATGGGGACCAAGTTGAAGTTCAGCTCAGTCTACCATCCTCAAACCGATGGCCAAACAGAGCGGACGAATCAGGTACTCGAAGATATGTTGCGTCTCTGTGCAATCGATTCAAAGTCAAGTTGGGACGTCCACCTACCGTTGGCAGAATTTGCATAAAACAACAATTATCAGTCCAGCATCCAAATGGCTCTGTACGAGGCTCCGTATGGACGAAAGTGTAGGTCACCGATCTGCTGGGATGAAGTTGGGGAGCGTCAAATCATTGGGCTGGAACTAGTTGAACAAACAGTCCAAAAGGTTCGGTTGATCCGAGAGCGACTAAAAGTAGCACCAAGCCGGCAGAAGAGCTATGCCGACATTCGTCGTCGACCCCTTGAGTTCTTCGAAGGTGACCATATGATTTTGAAAGTCTCACTCGTGCGAGGAGTTATGAGATTCAGAGTAAAGAGGAAGTTAAGTCCGAGATTCGTTGGCCCGTTCGAAGTCCTCAAGCGAGTCACTTCAGTTGCCTATCAAATTATATTACCATCAGCCATGTCAGACGTGCATGATATTTTTCATGTGTCACAGCTTAGGAAGTACGTACATGACCCGAACCACGTGGTAGATTTTGGTCAGCTGGATCTATAGGCAGACTTATCGTACGTCGAAGAACCCGTTCAGATCTTAGATCGGAGAGAGAAGCAGTTACGGAATCGTGCAGTCTCGCTTGTGCGCGTTCTTTGGCGGAACCACTCGGTCGAGGAATCGACCTGGGAACTCGAATCGGACATGAAGGAAAAAAATTTCTCATTATTTCTTAGAGGTAGGTTTTATTCCTAAGTTTCGAGGACGAAACTTTTTGTTAGTTGGTTAAGGTGTAGTGCCCCGTTCCCCCTATTCGGGGAGCACGGCTAAGAAATACTTGGTATCGTTCGATCATGACAGACTGAATCAAGATCATTTCCTCGTTATGGATTGGTTTCTTCGGAATCATGTCCCACATTTAACGGATCGTACCTCAAGGAAGGACTCGGCGGCAGAGTCAAGAGGGGCCTTTCCGTTGCGGTGGTTTCTTTGCTCGTTTTCGATGCCGCTTAGTTGCTTTCTTGTTGGTTTTGTGACTTGCGTTTTCTTGAACAATTTCGATGGATTTTATTGTCTTCGTTCTTTGGATTTCGTATTTCGTATCGAATCCTTGGAGCCCGAAGCAGGAGATATTGATCATCTGTTGGTGCGTGCAGGTGATCGTGTAGGCGACTCGCAAGTGGAGTCTTGAAGATCTCCCCTCTCTCTTCCGATTCACCAACTTGTGAGTGGCTTTATTTTCGATTAGCGCCCTTCTTCCAAGTCTTCATCCTTCGTAACATGACTCGTTTATGCGTTCCGATCGACGATAGCATAAGAATAAAATTGAGTCAAGATAAAAGAAGAAGTAGACTTAAAACAATTAATGTTGGTCACCTAAAGTCACTATACGATAACTTTGTTGTGAGCTTGTTTGCTATGCATATGCTTAATGTTGTTTCAGTTGTAGCTAGAACTTATTTATCTATAACTGTTCAATGGGTAGTGCAAATTTGAAATGTGACCATTGAGCAAGGTAGCATAGACTATGGAATGTACATGAAGTTCATTTACTTATATTGCTTTGAAGTGCTTCATTTGATAACTTAGTTTGTAGATAAGGCATAGTTTGTAGATGAAGCATGGTCAAGGACAACTTGTGCACAAGAGATGTCGTTCTACGAACGGTCGCCGGGACACTGGGACCGCTTCGACCCGGGTAGAACATTTGCTAGTGTAGTCCTAGGATTGGATGGGTTCGTGCGTCCGCCAAGGGCTAGCTACCCGAAGCGGAATGGCAGCCGACCCATCTCTCGTCCGACCAAGTGATGCGCTATGTATATTTAAACTGTGCAAACTAACTATGTCTTCGTGGCAGGGAAGGCCATGGTAAGTTGTGTACAGGTGGTTCAGACGGTGCAGGTAAAAGTCACCGAACGGTGGCAAATTTTGTTATGTCCTTTCATTCTATTGCATATATATATAAAAGATTGAACTAAGGCAAGATAGAAAGATCACATAATAATAATGTTGCATGTTCACATGAATACAATGTCGATTTGGTATGTTGGGTTAGCTTACCCTCACCGGTACTTTTCGAAGTACTGACCCTCGTTGCAGCAGGTTCCCCGGACTAAGGCGACGCGGCGAGGAGCTGAAGCTTCCCCCAATCTTCCACTGATCTGGCGTGTTCGTGTTGTGACTTTTGGAGCACAAGTGCATAATATCAAGGAGCTCGCACATACCCTTTTGAAGCTCCTAGGCGATAGTGCTGACATGCACCCAAGGTGGTTTGCTCTTTTGAAATATTAGTAAGGGATGTAATGTATGGATCGGCTATATCTCATTTTGCGTCCAAGTTGAAAGCACGTGCGGCATCCTTATTACTTTTAAGTCGAGAATCTGTAACCAGATGTTCATTATCAATAAAGAGAACTTTTCTATATTCAATGTGTGATATCTCAATTGCGTACTCTGTTGCATATGTTTCTAAAGTATATCATCATGCCTAGGCCTTGTGCGGACGCGTCTTACGCTCGCACGGCATCACGTCCGGGGGACGATTATCGATTTAGCGAAAATCGGGACGTGACACCTAGAATATCACAACCAATTTCAGAATAATTGAAACTCAAAACAAACTTTCATGAAAATAAATTAAAGAAAATAGCATTTGTTGACATGAACCACTAAAAAAATTGTATTTGTTTATCAGAAACATCACATAAATATGAAAGACTAGTAATCTAGTAACAACAAAGAACAAAAATGTTACCAACTAAAATAAATGAAGAGATAAGTTGTAAGCGCGTGCGGCATCCTTATTACTTTTGAGTCAAGAGTCTGTAACAAGATGTTCATTACCAATAAAGAGAACTTTTCTATATTCAATAAAGAGAACTTTTCTATATTCAATGTGTGATATCTCAATTGCGTACTTTGTTGCATATGTTTCTAAAGTATATCATTATGCCTAGGCCTTGTGCGGACGTGCCTTACGCTCGCACGGTATCACGCCCGGGGGACGATTATCGATTTAGCGGAAATCGAGCGTGACACCTAGAATATCACAACCAAATTCAGAATAATTGAAACTCAAAACAAACTTTCATGAAAATAAATGAAAGAAAATAGCATTTGTTGACATGAACCACTAAAAAAATGGTATTTGTTTATCAGAAACATCACATAAATATGAAAGACTCGTAATCTAGTAACAACAAAGAACAAAAATGTTACCAACTAAAATAAATGAAGAGATATAACTGACCTTCAAAAATCATAAATAACTAAATAATAATAAACAAATTAAATATGTGTCAGTCTCGCATGCAAAACAGTGACTTAGACAACGCGGCGAGGAGCTGAAGCTTCCCCCAATCTTCCACTGATCTGGCGTGTTCGTGTTGTGACTTTTGGAGCACAAGTGCATAATATCAAGGAGCTCGCACATACCCTTTTGAAGCTCCTAGACGATGGTGCTAACATGCACCCAAGGTGGTTTGCTCTTTTGAAATATTAGTAAGGGATGTAATGTATGGATCGGCTATCTCATTTTGCGTCCAAGTTGTAAGCCCGTGCGGCATCCTTATTACTTTTGAGTCAAGAGTCTGTAACCAGATGTCCATTATCAATAAAGAGAACTTTTCTATATTCAATGTGTGATATCTCAATTGCGTACTCTGTTGCATATGTTTCTAAAGTATATCATTATGCCTAGGCCTTGTGCGGACGCGTCTTACGCTCGCATGGCATTACGCCCGGGGGACGATTATCGATTTAGCGGAAATCGGGACGTGACACCTAGAATATCACAACCAATTTCAGAATAATTGAAACTCAAAACAAACTTTCATGAAAATAAATTAAAGAAAATAGCATTTGTTGACATGAACCACTAAAAAAATGGTATTTGTTTATCAGAAACATCACATAAATATGAAAGACTAGTAATCTAGTAACAACAAAGAACAAAAATGTTACCAACTAAAATAAATGAAGAGATATAACTGACCTTCAAAAATCATAAATAACTAAATAATAATAAACAAATTAAATGCGTCAGTCTCGCATGCAAAACAGTGACTTAGCCAATATGGCTTGTAGGCCACAACTAAGCTTACTAAAAGAAAATTAGACAAAAAAAAATTCTTTTTTTTTTTTTTTTTTTTTTGGGGGGGGGGGGGGGGGGGGGGGTGGTGCTAGGCCTCAACATAGTTTCGTCACTATAAAAGAGTGTCAAAGAAATATCGTGTCGGATACGTATCAAACACGGATATCGTCCTCTCAAGGAGTATCTGTGCAACTTAGAGAAAAAGTAATTCATGTAACTGGAAAAAAAAGTTTAAACCACCCATAAGTATAATTGTGATTTACATGCTTCTGTTAGATATTGTCTATCACCAAGTGGTTCAGGCTTCTCCTGATTCACGACAAGAGACACTAAAGATACTATCTTAGGTATTTATTAGATCTGTTATTTATATGAAGTTGTAGAAGAAGAAAAATAAAAATGGAACTTTTCTTGTCATAAGAATAATTTTAGGTTATACCACAGGTATCGCAGTTTGTAATAATAAGGAAGCTTGATTACTACATAGATCCAAATACCTACATTAGATGGGGAAATGAAAGAATCCATAACCATGTTCAACCATTTAATAATAAGACCATGCAACAGTTCACACCATGTCCTCCATCACCAGCATTCTTTAAATATGTTTTTGTCACTTCATTAAGGCCCACTGAACTGTTTGCTTTATTCAGAACCAACCCGACCAATGTTTTAAAAGTGTCTAGTCGCTCCTAGGCGAGCTATCTCGCCTCATTGTGCCCCATCGCCTGGGAACGCCTAGGAGCGCCCGGAAAAGAAAAGCGTCACTTGGACAGCTTCTCAAATTCCTTTTTTATAACACATTTTGTCATTTTTGTAGCTCATGTTAGGTTAACCAAATTTGCCTATTTCCCTAAAAACTCATCAAACTTAGAGTTCTTAGACAGTAAAGTAAAGAAAAGAGTCAAAAACAATACTAAATTACCAATAGAAAACAATAAAGTAATTTAGCATGATAACAAAATAGTTTATGAAACACAACATTAAGTTTAAAAACAATAGTGGAACACATAAGTCATTATGATAGAAGACAAATTATTCAAATGGAAAAAGAAACATAAGATAATCAACTTGCCAATGTTTCACATTCCTAGATAACGAGTCAAACTTCTTCCTACTCAATCATATATCATTCATCTCCATCATCTAAGTCTAAGAGAGCATCATGAACATTATCATCAATATCATCATCGAAAATGAAATCTTCGTCCTACTCAATCTCCTCTCTTTTTATCTTTTTTTTCTTTTTTAATTTATGACTATTTAGTAAGTTATTTATAGTGTTAAAAGTTAAAAAATATATTCTTTGAGCCTTCAAAACTTAAGCATGTAACTTTAAAAACTAATAAAACCAAACAAGTCCATAAAACTAATTAAAAAACTGAAACAAAATCCAAAAGAGCAGCATAAAACACCCAACGCACCTAGACATGCGCCTAGGCTCGCCTAAATACCCATTCGCATAATCTCGCCTTTGGCGCCTTTCTAGAGAAGATACCTCCCTACCTTTGGATTAAGAGGTGAAACATCGTCTTTCGCCTTTTTGGCACGGCGCCTTTAATAACATTGAACCTGACCATGGCCAAACTTCGGGTACTGCTGGTGTGTTCCTTAGACCCAATAATCTCGAGGGATGACTCAGTGTTGCTTGTTAAGGTGTCCTTTTCTTCTGATCTTTTCACTTCTCATGCTACAAGTCGTTCCTTTATGAACCCACCTTACCTTAAGTGGGTAAGGCCCATGATTATTCTCTAGATTGTCTTATATTGGGATCCTAGAATAACATGGCAGCAAAGAAGTCAGTGTGATAAGTATAATAGCTCAACTTTGGAGTTGGTTTATAGCCGTATTAGAAGTTGTTCATCTTGATATTGTTTAGCCTATTTTCCAACTTTCAGGGTATTAAGTCGCATACTTATAGGATTACTTAATAATGATATACCTGTTATGTCTCTCATGAGTTAAATAGTCATCCTCTCACTTTCTAAAACCTGGCCCCGAAGTTTGGTCCAGTCGTACTAACCACTGGAAAACCTTAGCCCTCACTCATAAACCAAGCAGCATGCTATATTTATACCGTAGAGGGATAAAATCTCATGAAATGCATTTAGGCTAAAATTTACTGCAACATGCTGACAAACCTTCTTGAAACTAGATTCGCGTCCAAGGAGCCATGAGGTTGCCTTGGGATTGAACACTTCAGTCAGATGCCCTTTATTTAGGCCTTCAAACGTGAGCACCTTGCTGAGAAAAAGCAATAGACTGACAGAGAGAGTGGAAACATAAACAGGCGACAATTTAGAAAAACCAATCTCATACAAATTGGCAGTTTAGGGTTCTGGTTGTAGTATAAGGATGACTTATTATGTAATTCAAGTTAGATGTGTCTTGTTACTAAACGGCTTAAGGAGACCAAATTCTACCATTAGGGGCCGTTTGGTACGCGATAATACGGATAGGAATTATCTTATTGCCATCCATATAAGTGGCCATATCAAAAAAATTCGAAAAACTTAGGGGATGTTTGGATACACATTATGTTTAGTTTTGAGTTTAAACTCAATTAACGGATAAAAATAACGTTTGGCAGCAAACACTCAAAGTTTGCTTTTCAAAAAAAATTCCAAAACCCACTCATGGAATGTGATTTTCAGAGAGCACAATAAAATTGTTTTCAGAGATACTTTCCCAAAAAAGTTGGCGGCCCCCACCCCCCAACCCTCTCTCTCTCTCCCCCCCCCCCCCCCCCCCTGTCCCCACTCCTCAAGAGATGATGAAGAGACCGCCCCCGTCTTCGCCTCTACCTCCGCCCGCGCATCATCACAAGGAAAGCTCGTCAACCCCGACCTCCGTGCAGGAGCTGAGGTCGACGGACACCTCCTCTACCACGCGGCTGACCAAGCGGCCTAATCTCATCGACCTCGACCTCAACGCCAAAGTTGAGGGCGACAGCCACCACCTGGACCACGCAGCCGATCTCGTCGACCCCGACCTCAGCGACGGAGATGAGGGCGACGGCCACCGCCTCGACCACACAGTCGGATCTCGTCGACCCCGACCTCGGTGCCGGGACACAGCTGACCAAGCGGCTCAACCTAAAGGTCCAGTGGAGCAGCAAGAGGCTCTGTCGCGCCTTCCTGTAGAAGCTAGACCCCTACCTCCACTGCCATGACAAAGGAGAGCGATGTCGTGGCCACAACGGATGCGGATAACATACGGGGTCGCATCGGCGGTGGTGCACCTCGAATCCGCGCTTCTGGACACTGTGTCGGACGACAATCTTGACCCGCTACTGTGTTACCTCGGGTCAGCGTTGGTCAGAACTGGACACGCCGGAAAAGAATTTGGGTGTAACAATATGTGACCTCGGGACACAGGACACAAAGATACAGTGGAGGGACACGGGACACAAAGATTTCAGATAAAAATTATTTTCTGAAAAAAATTACCAAAAATAATTTTTAACTTTTGTTTCTTAAAACCATTTTTCAGATGAAAGTAACCAAACGCAAATTCAAAATATCTACACTCAAAAAATAACTTTATAACTTACTTTCAAGAAACTATTTTCAGAACCAAATTTCAAAAAACATATCCAAACGGACCCTTACTCTTGGACATTATATTCCCACCACATGAGGGAATAGTATTCACATAGTGAGAGGTAGGTATGTTTTTAATCACACGTAACGAAAATATTGATATTTTAGGGATTTTTCAAACTACCTCCGATGAACATTCAAAATCGACATGATCCTCACTTAAACAAAAACCTGACTCTACTAATTCCAAACCCGATTAGACCCAAACATCACTGGACCCTAAACCTGATCTGACTCAACTAGACCCAAATCCAACACAAATTAGAACTCAATCCAACTAAACATGATCAAATCCACCAAAAATATGACAGGAGCCGAACCAAAGCCGAATTGACTAGAACCAAACCTGGCCAGACTCGACTAGACTCCAAATCCAACACAAATTTAATAGGACCCAAATCTGATCTAACTAAACTAGAGCAAAATTTGATCGGAATCGAACCCGACCTGACTTGAACCAAACTTGACCCAACTCAACTAGACCTGACACAAACCCGGTGACTCGACTCAACTCAACTCAAGTAGACACAAACTTGGCCTAGATTTGCCCTGACCCATATCCGATGACTTGACCAGAACCAAACCTCACCCAACTCAATTGGATTATTATTATGTAATTTTGTGAGGTATGGATAATTTAGGAAAATTGTGTTCGGAAATATAATATTCCTGGTAATTTATTTATGATACCAAACACAGGAATTCTAAATTCGAAAGAATAAGGTGTATTGTACAAACACAGGATTTGATGCATGGGAATATTATTTCCAGGAATATGAAATTCCCGGAACATAGCAATCCGTAATATGAAATTCCCTTAAGGTCTAAAGCTACATTAATAAAAGGTGCGTGCACTCCAAAATTTTGTGCTTGTGCCATGTCATGTTGCATAGTGTCGGACAAATATCAGGTGTCGGACACATATCGGATACAACAGAAAAGCCACTAGAACATGCCAAATCCCAGTGCCATGTCCAGGTCATTGTGTTGTATCTATTTCCGTGTAACGTAACAGTCTAGAAGTTAACTCACCAGACATTACAAATGAAATAAATTTGGCCAATTTCCGTTCTTGCAACAAACCACGTACCAGTACTCGTTCGTAGTTTCAAATAGATCTCGTCGGACCGGCTCTTCCCCGACCCCTTGCTCAGCCTATCCTGAAGCGAATGTCGAAGAGAACCTGCACCACAAACCAAAAACGATCATAACTCACATAAAAATCCAAACTTCTCTGAGAAAATTGCATCTTTAATGAGCGTGGGAGGTATCTCACTTGCAGAAACCTGCTGAGACTTGTTGTCGATCAGCAGCACGATTGATTTGCTGCTCAGCGACCCGTCTCGCTGCAGATCGATACTGATGGGCGCCCTCGTCGCACCGTTCTCACCAGTCGGCTACAAAGGTCACAACAGCAATCATAACCAAATTTGCATAAAAATGCTTCCAGAAATCTCTTACCAGAACAGGATGCCCTATCAAACTGTTGAGAACTGCCGATTTCCCCGCACCCTGCGAATCAAAAGCTCAAAAATCAGGGAACTGGAATCAGCAAGAAGGAACAAGTTCCACGGGCACTAATATGAAACAATGTGGACAAAGAGACACCGACACGGCAATGATTTCGGCTGTGTCCTATCTTATTTTGGAGTGTCCGACATGATATGACACGGACACGTCACCAATTCGGTGACACTGACACAACAACGGTTTTGGCCTGTCGTCGTATATTTTTGGGATGACTGTGCCGTGTCCGATACGACAAGGAGAGAGCACCAAATTTCGGTGTGTCAGTGCCGACCGGATCAGAGAGAAAGAGTACACGGGCACCGCATTGGTGTCGGAGTTTCCTATTGTAATTCTAAACGTCTGTGCCGTGTCCGTGTCGATCGGATCGCGGTCGAGAGATGGGGAGAGTGAGTGAGCACTCACGACATTGCCGAGAGTGACGGCGTTGAGGAAGGTGGAGGCGCGCCTGGACCCGGAGGGGGAGTTCTCGTCGACGTCCTCGTCGGCGAGGACGGAGGCGGCCTGCAGCATCGCCTCCGAGAGCTTGGTCAGCTCCTCCATCGCCTCCATTCCGAGATCTCACCGATCAAATTACGAAGAAATTTGGTATTTGGGGATGGGAGGAGAGAGCGGTATCGTCACCGGCTATGATCTGAAGCCAAACGGAGAGGGAGAGAGAAAAGGAAGGAATGTTAATATGAACAATAATAAATAATTTAATTAAGCAGGAAATTTGGAGGGGGACACGTACCCCACTACTAGTATTACTCCCGGCCGAAAGATTACCGACGTTGTCGGTCCCACCACCTGGTATGTTGTGAAACCGAAAATTTATTCAATTCCCTACCGTATAGAATATTACTTTGCATGTAACATCGTCTACGAATAATTCAATTCCCGGCCAACGACCCTTCCTTGAACCAAAACCAAGATACTTGTACTTAGAGCCAGAGGCGGAGCCCCACATGGGCGTGGCCGGGCTGTAGAACATAATTTTTTTAATTTTTTTTTTAAAGGTTTTCTCTTATATTTTTTTTTCTATATTTAAAATATGCAACAATTAAAGATGTATTTGATTGCAAGGTAAAAAAATATAAAAATTAAATTAATTTCATAAAATTATTTTACTAGTAAAAAAATCTATAAAATTTTAGAATTTTTTTTATAGATAACTTAATTTAGGTTTTTTATTGTTATTAATTTTCACGAAAAATAGTTATTTTTCATGGAAATTTAATTTTTCTTTGGGTTTGGTCAGTTTTATTTTTCACTATTTAAAAAAAATATTTATAATAATTTTATGAAAAATATAAGTTATCAAATAATACAATTGGTGAAAATTTTGAATTGGAAATATTTTTCATGAAAAAAACACAATCAAACACATCAAAAGTCATAAGTAAATTCTCAAAAAATCGATATTTTAGACAGTACAATGCTAGTGTCATCGCGTCGCTCAAATTATACAGCCCTCCCTAGTTTTATAGGCTAGTTCCGCCACTGCTTAGAGCATCACAGTGAAAACACTACAAACACATACTCTAGATTATTAAAAGTTATGTAAATTATTATTTTTGAAGTGTTTCCATAATATTATAACACAATGATACACTCTAAATAAATACTAAAAATTAATCTTCTCTTTTTCAATTCTCTTTTTTTCCTCTATATTTTCATTCCACATTTGGTAATATTTCTCCTCTCTTTTTTCTCTTTATTTTTCTTTCATGTTTTGTTACTTTTTGTGGACCCATCAATTAATGTAGAGGAGCTAGGACACGTTCAAAATCTTGAATGTCTTGTAGCTTTCTACAAATTTTTAAATATACGCAAGTGTCCACTGCAGCCTTCAAGTGTTACAAAATTTAACTAAAGTTAAAATGTAGCACTTGAAACCTCTCTAACTGTGGATGCTTTTATTATTCTTCCAGGATACCCTTGTCACATTTGTCTTACATGACGGAACAAGAAATTTAAGTCATCCACAACTGAACTAAAAATATGCTATACATAGTCCAAAATTTTGATAATATAAGAAAACATGAACTGGCCAAAATAAATGTATATTTATGAAATTTTAATTTTCACATAACTAACAAAAACAGTTATGATAATAAACTATAGATAACTTGATAAGTTGTTACAAATAATGATATTAAAAAAAGATTAATTATGTATACAATAACTACGTTTTCTATTGCAATTGGACTCTTCGATTCTTCAAAAAATAAAATTAATCTAATTTCGAATTTGAATCGATAGTTTTTTCTCTCTCTTTTTCGATGAAGATAAATATTGTATCGGTTAAAAACTCACCATCCATCTTACCACGAAAAGCACTTTTAACATGCTTCATAGCTGAAAATGTTTGTTCGATAGTAGCCGTAGAAACATGGAAAGTCAAAAAGAGTCGAATCAACATGTCTATTAAATTGTAAAATTGTGCTTTATTTGTTCCAGCTAACCCACGACATAATTCGGTAATGGTGATCATATTCTAAAATTTTGCATGGTTCAGTACATCAATTTTATAGTGCTCCAACTAGCTTTTCAAATATAATATATTTTTTGGCTACTGAAATCATTAGGATAAAACTTTCCCACAAGCCTGCAATACGGTTAACATAAAATGATATAAAGATATTCTTAGGTTCCAAAGCAGAACTAAGAATAAGAAGTTCCATCATTTGATGCTTTGCAAACAGAGGGACCTATCGCCTATCGGTTTAAACCGATAGTTTAAAGCTTCCTGTTTTGTTTCTTCAGTTTTGAAATAAAGATGAGTGTGCAGACTAGGCTATGCTAGTTTCTTACAGGTCGTGATGGACTAATAACTTGGTAATGGGTTCCACTACATAGGAGAGAACAAAAAAAAAAATTGTGTGGACCCTTGTTTGTTTTATATATAAAAACAAAAAACGTTTCCGTCAAAATATAAAACAAAACAATGATCACGGATGTTATCCATTCCTCTAATATGTTTTTCCTACCCGTTTCTCCTTATATGATAGCTAGCATGACAGTTAATTTAGCAAATGACATTACAAATTTTAAAAATTAAAATTAGATAATTAAAATTTTGACTTAAATTTTACTATGTCAATTGTCATGTTAGATGCCACATAATATTATTTAACATGCTACGCCAACTGACACATAAGGAGAAATAATTTATAGTGACACTTTGTAGAGATGAATACATCACTCATAAAAAAAAGGATAGAAAATATGACATACATAAGTCAATAAAAATATTTAAATTAATAAAAAAATATTATTAAATGAGAAGCGTAAAAAAATTAATTATCAAAGAGTGCAATTCACCAAGATAACTAGTAAAATAAAATAAAAAGTAGTCATCAAACTTTCATATATCTTTTAGGGGATTAGTTTCACAAACACGATAGGACCGTGATTTGAAAAGCATACTCGCAGTAATTTTAGATAAAATAATCTAATTTTTAGTTTGGATGCTGATTCTAAAATCGTACCGGTTTGATAATTCTAAATTCCATTTAATAATTGAATTGTTTGTTTTTGTCATAAGTTAATAATTAAACTATAATAAAAAAGAGCAAATTAGTGTTTAGACCCTGGATTTTATACCAACTTTGAGTTGGACCATGAATTTTTATTTTTGTATAATGATGGAAAAAATAAAACCAATATATATATGGTAAACGGAATATGAGCATAGTGCTCATATTTCTACATGAGTCATACACATGTGGACCAATAGAAATAGAGTCATACATTCCATGTGCACACATGTGCACTAGTACACTCTATTTCTATTGGTCTACATGTGCATGACTAATGTAGAAATATGGGCACTATGACTCATATTCCGTTTACCCATATATATATATAAACTCACACACGTAAAATAATTTTTCTTTTTTTTATATTATTGAAAAAATGTAACTATTTAAATATATTTTAATTAATATTTGTTATATAGATTTATATTTTAATGCAAATTTAGTTATATTTTTGTTATAATTTGTTATCATATATGTGAATAAAAGAGTGCGTATTTTGTTATATGGAAAGAAAGAAAAAAAAAAACTATATTATTATTAAAAAATAAAATAAAATTTTAAGTTATATTAAAATTTTTTAATATGGTTTGAATTTATTTTAATTATAATTTGTTATGAATATAATTTTTTAACTGTTTTTATATGTTTTAATTAAATAATGTCGTATAGTTAGTTTAAATATAATTTAAATTTTAAATATATTTTATCATTTGTTATATATTTTGTTTTTGTTTTTTTCTTCAAACGTAGAGAAAAGAAAATAAAGGCGGTAGTTATATTTTTTTTTTTAATTAATTAGTTGACGATATACATACGACTTAGACGGATCAATTTTGAGTTGATTTTAAGCCGCATTATATATATATATATATATATATATATATATATATATATATATATATATATATATATATATATAGCCAATGACCTCTGGCTCAAGTGGTTAGAGTGAGGCATATCCCCACAAGAGGCTACATGTTTGAGCAACGAGGAAAGCACATTTAATTTTCTGTGGATGAATTAATGTGAGTAGCGACACGGTGCAGGTGCATATATATATATATATATATATATATTATTTTTTTGCATACACTTTTGTTTTGCTCATTTATAATATTGGTTCACCAAAAGAAATGAAGTGTACTAGTGCATATGGGATATAAAAGTCCATTCATATTTGTCAACATATGCATGACTCGTGTAGAAAAAACAGCATATGGCTCATAGCTTGTTTAGCATATATATATATAACGGGATATGAGCTATTGATTTATATTCTTAAATGAACTATGCCATGCGGACTCCTACATGGACCAATAGAAATTAAGTAATTTGAGTGATAATTTTAATTTTAAAACTAAAATCTAAATTAACAGTAAAATTTATATTAAAATTAAAATTAACACTAAATTTAATATTGAAATTAAAATTAAAACTAATACTAAAATTAATATTAATATTAACATTAAATTTAATATTAGTATTATAATTAAAATTAATATTTATAAAAAAATTCTAAATCACGGGCCTGTTTGGTTATCATTTTAAGGTTGTTGATAAGGGTACTACATAATTTACTTAGGGCTAGTCCAGGATTAGGGCTAGCCCATTAATGAATGAAGTTTACTCATACTAGTCCAAAAGTTTACTCATACTAGCCCAAATTTTAAACTCTCCTCCCAAACCCTCCAAACCTCCAACGGAGCCCTCCTCCCTCCTCCCTTTCTTGTCGGAGCCGTCCTCCTCCACTTCCTCCTCCTCCTCCTCCTTGTCGATGGCTCCCAAAGTCTCGAAAGAATCAAGGTACAATTCTTCCTTCTCCTTATTCTATTGCATTTAGAAAATTTTCCAAAATTTTTAAAAATTTCTATTATATTTCGAAAATTTTCAGTGGTTATCTTTCCAATCTTAAAATGAGGGCATACAAGTCCTGAATGTAGTTTATGATATAGTTTAAACATTTTTCTGGAGGCTCGTACCCGATTTTAGGGCATACAAGTTCGACATTCGTCGAACGTATGGAGCAGAACCATGCGGGACTGTAAAAATTTCTACAGTCCTATATAGATTGAGGACTGTAGAAATTTCTACAGTCCTATATGTATAAAGGACTATAAAAATTTCAACAGTCCTGTATAATTTAGGCCTGTGAAAATTTCTGCAGTCCTGTATACATATAGGATTATAGAAATTTCTACAGTCCTGAATGTTCAATTTTTTTGGGATGTTAAAATATATATAATTTTGTCCTATAGTCACGACCCTCGGAAGGGCACTGAGGATGAAGATATCATAAGAAGACGTCATACTGCGTCGATGCGTAAGGAACGCAATGTTCAGCGTACTATTGAACCAGCTATCACTATCCGCGACCCCGAGGCACGCCCTGAAGTTAGGAAACGTTGACTGACGAAGAAGACTCACTCGTTCGAAGAGACGTGCTCCTCCTAGTACTTCTGATTCTTCTTTCTCCTCCGATGAGGACATACCAAATGTCCAAAATCGGCCAACTGATGGTTCAGGACCTTCTCAGCATGCAGATAGTCCTGTCGAGACTCTCCTACGAACCCTCGAAAACTGGGCTACTGATGGTTCAGGACCTTCTCAGCAGCCAGATAGTCCAGTCGAGACTCGTCCAAACGGTTGCTCTATGTTGCCGTCGATCGAGAACAATATTGTATACCAAATATGGAACAATCCGGTAAGTACATTACATTATGATAATTTTATATATAGTTGTTAGTTCTAAGTTCATCCAATTATTTATAGATAAGTACATTTTATATATAGGTATAAGTTCATCCAATTGTTTACTTTTTAGGAGAGTTCTCGTATGTTAACGATGATCAACCACGGCAAAAAAAGCAATACATGGAGGTTTGAATTATTGGGAGACGATGTGAAGGCTAAAATCATTCCCACCGATTTGCAATATTTGGGTAACTACACATATACGACGGTGGATAATGCATTAATATTAGCATTTGTAGAACGATGACATCCAAAAACCAACACTTTTTATCTACCAAACGGAGAGTTGACGATTACCCTTGATGACGTATATCATATATTGGGACTTAGGGTTGATGGTCGAGTCATGATGAATCATACTTTTGACGAATCGAGCATCAACTTTTACGACCATATTGTGGATTATGTATCAGGGTGTCTGGGAGTTGATACCACTAGTTTTACCACCCTTCGAGAATTCAAGAAGTCGTATAGACTTCCTTTAAAATATTTGGAGGAGAAATTCGCTGATCCGGACCCCAAAGTGGATAATAGCGATAATGTGGCCCGTGGATATATGCAGTTCATCTTAGGGGTTGTCGGCATTACGGATAAGTCTGGAACGTCCATACATGCCAAATATCTCCTGAATTTGGACGACATAGACACGGTGGAAGAAATATCTTGGGCAAGCGGTATACTAGCATACCTTTACCGCGAGCTTAGTGCGGCATCCCGCGTCGGTTCAAAGACAATATCCGGATGCCAGACTCTGCTCCGCGAGGTACAAAACCGCTAAACTATATTCCTGCGGCGTTCAACTGGGTCTCGGACTTCTTCACTGAGTGCCAACGTCACGTTATTAGAGAAATCGAACGGCAAGCAGCAGTAAATATGACGGAATGTAGTGACGACTACCTCGCCTACTACGCTGGTGTCGGACTACCTACGTTGTTCAAACACGGAGATGATATTGTGTATGTACCATCAGATCTCCCTGCCAAATCTGTCTTGTATACTGCATTAGTCAAGATGGTGAGCCAACTTCTTCACTTTCAGTTTGATATGTGTAAATGTTTATAACCTAACAAAATTTTTTAATTCTCATGAATAGGCTAGGAAAGTGAAAAAGTTGGGAAGAAGCCTCATAAGTTGCCAGTGTACGAATTATATGGAAATCAATGACGAGCTACAACAAATCGACAATGTTGAAGATTTCCCTTTCTTGGAAAATAGAGAGCAACGTACAAAGATGCGGCATGAAGTTTAGGCCATATTTCAAGACTTGTAAAACTTTGCTACAATTTGTGTTTTGAGACATGTAAAACTTTACAGTTTGAAAATTTTGAGTGGTTATGTTTTGTTGAAATATTTTGAATGATTATGTTTTAAGTTTGCTACAATTTGCTACAATTTGTGTTTTAAGTTTGCTACATACAGTTGTTAAATATGCAGAGGCAGTTGTCAGTGGAACTGTCAAAATTTTGACAGTCCTCATAGCTTGTGGGACTGTCAAAATTTTGACAATCCTAGTTTTACATATAAATGTGCAGACAGTGGGTTCAAATTAGGACTGTCAAAAATTTAACAGTCCTTATTGCTTGTGGGACTATCAAAATCCTGACAGTCCTAGTTTTTTTATCAAATTTTCAGTGGGTTAAAATTAGGACTGTCAAAATTTTGACAGTCCTCATAGCTTGTGGGACTGTTAAAATTTTGGCAGTCATAGTTTTACATATAAATGTGCAGACAGTGGGTTCAAATTAGGACCATCAAAATTTTGACAGTCCTCATTGCTTGTGGGACTGTCAAAATCCTGACAGTCCTAGTTTTATATAAAAATTTTAGTGGGTTAAAATTAGGACTGTCAGAATTTTGATAGTCCTCATAGCTTATGGGACTGTCAAAATTTTGACAGTCCTAGTTTTACATATAAATGTGCAGACAGTGGGTTCAAATTAGGACTGTCAAAATTTTGACAGTCCTCATTGCTTGTGGGACTGTCAAAATCCTGACAGTCCTAGTTTTATATAAAATTTCCAGTGGGTTAAAATTAGGACTGTCAGAATTTTGACAGTCTTCATAGCTTGTAGGACTGTCAAAATTTTGACAGTCCTCATAGCTTATTGGACTGTCAAATTTTGACAGTCCTATTTTCACAGTATATAAATGTACAAACAGTGGGTTAAAACTAGGACTGTCATAATTTTGACAGTCCTTTTAGCTTTTGGGACTGTCCAGATTTTGACAGTCCTAGTTTTATATATATCACAGTGGGTTAAAACTAGGACTGTCAAAATTTTGACAGTCTAGTTTGCTTGTGGGACTGTTCAGATTTTGACAGCCCTAGTTTTAAACAGATTTTGACTCATTGCACAACATACAGTTCAATATACAGTTCTAGTTTTATTTCTTTTATGACACAACATACAGTTCAACATATATGGCTCATTGCACAACATACAGTTCAATATACAGTTCAACATACATGGCTCATTGCACAACATACAGTATAAGATGTATCAATCGATTAGAATATTAAAGTAGTCCTTCGGCAAGATTTTTGGATCCTCCATCTTTATCATCTTCTTATAGCCAGCAATTGCATCTGTATAGGGTGTCGGTCGAGATCTAATGGATCTTGCAATGACAATGACTATGTTATGTCGTCTTCCAACTTCTCTGCACCAATCTAATGCTTCTTCCTGGGATAAAATTGAATATCCGTTGAGAATATATTCTCCACATCAACCCCAATAGCAGGATATACCACAACATCTGTACGAGGTTGGTCCTATAACCGATATAAAATAATCTAAAAATTAATAACTTCAAATAATTGGCAGTTTAAATAATTTACAGTCTTTAAGATTCAGAACTGTCACTATTTTGACAGTCCACTTAGTATATAGGACTGTCAAAATTATGACAGTCCTATATTTATATAGAACTGTCAAATTTTATACAGTCCTTACTCGATGACTGTCGAAATAGGGTTGTCATTTTACGTACCGTACGTGCTTCGGAATAACCGACATGTTCTTCGGAAGGACCGGAGTGCATATTTAATTGATTGCATGATCCGACTTCTTCATCGAAGATAATTTCATGCATCGCTCCTACAATAGTCAAATAAAACTAAATATTTTTGTGACAATCGCAAAACTTATTCATCGTATATTGTCGAAGACATACCTGAAGAATATTCGTTGGACAATCACCAAAGCAAAATTTTTTCCACTTGGGACTACAACTATCAAATTCCAAAGTTAGGTTTAGATTTTTGGACTTGAGAGAATAAGAGATTTCTTCATGTGAGGGTAAAAAATAAAGAAGAGAAATGATTTTGACTTATATAGGTTGGTGTGGGCTAGCCCTAAGTAACTTTGAGGAGTGACAAACTTATAATTTTTGAAAAACTTTCAATGGACTAGCCCTAAGTAAATTGTGTAGTGCCCTTATCAACAGCCCATTTTAAATGTAGGTTCCCGGTATATGTGCAATAGTTCATGAGAAATACTGTTTGGTTCTTTGCTTTCCGAGAATTTTTCTGATTTTTTTTTTCAGAGATCGGCGTTTAAACTCAACTTTTGGAAAGCATTGGAAACCTGTTTTTGGAGTGAACTTTCTATCTCGATTCCAGAGATTGGCGCCCCCCTCCCTCTCTCGATTCACTTACCCTCTCTTAGCTTCATCTTTCTCTCTCCCCCCTCCCCTCACCTCCCCTCTCCTTTGACCTCTCCCATCCCCTCCCCTCTTTGCTCCCTCCCAGTGCAGTGCGCCGCCTCCACCACTTTCTGGAGTGTTGACCTCAATGACGGACTCGAGGGAGCATAGCCCGGCAGATCTGGCCGACGATAGCGGTGTTTGGGATGAGCTCGAGGTTGGCTTCTCGAGGAGCGATGGATCTGGTCGGCTTTGTTGTCGAGCTTCTCGAGGAGCGACGGATCGTCGTCTGGCTTGGTCGTCTACACCACCACTCCTCGTCAAGCCACCCGACCCTCGTGCCGTCGGCGCCGTCCTGGCCCGTCCAACGCATGATCCGGACAAATTAGACGACCTCTTCCTCGTCCTCGCCTCCGACGGCTTCTTCCTCATCTTTCGCCGCTCCCATGACGGCCCCGACGATGGGCCCGGCGGACTCGGTGGACCCATGGACTTCGGCTGGTCCAAATCCAAATTACAGGAGGTTCCCGTGATCGGGTGAGCTACGGGACGTCGATGGCGCCGACCAGGCCAAGCACGAGCTCCAGGAGGTAAGAACATAGGATGTCGCCAGCACCAACAAGGCCAAGCTCGAGCGCCCGACGGATTCGGAAGTAGGGACGGGATCTCTCGGGGTCAGATCCTTGGTCGAGAATTTGGGACTGAATCTGTATCATACATGGTGGAGGGATACAATGTGTGAGAACACAGGACACGACAAATTTTTTTATTAAAGAAATTATGGACACAATACATTCATAATTATTTTTCAAAAACTGAAAAATAATTACCATAAAGAATGTCAAAAAAAATCAAAAAACTATTTTCCAAATGAAAGTAGCCAAACGCAAATTCAAAATCTCTATACTCAAAAAATAACTTTATAACTTACTTTAAGAAAACTGTTTTCAAAATAAAATTTCAAAAAGTCTATTCAAACGGACCCTTAATTTCTATTAGTACATGTGAGAGTCCACATAACATGGCTCACTTAAGAATATGAGTCAATGTCGCATATTTTGTTTCATATATATATATATATATATATATATATATATATATATATATATATATATATATATATATATATATATATATACCAATGAACATGTGGACCAATAGGAATGGAGTGTACTAGTGCACATCGATTATAGGAGTCCATTTCTATTGGTCTATATGTGCATGACCCATGTAGGAATACGAGTCTATGACTCATATTAGGGGTGTCCACATTTGAGTCAAATCGACCAAATCGAACCAGATCAAACTGAACCAATGGTCCGATCGGATTGGTTCGGCTGAACTTTTTAAATAACCACTATTTTGGTTCGGTTACGGTTTGGTCATTCTAAAAATCGTTTAAAATTGAACCAAACCGAACCCGCTACTAACAATGATAATTAAACTATGAGTAGTGATGAAGATTTTTCAACAAGTTAAGGGGTGGCTCGGGGGATTTGAGGAAAGGGAGCCATATTCAAAGGTTGGGGTGCAAGCGAAAGCAGAGGGAGGGATGCAATTGAGCGTCCCCAGACTGACTAGGTGGATGGCGCACATGTACAATATCAAGAGGGCGATTCGAAGGTTGATGGAACGCGGGGAGGAAGAGAGCAAATGGGCTTTCTAGTAACTCAAATTAATATTATTTGGGACTTAATCTTGAATAGAAACGTATTGGAATAAAGTAGATAAAGTGGGCTTACACAAATAATGAGTTTATGGGCTTGGGCTTTATAACTAATAATTTCGGTTTATATACAATGAAATAGAAATAGGACTAAGAGATTGATAAGAATTAAGATTAAGAAAATGAATATTCAATCAAAACCTAATGAACACTTCTCATACCTTATTTATATATTTTCAACTTGAGCTAATTGGCGCATTTTTTGTCTTTTGCGGTCCGTTGTGGATTTCGATATATCTGAATCTCGAATTCATGTCGGTCTCCAATTCTGGACTTTTTTATATCGAACTGGGCTATTTGGACTCAACGGAATTGTATGTTCCATCATTCGGGATTATTTTGGAAAGTGTAGCATCTGAACATATTATGTGTCGACACGTTCGTGTTGCGCATGTTGACTCCAACTAAACTGAGGCAAGTATATTAGACTTGGATTTACCTTTACATTTATAAATTCTATTGAGAATGTTTTATGTCATTCTTGCTAGTTATTTTTGCTATGCCCCGATCTCCCAAAGGTACCGTGCCAGCGCTCCCGCGGGACGATATTTTTCATCTGGACGTGATGTCGCACGAACGAGATATGCGCCCGTGCAAGGGCATGATCCTAGCAGACGATAAAATAACTAAGCAACAGAGTCGCACAGATAGTCCGAGTGTAGCGAAATAAGAAATGTACAGGCGATTGGTAACAAGTTCACAGAGTCGTCAATAGCGGAAGCATTGAATAACACAAGTATAGAAGTAAAACAAGCTCTTTTTTGATATTGAACAAGTGTTACAAGCCGCGCTAGGCCGAGATTACAAGCCGCTCAAGCCTCCCTCTCTGAACGATAAAAGCATGCCAAGTGGTTACACTTGTGGAGTGTTACATAGACGATGTTCCAACATTATGTCTTGTATATGTGCTTCAGTTCCGGACGCAATATTCCAATGCTCCATAACGAACTCCACGGCTTAGCACGCATGAAGGGGGTTTCCGCACCGAACGAGATTCTCCCGCACCCTGCAAGCAATCTGGTGGGTTATCAGTACATGAATGCACTGGTGGGGAGGCTTCTCGCCCGCTCGACAAATCCAAACATGTTATATAGGTTTCGTGCACCATCTATTAAGTTATCTTTCTAGTCTTGCCTTAGGATCCGTTTTATGGCATAATGTAAAGCCTAACTCGTGTGGCAGTGCGTCGTACGATATAAGAGTAATACGATGAGACTTACCAACTTACCATTCGTCATTTCCTGTCTAAAGCAAACCAAGTTAAACCAAGCACGATCATATATAATAAAATCTAGGGGCAATAGCATAAGCAAACACAAATGTCATGAGCGAGGTTCTGTTTCAGGTGCACGAGTTATACGGATTATAAGGTGTATTGCAGAAGATGTTCAAGTGTTCAAATATGTACAAGTGTGTTATACTCATATACGTTCAGGTGTTCCAGGATGCGATGCAATTTCTTACACACGGATTACCGCTAAGTGAGGATGACTTATCTATATGGAGGGTCACTGGCATAGCCATGATGGATGATGTCTCTCTGACGAAATATGTGTAACGCAAAGAAATAGGGCATCACGGGCCATTTCGTCGAACATGTAGAGATTGCCTCTTCAACGGAGATGGGGCATAACGTAAAATAACATGGGTGTTGCGCACCATCCCCATAAACAGGAAAGAGGTCAACATGGAGTCCGTCTAGACCGAATCGGTCCCAGTGTCGCGAGATCGTCCGTGGAATAAGATTCGAAAATCCCCCTTGTGCACAAGTTGTCTGTGACATGCAAGTCTTGGGTCTAAGATTCACGAAATTTATGACATGTTAATTCTTGGTTCTTGTTCAGAACGAGTATGCTCCACGAGCTATGATATTAACATGATTCTCGTTCAGAGTTAAACTTGGAATGGTACAATCCCCTGGTTTGGAGATGCCTTGGCGACCTAACAGTCCCGGATACTCTCAGGTTCATACTTGCACGGAACGACTATTAGATAGCCTTCCGGTGAATTAGATGAATGCAAGGAAAGATAGTGTTTACTTGACTATGGCATAAAATTATGTGACAAGCATTGAAACGAGACAACGAGTACAAGTTAGCATATAAGCAGACAAGCATTTTATTTGTTTGAACATAAGCATTTACGTTTGCACGGGTCTAAGGAGTAGTGCGAGGAGTGAAACCATACGGGGACATATCGAGCGATATAATCTATGGGCGTGGAGTGTAAACAAGTAAATCAGTGCACTACGAAGAGTATATGATGATCTACTCGAGGCATAGCGGGGTCTACTTGCCCCAGTCCCAAAATACGTAGGACTAGGAACACGTAAGCATGCCAGCCGTATGTATATGGCAACTCCAATATAAGGATACCATAATACACACGTACGCTGTAGTATGAATAATACTATGTGGTATATATTTATTGTCACCAGTCACAGAAATACTAATCTCATCCACACAACAAGTCACAGAGAGAAAATAACTAAACTAGAATAAAAAGTCTAAATAATCCAACAATGATAGTCGGGTGGAGACAAATCCACTACCAGTGACTATATCAAAACTAATATAAGAGAGAAGAGTAAAATCACCAATATAAAATAAGGTGAAGATAAAAGTGTCAGCTAAAAGATCCAGCACTAGAGATAATCAATGATGCTCAGTGGTAGGGTCTCCTCGGCAGAAAGTAATGCATCAGATCCGAGTCCGTACTCCTGTGGATACTCATGGTCGTCTATACCTGGCAAGGGACCAGGTCCTCAGAGGGACATAACAAGATACATAGAAGCAAGCTAATTGAATACAGTAAACATGCATAATATTTGAAAATATATAAGTATGTTGTACAAGACAATATATATGAATGCAAATGAGGACAACTTTTCGACGTATGGGCAAGGGTAGGCTACTCGATCTAAATCTCACAACTCACACACACGTCAGGGGACATCAGAAATCGACATACCTAGGGGGTAGCGACCAGCGCGACACCAGAAATTGACATACCTCGAGGGTAGCGACCAGAGCGACACACTACCGTAGTAAGTGCTAGATACTACGGTTTACCAGAGTGGTTATAGCCCATACGCCTACTGATTGTCCTCTCATGATACTAAGTGTCAAGTATGTGTCAACATATATAATATATAGTAATGACTGAAAGAAACTACACATGCAATAAATATACAGAAATATAATAAGCATGCAAAATACTGTAAACAATTTGGCAAGGTATACTTGCCTGGCAAGAAAGCTATGTAGTCCCAATATCCTGCTCCAAAAGTCACCTAGAATAATCCAATAGATCCTCGAGGTCTGCGTGCACATGCACGGGAATCGGGGGTGACTGCTGCAGGTTGTCTTCGACGAGGGTGACGGGTCCACAATGACGACGATGATAGTGACGATGATGAGATGATTAGGTGTAATATTCTGTTCTGAGTCTTCTTCACTAATGATATTTGTGACCCGACCTAATTTTGGCCCCATGTACTCCTAATTAATTTAGAATACATATTGCATTTATTTCTAATTTAATTGAGGATACCATTTTGACTAATTCTGTAAATCCCAATTTAATTCCAGTACCCCACTAATTAAGCCCATACCAAACACACAACACTCCCTCACCCTATAAATCGCTAAACACCGAATCGCCCACCAAATTTTCATCATTTTATGTGTCTGTGCAAATACCCAAATTTAAGGGGGCAAATTTATAAATTTGCATTAGGTGTCAATACCCCATTGGCTCAAACCAAAGGAGGAGCCCTAATATTTGACTAGTCAACCACCCTCATTCCTACATGAATAAAATCCCTCCATGTCAAATCTTGACCATCCATTAGGAGGGGTGTATCTACACCACTCATTCTCCTCTCACCTCTCCCTATTTAATGTCCCATCATCCTCTCTTCCCAAGGAAACCCTAATCCCCAAACCTAGGCAAGCCCCCACTCTCAACCGTAGCCACCTCCACATTTTTATTTTTTCCTTTCTTCTTCTCTTTTCTTCTTCTTCTTCCTTTCTTCTTCTCCTTCTTTTATTTTTTGAATTGGAATTAAAAAGGGGGAAATCATCACCCTCACCACTGTTTATCTCCGGCAAGCCGATCCACCCACCGTCGACCTGCCCACCTCCGGCCGGCCAAGCTCATCCCTTGCTCCTCCTGCCTACACCTCACCCCACCAGTGCACCCCGACTCCGGCCCGGCGGCCCCTCGCTGCTCATCTCCCCGGTGAGCCCCTCGAATCCGACCAGCGACCAACTCCCCCTCCCTGCATCCCGAGCGTCAAGCCCCGACATCCCGCTGTCTTCTCCGGCCGCTCCTCCCTACACCGGCGTCTTCCTCCTCCTGGCTGCCCGCTTCTCCGGCCAACAGTCGACTCCCCGCAGCTCCCTCGGTCGAGCATCCCCGACTCTCCCCCACTCTTTCCTGCTCCGGCGTCGAGCCCTCAGCTCCGACCTCCCGCTGCCTGCCTCTCCGGCCAACTCCCTACAATGCCACCACCACCTGAGCTACGATCATTGCTACCCTCCTCGGCCTGCAGCAACCCCGGCCCTTGCAGCTCCGACTCCACCCGGTCGACTCCCAACTCCCCTCGACTTCTCCCTCTGCTCCACCCTACTCCGTCCACCACTGTCACTCCAACCTGTCTCCGCCAGACGAACCACCCTGCAGTCCCCGCTCATCCCCTCTTCTCTTCTCCACCCGACCGATCACCCCTCAGCCCAGCCAATATCCCCATCGACTGCCATCTCCGTTCATCCCCGAGCTCCGACCGTTCCCAGTTTTTCCCCGACTTCACTGTGAGCCCCCATCCGGCCAGCACCACCCTGCTCCGGCGCGGCCCAGCCAGCTCAGCCTCTCCCTCCGGCGACTGTGCACCACCACCACCGTGAGCCTCTTTCCTCCTTCATTATATATATATATATATATATATATATATATATATATATATATATATATATATACGTATATGCGTATGTGTATTGTGTATGTGTGTATATGTATATTAAAAATGTATTTTAGTATAAATACGTATTAAATATATATGTGTATTAATATATCCGTATACATATAATATATGTTAATGTGTGTTTTAGTATTAAATATTATATGATAGTACGTATTTTAGTACGTATTTTTGATATATGTATATACATATACATATATATTATTTGGTATATAAATGTAGATATATATGTATATAGTATATGTTGATAAAACGTATTTTGGCATATATATAAATGTAGCATATATATATATATATATATATATGTATTGGTATGTATATATATACATATGTACGTATATGTAAACGTATTATTTTGGTATATATATATATATATATATATATATATATATATATATATATATATATATATATATATATATATATATATATATATATATATATATATAAACGTATATAAATTCAGTATATATATATAAATTCCTAGTATACGTATAAATAATGGTCGAATGTATATTTTTAAACGTATGTATATATGTTATATAATTCTGTTATTGGTATACACTTATACATATTTTTGTACGTAATTTTGGTATAACCCTATATATATATATATGTATTATTTTTAATTTTTGTTTAATTGGTGAATGTTCTAGGTAACCGAGTGTAAATACGGATACCCCGTCCTTACACATGACCTATGACCATGTGAACTATTAGTTGGCTGCCACGCGTACACTCACGTATTGGCAAGACCCGTATCACCGACTGTCTGGATTCACAGCAATCACAGACCCGACGCCCGTGCAACTTGACACACTTAACCCTAGTTGACTGGTGCCATACCTGGCACGGCCCTGAGTTTGATGTATATGATTGTGTTAGTGTAGCATCTGATATAAATATTATATTTATGATATGTTTATAGGACTTTTGGTTCACCCAGGCGATACTCTGGAACAGGACATTGGTATTACCAGCTAAGGACCCAAGGCAAGTATATTCTCTGATAATTTTCAATTATTTAATAATTTCTATAATTCCAGTATCTAGAAATGTTACATCTGATCCTTGACACTGTGCTACACAGACTAGTATATAGATTGGATCTTTAGTCATGAGATATTACATTGATTATCGTATTGACATTGTACACGACATTGATATTTAGACCATGTACATGATATATTCGACATTGCTCGTGTACCGTTACGTGTCATAATTGGACCCATAGTACTAGTTGGGGGCGGGGAAGTAGTTAGTGAGAAATATGATCATATCCTTATTATGCAAGTATAGAACAATGTAAGTGTTAATCATGCTTCTCACATATGATTAGCCAGGCCCTATAGCTAACGTACATGTTCCCAAGCCGATCATATTTTGAAACTGCTATTTCAAACACTTAGAATAGATTACAGTTCTCTATTTTAGATCATATACTACATCACCCGTATATGATATTGTGCCTTGTTCTTTTCATTTCATATATGCACTGACTGTATCACATTGCCTATATTGCCTGTCTCTTTACATGACCTGTCTCTTTATTTTGCCATTGCATTTATTCACTGTCTTCTCTCAGTATATAGCATCATCTGTTTATTGCTTTATAGTCCTTATCAATTAAATGGAACTGTTATTTGAGATGTACTTTGCTCCTTCCTGACTGGAAATATTTTTCCAGACTATGCCTTAGAGGACCGGTATCTAACACTTTATGGATCATATGGTGAGTAGCTGGAGACTTGGACTTGGTATTTCAGTTGTGATTCTGGGAGGTCTAGCCGGAATCACTAATTATCTAGTTAGTTCTTTTAGCAGTTCTTTTGGTACCAGATTTGTCTCCGGCATTCTTGTTGAGACTTAGATATTTGTTGAGTAGATTATTTACTTTTAGACTTGTGTTGTGTCTTATTTATTTTTTCGATATCTTATCGTGTTGTAGTTATGTGATTGAGTATGTTGTTCATTTATATTGCGTCATTCGTGCCTCCTTATGAAGATTGGATGCTTGTGTGAGATTGCTTAGATATAATCATGACCTAGACAGCGTTCTACCGCCGATGCTGCGGTATAGGCTGGACGTACCCGTGTACTCGTGCCCCAATTCCGGGTGCGGGTCGTGGCACATTTTTAATGGCGGCCCATGCAGGTCAGACTTCACAATTTTGCGATGTCGTGGTAGTGTGACATCTTTGTTACACTACTGCGTGCCTGTGATATGATATAGGACATAGGATACTAGGATGAGAGCGGATACTCAATCACAATTCCTTGAGAGATTCCTGGGACGACCCCTTGAGAATCTTATTATAATTTCTAATTTAATCCTTCGCCTTGTTTCCGTCCGTCCTCACTCGTTGATATTGAGTTTGATTCTTGTTGACCAGTTGTTAAATTTAATTCTTGGTATCGTTATTGAGTTAATTTTATATCAAGATGAATTTTACAGGCTAAAATTTATGGTATCACCTGATGATGTATGTTGATGAGGACAGTGAGAAAGGTAAAACGTCTACTTTGGTTATGGAACCTAGAGTTTATCGCAACCATATTAGCTGTCGTGACGAGAACGTAGGAACCTAACTTGGATGTACATACAGTAGTTATGAAACTTAGAGTCTCTCGCAGCCATACCGGTTGGCGTGGCAAAGATTCTAGATGACATGATTATAGGATTGCATACTTTAGTTACGGAACCTGTCGTTTATCGCACCTATGCTTACTGGCGTGGCGAGGATTCTAAGTGTCATAATTTCGGACAGACGTGTATGATTATTAGGTTGTATCTTAAATTGGTTCTTAAAGTATCATCTCAACACTTATCTATTTCTGTTATTACGGGACTTTATTCCATCGTTCTTTTGTTTGCTAGCAGTAGAAATACCTTCAGTCCTCAATCTAATTCTTTTTGAGCTTCTATTCCTTGAGGATTCCATGATAAGTATGATAATTAGTGACTTGTAATTATGTCTGTATCTTTTAGTATTAGTATTGACTGAGTGTTGCTTGTGAGTTTGTAAGTGTTTCCTAGTTGGACATGTGAGCAGTTGGCATTAATCTAAAGTAACCCATAGCGTAGTGCCTTGTAGCAATAGTTCTATGATAGGTGTGATATAGTTAGTATTGGCACTATAGATAGAGAAGAAGGAATATCAGTGATGATGATCATTGGAAGTAATAGTGCAAATAATTCGGGCAGTATAATTTTCGTACACAGTTGAGGTTGTAAATAATTAGTGTATTAGTGTGCACCTTGAATATTAGAGACTGTGAGTATTTATATGTATACTCGTGGATTCAATTTTATCGTTTGAAGAGTGGGAATGAATTGCAATTTTTAAGAATTTTAAGGAGTTGAGATTTTATGTTATTAAAATGTTTGATGACTCAATTTGATTCAATAAACATGGTCAAGGCTATAAAGATTTTAGAAGTGATTAAAATTTTATTTCGATATTGAGTATTTGACTTTTGAGGAAGTATATGCATTTTATTTTAAATTATTCAAGAAGTTAAACTTTGATGATCTTATTTTGAGGATTAATTTTTTTTAGTGGGTAAGAAATGTATAATAGTATATGAGTGGATGAAGTGCATACGTAAGGATCTGTTGACTTGGCATGATTGAGATGGCACTACAAACAGACTTGGGTGTCTCTCTAGAGTTGTATTAGAAAGAACAGTACTTAGTATGGTGTGTTGCCCTTGGTGTGCATTTGAGTGATAAGAACAACTAGTATGAACAATGGTAGTAGGAAAGAGAACTAGCAGTGGGTGTAATTGTAGTAGAAACTATGGTACTAAAGGAATACATGTATCAAACCTTGGATGCATTATAAAACCATGGGTATATTAAAGATTCTTGGTATCAGATTTAGGTATCAATAGGCATGTATATGCAATGAGTATGTATTCATAGATGTCTTGTGGACTAATGATTAGCTGATATGGATATCAGTGTACAAGAATAGGAATTAGTTAGTGAATGTGCCAGAGTTAAGTGTATGTTAGAGACAGAAGATACTGCAAGAAATATGTTAGTAGGTTCCTTCTTTTCTTTCCTCATGTTTCTTTTCATCTTCTGATTGATTGATTCCCTAGTACCGTAGCGTGTATCAATGATTCTCTTGCTAGAGTATAGCTAGTAGTACACCCCGACAGAGACTGCAATACCATGACAAAAGATACTATGACCGTACATATTTCCCTTAGACTGTATGTTGTATGATTGTAGGAAGGATTTTCGTAGACCATGATTATTGGGGTTGACCATAGTAGATTTATGAAGAGGTTATGACTTGACAAGAGAAACAAGATGCTTAAAATTTTGGAGGATAAGCATAAAGAGTTAAGGATTTAATATGACAAAGTTGACGAATCATTGATTTTATCAAGATTGAGATATGATTAAATTATTATTAAAATTCGAGGATAAACATTGATTTAAATGAGAGGTTAAGAATTTAATATGGTAGGATTGATGATTATTGATTATGATATATTTATCATTAAAAACTTGAGGAAATTAACGAGATTATCATTATATTTATTTGACTGCAAGTTATAAATTTTAAAATTTTATATTATGGACGTTGCATTTGAAGAATCCATAGGTATCGCGTTGTCGAGTATTTTGAGGAAAAAGGAAACCAAGGAATAAGATCATTGATGGATTAGTATTTGAATTCAAACTTTTTGGGATGAGATTTTAATTTTATTGCATTGATTAAAATTAAATTTGAGGAGTAGATATTAAAATTCGAGTATTTAAGTTTTAACTTAAAAATTCGGAGGAAAGTGTGAGGAAAATGGAAACTAATTTTATTTCGAGGATTTTTCAGGAATACAATAATTTTAGAATTTCAGGATTATGTGGGTAGATGAATTTAAACTTGATGGAAAATAATAATGTGTATGAGTAAATACTACTATGAGGATTTTAAATTTTGAGGACAAAATTTTTTTAAGGAGGGTAGACTTGTCACTACCACGTTCTGAAAATAGGGGTATTTTTGACTTTTTATAATTATTAATATTGTGGTAGTTGCAATTAAATGATTTCATGAATAGTATATATATTTAATTTAAATAATTGTATGAGATGTGTACTTAAATATATTATATTATATATACTGTGTTCTGAATGTGGAGCTAGTAGACTTGACCTAGAAGCCCATTAGATGAACACCTGTCCGAATTATGGGATTATGTAGTTAATTATTTTATTTAGAATTTAATTGTTGGAGGTAGTAATTAATTACCGTAATTTATTTAATTGTTGCGCCTTACCGTTGCTTCGATATTTGGAGCGCTACCCTGGCTTTTGCCTTCCAACAAATTTCATAACCTTGCCCTAGACATGCCTGCCTTCCATTTTGACCATTTTGCAACTCATAATTATGCTCTCTTGTGCTTCATTTTAGCCGCACAATAATCGTCGTGGACGTTTATTTAATTCCTAAATAAATTCCAACTTTGTATCGTTTTGCGTTCCAATCGAAATTGGAGGCAATCTTGACCCAATTTTCGTGCAATCCAAATGAGGGTAATATTCTGTTCTAAGTCTTCTTCACTAATGATATTTGTGACCCGACCTAATTTTGGCCCCATGTACTCCTAATTAATTTTAGAACACAGCTTGCATTTATTTCTAATTAAATTGAGGATACCATTTTGACTAATTTCGTAAATCCCAATTTAATTCCAGTACCCCACTAATTAAGTCCATACCAAACACACAATACCCCCTCACCTTACAAATCGCTAAACACCGAATCGCCCACCAAATTTTTATTATTTTATGTGTCTGTGCAAATACCCAAATTTAAGGGGGCTAATTTGCAAATTTGTATTAGGCGTCAACACCCCATTGGCTCAAACCAATGGAGGAGCCCTAATATTTGACTTGTCAACCACCCTCATTTCTACATGAATAAAATCCCTCCATGTCAAATCTTGACCATCCACTATGAGGGGTGCATCTACACCACTCATTCTCCTCTAACCTCTCCCTATTTAATGTCCCATCATCCCCTCTTCCCAAGGAAACCCTAATCCCCAAACCTAGGCAAGCCCCCACTCTCAACCGTAGCCACCTCCACATTTTCATTTTTTTTCCTTTCTTCTTCTCTTTTCTTCTTTTTCTTCTTCTTCTTCTTCTTCTTCTTCTTCTTCCTTTCTTCGTCTCCTTCTTTTATTTTTTGAATTGGAATTAAAGAGGGGGAAATCATCACCCTCACCACTGTTCATCTCCGGCAAGCTGATCCACCCACCGCCGACCTGCCCACCTCCGGCCGGCCAAGCTTATCCCGAGCTCCTCCCTGCCTACACCTCACCCCACCAGTGCACCCCGACTCTGGCCCGGCGGCCCCTCGCTACTCATCACCCTAGCGAGCCCCTCGAATCCGACCAGCGACCAACTCCCCTTCCCTGCATCCCGAGCGTCGAGCCCCGACATCCCGATGTCTTCTCCGGCCGCTCCTTCCTACACCGGCGTCTTCCTCCTCCTGGCTGCCCGCTTCTCCGGCCAACAGTCGACTCCCCGCAGCTCCCTCGGTCGAGCATCCCCGACTCTCCCCCACTCTTCCCTGCTCCGGTGTCGAGCCCTCAGCTTCGACCTCCCGCTGCCTGCCTCTCCGGCCAACTCCCTACAACGCCACCACCACCTGAGCTACGACCATTGCCACCCTCCTCGGCCTGCAGCAACCCTGCCCTTGCAGCTCCGACTCCACCCGGTCGACTCCCAACTCCCCTCGACTTCTTCCTCTGCTCCACCCTACTCCATCCACCACCGTCACTCCGACCTGTCTCCGCCAGACGAACCACCCTGCAGTCCCCGCTCATCCCCTCTGCTCTTCTCCACCCGGCCGACCACCCCTCAGCCCAACCAACATCCCCATCGACTGCCATCTCCATTCATCCCCGAGCTCCGACCGTTCCCAGTTTTTCCCCGACTTCACTGTGAGCCCCCATCCGGCCAGCACCACCATGCTTCGGCGCGGCCCAGCCAGCTCAGCCTCTCCCTCTGGCGACTGTGCACCACCACCACCGTGAGCCTCTTCCCTCCTTCATTATATATATATATATATATATATATATATATATATATATATATATATATATATATATATATATATATATATATATATATATATATATATATATATATATATGCGTATGTGTATTGTGTATGTGTGTATATGTATATTAAAAATGTATTTTAGTATAAATACGTATTAAATATATATGTGTATTAATATATCCGTATACATATAATATATGTTAATGTATGTTTTAGTATTAAATATTATATGATAGTACATATTTTAGTACGTATTTTTGATATATGTATATACATATACATATATATTATTTGGTATATAAATTTAGATATATATATCTATATAGTATATGTTGATAAAACGTATTTTGGCATATATATAAATGTAGCATATATATATATATATATATATATATATATATATATATATATATATATATATATATATATATATATATATAAACGTATATAAATTCAGTATATATATATAAATTCCTAGTATACGTATAAATAATGGTCGAATGTATATTTTTAAACGTATGTATATATGTTATATAATTCTATTATTGGTATACACTTATACATATTTTTGTACGTAATTTTGGTATAACCCTATATATATATATATATATATATGTATTATTTTTAATTATTGTTTAATTGGTGAATGTTCTAGGTAACCGAGTGTAAATACGGATACCCCGTCCTTACACATGACCTATGACCATATGAATTGTTAGTTGGCTGCCACGCGTACACTCACGTATTGGCAAGAACCGTATCACCGACTGTCTGGATTCACAGCAATCACAGACGCGACGCCCGTGCAACTTGACACACTTAACCCTAGTTGACTAGTGCCATACCTGGCACGGCCCTGAGTTCGATGTATATGATTGTGTTAGTGTAGCATCTGATACAAATATTATATTTATGATATGTTTATAGGACTGTTGGTTCACCCAGGCGATACTCTGGAACAGGACATTGGTATTACCAGCTAAGGACCCAAGGCAAGTTCATTCTCTGATAATTTCCAATTGTTTGATAATTTCTATAATTCCAGTATCTAGAAATGTTATATCTGATCCTTGACACTTTGCTACATGGACTAGTATATAGATTGGATCTTTAGTCATGAGATATTACATTGATTATCGTATTGACATTGTACACGACATTGATATTTAGACCACGTACATGATATATTCGACATTGCTCGTGTACCGTGACGTGTCATGATTGGATCCACAGTACTAGTTGTGGGCGGGGAAGTAGTTAGTGAGAAATGTGATCATATCCTTATTATGCAAGTATAGAACAATGTAAGTTTTAATCATGCTTCTCACATATGATTAGCCAGGCCCTATAGCTCACGTACATGTTCCCAAGCCGATCACATTTCGAAACTGCTATTTCAAATACTTAGAATAGATTACAGTTCTCTATTTTAGATCATATACTACATCACCCGTATATGATATTGTACCTTGTTCTCTTTATTTCATATATGCACTGACTGTATCACATTGCCTATATTGCCTGTCTCTTTACATGGCCTGTCTCTTTATTTTGCCATTGCATTTATTCACTGTCTTCTCTCAGTATATATCATCATCTGTTTATTGCTTTATAGTCCTTATCAATTAAATGGAACTATTATTTGAGATGTACTTTGCTCCTTCCTGACTGGAAATATTTTTTCAGACTATGCCTTAGAGGACCGGTATCCAACACTTTATGGACCATATGGTGAGTAGCTGGAGACTTGGACTTGGTAGTTCAGTTGTGATTCCGGAAGGTCTAGCCGAAATCACTAATCATCTAGTTAGTTCTTTTAGCAGTTCTTTTGGTACCGGATTTGTCTCCGGCATTCTTGTTGAGACTTGGATATTTGTTGAGTAGATTATTTACTTTTAGGCTTGTGTTGTGTCTTATTTATTTCTTCGATATCTTATCGTGCTGTAGTTATGTGATTGAGTATGTTGTTCATTTATATTGTGTCATTCGTGCCTCATTATGGAGATTGGATGCTTGTGTGAGATTGCTTAGATATAATCATGACCTAGACAACGTTCTACCGCCGATGCTGCGGTGTAGGCTGGACGTACCCGCGTACTCGTGCCCCAATTCCGGGTATGGGTCGTGACTCTAGGTTATGGTGTTTAGGGTGATGATGATGGTTATGTTGATGATGGGGATTATAATGGTGATGATGATTATAATGGAGGAGATGATTACAATGGGGATGATGATGGTAATGATGATGGTAATGATGATAATGGTGATGATAATGAGATGATTGGTATGATGGTGATGATGTGGATGGTGATTGGGATGATTGTGATAATATGGATGGTGGTGATTAGATAATGATGATGTTAATGATCATGATAAGGTGATGATGGGGTGATGATGATGATGATAATGATATTGATGAGATAATGATGATTATGATGATTAATGATAATGATGATTGATGGTGATGATGGAGTGATAATGATGATGGTGATGATGGGGTGGTGATGCTGCTCTGGCCAGGGGGAGGTCCGGCCAAGGAGGAGGAGGTTAAGCAGGGAGGAGGAGGTGATTCAGGGAGTCGGGTGCAGTGGACAGGGAAGAGCAGTGGTGGTTCAGCGGGTGGTTGCGATTGGGATGCAGGGAGGAGAAGAAGAAGTCAGGGAGGAGGTCGGATTGGGATGAGGTGGTGGCTGTTAATAGCGGGGAGGAAGACGGAGGAGATGGGTGGTTCGTTCTCGGCGGGGGAGGAGAACGTGGAGGAGAGGTCGATGAGTCATGCGGTGGTCGATGGTTGCCATCGTGGAGTCGAGAGCAGCGGGGTCGAAAGAAAGGAGAAGGAGTTCAGGAAAGAAGGAGATGAGGAGGCTCGGGTTGAAGCTCTGGCGAGGCTGCTCGGTGCTCAGGCGAAGGATGGAAGGAGAGGACAAGGAATGGTGGTGGTCGTGCTGGTGGTGTGGTGGTGTTGGTATTGCCGGCGGTGAGCAGCAGCGGAGGTCATGCTGAGGAGGAGGAAGAGGGAACGGGGATGGTGCTGTTAATGGTGATGGTGGTGAATGGAGATGGAGGTCGAGGCCGGCGGAGCACAGCAACTCGGGGTCACTCGTGCACTCGGGCTGGGTAAAGATGGCAGCAGGAGGATCGACTCCGGCGCAGGCGAAAATGGCGAGTGGGGGTGTCGTGTGGAGGAGAACGACGGACGGTTTTCTCCGGCGAGGGGGTGTGAACTCCGGCGAGGGTCGGTCGGAGTTGAAGGAAGGGGGATGGTGAACAGGGAAGGTTGGGGGAGAACAAGGAGAAGAGGAGATGAATAATATTCTGCTAGATTTTAGGGATGGGTTTTGTGTTTGTGATTAAAAATAGAAAAAGTGATTATTTATACATATAAAATTTAGGATTTGGGGTTGACCTAGGTAGGTGGGCTTGGTCAACATCCTCTTGGGGTTGGGCCTTGGCCTCACAAGGGGATGTTTGGAGGCTATAATTGAATTGTTTAAAATGCAAGGCTAGGTTTAAATGAGGGACGATATTGCGTAGCACATTCCAAAAATTATGGGAAAAAATCATGTGAAGGAAAAAATAGATTTCTTCATGTATTGTTCAATGGTGTGGACACCTTAATGCATTTTTGCATAAAAATGTCCAACAAATGGAAAAATTACATAAAGATAGAAATTGGATTAAATTAATTAAAATTAATGCGCAAGGTGTTCTAGAATTAATTAGAAGTACATGGGGATAAAATTAGGTGGGACACAAGCATCATGGACGTAGGGGGCTCAGAGTAGAATATTATCATAATTTAGGTTACACAAAACAGGTCAAGATTGTGTCTCCAATTTCGATTGGAACGGACAGGGGTACAAAGTTGAATTTATTTAGAATTAAATAATAACGTCTACGATGAATGTTGTGCGACTAAAATATAGCACAAGAGAGTATAATTATAAGTTACACCGAGGTCAGAATTGAAGGCGGTCATGTCTAAGGCAAGAGTGTAAAATGTGTAGGTAGGTAATGGCTAGTGTAGTGCTCCAATTATCGAAACAACGGTAAGGTGCACTATGTGACATAAATATTGCAAAATTAAATAAATACTGTGTTCTATTTCTATTTTGTTTCAAACTAGCCCTAGTCTTACTCTCTAAGCCAAGTAGGCCTAATTTTGGGTGAGGGGGTTTATATGCACGAAGCAAAGGTAGCATGCGAGGGTCCATTTATAAGCCAAGTTTTATTTTCATGTTCTAACACAAGCAATACAAGATGGAATTATTTTCTTAGCTAGGTGCATTGTATTATTTATTAGCATGCAAGGGGTAATTTACCTAGCGACTACTATGTATCGTCCATATTTTAAGTGTGCTGGCTAAGCAAAGACAAGTTCATCGTAGCTACCCACCTTAGCGATGTTTTGCCTCGGTCGAATGATACTCCGAGCGAGCCTTTGAAAGTCTAAGTCTGAACTCCTGAAGGGCGAAGTCTGGAATCCTTTGCCTCAAATGAGTATTCTCGCTGAGCAAAGCGGGTCGGGTCATTGCACTTGCACCGTTTGAATCGACTGTCCGCTTGAATGGAACGGGCTGTTACAATTTTGACACTATGATTCATTCACATAAATGGATTGTCTTGATCATGATTAAACTGTATACGTGTCGTGACTAATGATTATCCAAATTTTTATGCATGTAACTCCCTAATTCCGGGAGAGGAATATTTTTGTCATTTAATAATATTGGATAATTATATTAGTAATAATATTTATCATTGTTATTATTAGTGTTATTTATTATCTATTGTATTGTAGAGGACTTTGTATTAGCTAGTTAGTTTGGACTAGTACATGGACCTAGTTAGCACCCAACATGTAGGCCCATGACCCAATTGGTTGGTCATGACATGGTTAGTAGACTAGACTATTTATTAGACTTGGTGTTAGTGGACTCAATTGGACTTGACATGAACCATGGACCCAACAATTAGACTAGTTTCAATTAGGCCCTATTTTAAGTCATCATTTATTAATTAGAGACTAAACTAATCCCTTCATTAGGAATATTGCTTCCTACTAATTAAACCCTCTTCATGACAACCGAATGGGGGTAAATGAGACTTTGTATATTGCTTGGAGAGGGAAAAATGTGGTGGACCCTATTAAAGGGGGAGAAGATTCTATCTCCTCTCTATTTTAGCTCATTCTTCCTTAATTTTGTGTTCTTCCCCAATTCAACTCACCCCTCAACCATTTTTTTACCAAATCACTTCCAATTACTCTCATTCTTTACCATTAGTAGATCTAGAACCAAGGAGGAGGCAAGGAGCACCAAGGAGGAGGAGATTGCATAAGTTTAACCCTCTTTGTGTCCTTTTGGAGAAGTACATTGGAAATCCATCTTCCAATAGGTACAATTCAGAAATTCCTCTTTAATTAGGTTCTATTTATACAATTTGATCATTAGGAACCCACATATAGACTAGGACTACCTATAGGAAGAAGAATTTGCTTCTAGGGACCTCCGTTGTGAATATTACATTTGTTTTTGTGTTCAATTTGGAGAAAATTCGAGATTGGTGCACCATGTATATGTCAATTGGCCAATTAGACCAAATTGATACTAGATTGGTTGTGTGAGTCTAGTTACATGCCCACAATTGGATACGAGTAGGCCGTATCATGATACTTTGTAATACGGAATAATTTTAGGGGGGTTTCCTTCGACACTTGTGATACACATGGCATATTTTGCCACAAGCACTAGATTAGCTATCTATTACTCTTATTAGACTTTAATTGTGATATTTGGTACGTTCCTGGGCTTTGGGGAGAGTTTGGTATATTTGGTAGGAGTATCAAGGGTGTATCATAAGAGTATCATAGAGTAGTGTGATACTAGTGTGATGCACCACTTGTGTTTGATGAATTGCCTTGTTGTTTTAAGTGTATCCTATTGTACTCTAAATTATTAGATTGATATATATCTATTAGTGTTATACTATGTATGTATATAATTACTTGACTAATATATCATTAAGTATAAATAGGTATATGCATATGAGTGTCTATGTATATATTTATATGTGTATCTTTATGTGTATATCATGGTGTCAGTTGTGAGTTGTTAGCTTGTGTGTGTGTTTGAGTATGAGGGAGTTGTGTATCTTAGTACATGATGTGTTTGAGATAATGATCATTGGTGAATGGGGGTTTGGTATGAGTGTGTGAATTTGTTAAGTGGCTGTGAAGTATCAGGAGATAAGGGGGTTGTCGGGTTCAGACTAAGGGGGCAACAACAATCGGGTGTGTGAGTGCATATGCACCAATATGGTGTTTGAGTTGTAATTGTTGTGTGCTACAAACTTGGCACTTGGGTGCACATGTTTTAGAGGGGGAAGACTTGAATAGGTTGATATCATAAAGGATTGAGGAGCAGCAGCAGTACTAGTTCACTGCTGTATTGTAGGGGCAGCAACAATAGTCGAGTAGGAAGGGGTTTCAGAGCAACAAAAGTAGCAATAAGGGGGCAGTGAGCTTGGCAACAAGGTTGCACTGCAACAACAGGGGTAGTAAGAGCTTGTTCCAGTTTTGTGTGTGTGTGCTATGGTTAGTTGGGTATGTTGGATCTTGTGTACCTATGTAAGTATTGGTAGTTATCAGTTATGGATTATAGGACTTTGTATGATTTGAGTTCAAGTTAAGTATTAGCTAAACACTTAGGGGTGTTGGTTATGAGTTTCGACCATGGTATTGGTCTAAGTTACTAGGTAATCATTAAGGAATCTATAATAGATGATATTGTTATTGAGGGTATTAACCTATTAAGATACTAAGGTATACTTGTATAGGGTATATGTATTACATGGTAATATTAACTAGTATAGATATATATATTGATATTACACTACCAAAAAAAAAGTCAAATCAGAGACGAATTTAGTGACTCCAGAAAACGACGTCGCTAGACGTCGTAATACGTCATTGTCGGCAATATTCCGCGACATGTAGCAACTAGAGTTAGCATTATGAAAGCTTACGTCGCTAGGAGTCGGTGCAAATATTTAATAATAGCGACCTTTCGTGACCCCGAATCTTATGTGTCATAGTAAATTTAAAAGGTAGCGACGGTTAGCGACGTCCAGTATTGACGTCGCTAAATTTCTTCATATAGGGTTCCGCTGGTTCGACTTTTCATTTCATTTCCCCCCAAAAATTTATTTTCCTCCCAGTCCCCCTCGTTGCCAACAACTGCCTCCGAGCCCCCAGCGACCCCCTCTCCGACCTTAGCCACCCCTCGCCCCCGCTTCAGTCGTGCCCCACCGGCTCTCGGTAACCCACCCGCGGCTCCAGTCCCTCGGAGCCCCCGATGACCCACCCACGGTCCTAGTCCCTCCTTCCTTCGTCAGGCGCTCTTCCCCCCTCTGTCATGCCCCACCAACTCGCCACCGCCTTCGATACGCCACCGCCCCCCAATCTCAAGTAAACCATAACCCCTAATTCTTCTAAAAATGACATTGACACACACTGACACTGACACGAACACGGACACATACTGACAATAACACGGTGAAGGGAAGGAGGAGTGGTTAGCTAGCTAGGTTGTGAAAGCTTACATAGAAGTCGGTGATAGTGCATGCCAACTTCCCCACCTTGACCTTTATTTGCATATCGAACCTACCAAAGTAGTACTGGTTCTTGAACTTGAATCCCGAGTTGGAGGCCTGGTCGAGTGTCACGTTCCAGTCCCAAAATACCAAGGGACTAGCCACGTGGCAATGGCCAACAGCATAACTCCAATTGATAAACCTAATTTAATGGACCCGTTAGAGTGCACTTAAGCTGTAATACATATAAAATGGTCTACAAATATCTGTCACAATCTATATATCTAATCTCATCCACGATAAGTAATGAAATCACAAAGATACAAGTCTAGTCACAATAATATAAAATGATCTATCCAACCAAAGCAATATAAATAATGTCATGGGGAACAACCCGTAATCAAAATTGAAAGGAAAATAACTCCAAGTACAATATCCAGAAGTTACTATAAGATCAAATATCTAAGAACACTAATCATAATAAATGAATGATGAGAATACTGTGTGCTCAAGAGAAGTCATCTGGAACAACCTCGTCCTCTGTAACATGTATGTCTCCAATAGTAGCACCTGTCCCGTAAACCTCGGGATAGCTCTCCTCGTCTACACCTGGGGACATAATCCAGATTCAGTTCCTCAGGGGACATAGCAACGTACAATAAACACTCAATCCAAATAAAATACAAGTAAATATAAATAGATCCTCATGACAGCTATGTAACCAGCTAAGTGAAATGCAAATGAGAGCATCACTAGTAATCAGGCTGAGACCATTATAGGCTCTGTGTCGGGGAGCCCATATCAACAAGTAGTATCTCATAGGGCCAGTAAATGTGTCATACTCTGGTATAGAGACTAAAGCACCTCCAATAACATAGTATATATATAACATAATCAACCTGCAGCATGTGTGTCTCTCCCCACCCAATGTAACTATAAAACCCCTAATTTTTAAACCGTATTAATTATTTAATTTATTATTTAATTGATTTATAGCATTTATTAGCTAATTAGAAGTAATAGAATTTATTAAATTTTTTATTTTGAGGTGATTGCGCAATAGAGGATTTATGGAGCAATTATAATTTTTTCTGAATTATTTTTATGTAGGAGACTCTGTAGACAGTTGATAGATTTATTGTATGCACCAATATAAATTACTCGAATTTTATATATATATATATATATATATATATATATATATATATATATATTTATATATATAAAGTCTATTAATAGAAAAGAATTAAAGAAATAGTAATCAATTATAATTATAATAAATATACTAGTGATAATAATAAATATACTACTACTACTACTACTACTACTACTAATAATAATAATAATAATAATAATAATGATATTATTATTATTAGTAGTAGTAGTAATAATAATAATGTTAATAAATAGAAGAGAAAAGAAAGAAGTGAAATTAGAAAGAAAGAAAATAATATGAAAAGAAAAAGAAAAAGGAAAAGAAAAAAAGAAAATGAACCCTACCCGCAACCCTTATCTACCCGCAACCTGCCTAAAACCTAACACCCCCACCCGTTTACAAGCAGCAGCCGCTGCCAAGACCCCGCGCGCGTATGATTCACCCCCCCTTTTTTTCTTTCATCTCTTCTCTCTCTATATATATAGAGAGAGCAAACCCTAACCCCTCTTACCGTTCACCACCAGAGCATCGCTGGCCGGCCGCGTCCGCACACCGCGCGACCGTGCAGTTCGCAACAGACGACAGCGACCGCTACTTCCCGTGTAGATTCTCGGGTCCTCGCTCAACCAAATTCGACCCCGTCTTCGCTGGTATGATCCTCACCTATCCCTCTTCCAATTTCGTAGATTAGTTTCCATCATGCAGCGCACAAACCTAGCTAAAAATTAACGTCAAGTCGAAGAAAAACGATCACTTTTAATTTTAGAAAATCTGTTGCGATGACCCATGTTCAAGGGCTCGTATCTCCCACCACAGACTCAGCGTCCTTTGGTGCAGCGGTGCGTCCTTGAGCAGCAGGACAGTCCCTCATTTGATGCGCTGCTGAGCCGTAGTAGAGGCAGGCACCTAGCCTCTTCCTGCAGACTTGCCAAGTGTGACCTGGTTTTTGGCAAAAGTTACAAGCAGCAGCTTGTTGGTTTTGTCCTTGAGCCTGGTGTTGGGGTGCTGGAGCTCGAGGGAGAGGACGCTGAGTTTGCTGCGGGGCCCTCTGCTGTTGTTGTTGTTGAAAAGGGCGTTTGTTGGGTCCCGTATTTCCTGTATCTCTCTCGTTTTAGTTTATGCCCCATGTCTCTCTCAACGCCTTGTGCCACGCTCAGGATTTCCTCATAGGTGCGAGCTCGGCTGGTGGTGACAGCAAGGCGAATATCCGGAGACAGCCCCTTCTTGAATCTACGGGCTCTGTCCTCCGGGGTACGAACCATGTACTCCGCAAAGTGGCTCAACCTGCTAAATTCAGCAGTATACTCATCAATAGACAGGTTACCTTGTTCCAGTCTCTCGAATTGGCTTTCGAGAGCTTCCCGAGCCACTTCGGGGTAGAATTTCTCCTTGAATAGCCTCTTGAAGTCCTCCCAGGTGAGTCAGGAGCAGATAGTTGGGGTTCATCTCTGAACCAGGTTCGAGCTATGTCGAACAATTGCAGGCTTGCAGACTCCACTTTGAGATCATCGGGGACCCGAGCAGTCTTCAGGAGTCTCTCGATATTCTCTATCCACTCATCGGCATAGAGAATGCCCTCAGTTCCGTAAAATTCCAGGGGTCTAAGATTCTTGAAGTCTTTGGCACTCCCTGGCCTCTTGAGTAGCGACTCCTGGGACCTAAGAGCTTCTGAGAGGCTGATCCGCAGAAGTGCAGTCTGTTCTTTCAGGGATTCCACTAGTCCCTGGAATACTCCAAGTAGCTGTGTCCCATCCAGAGTAACTGCCGGAACAGATGGAGGCGGCGAGAGTACAAGAGTCTCGGGCACATTCTGCTCAGCTGGTTCTGATGTGCCTCCTACTTTGTTCCTTGTCTGGACCATTCTGAAAGATTAAGGGATAGGAAGATCAGAATAGATTACTTGGAAATCAAGGGCGATAGGAAAATTGAGCAGAAATGATATCAAGAATTGAAATAAGGACCCTATACTGTGAATGAGATTTTCCTAGAATCCTCAATCTTATTCCATACCCTGTCCTAGGGTATTACCCTATTTAAGGATAGGACCTGTATGGGCCACCATAAAAATGTGTCACGACCCGCACCTGGAAATTCGGGCACGAGTGCGTGGGTACGTCCAGCCTACGCCGCAGAGTCGGCGGTAGTACGCTGTCTAGGTCAAATCCACAGCTAACTAAACTAGCTCATTCACAAATAACATAGGCAAGATAATAATGGGAAACAGATACTTAAGATTTCAAATGAAATAAATGCGACAACAGATTCAAATGTTTAGTACAGAAATCAGAATTGAAATCTGGGACAAACCCGATTACTAAGATAAAAGAGCAATAAATAAAAATAGCTACTGCTATCTACTCTGCAGCAGGGGTCTCCTGGGTGGGATCTGGCTCCTTATAAGTATCATCTGTACCCTCATAGGGACCATAATATGTAGGGGCAAGGTCCTCATCAATGCCTAAATCAACGGATCCAGTCAGGAAAGGAGCAAAGTACACAATGCACAACAAGATTAAACTAAATATTTATGACAATTAAATTGAGTATCATATTGAGAAAATTGCATAAAAGAACATCAATATCTCAGAGTTAATGCTATAAACAGGAATATGAGAAAATAGGAATAAATGAGACAGGAAATGAAACTACAATAGTCAGCAAGAACTATAACAAGACCAGAAGCTATCTGTGTGAACTTGTGTTTGTTTTAGAATACATAGCTGGCATATAGGGGTTTATAAGGCTAATCCGGCCATCATAAACAGCTATTAAACAGGGAAAATCGAGATCCGGCTGATGGTACAGTCGCGTACCAACAGCTATTAAACATGGCAGGGGAAAGGGTAAACTACATGCCTTCTAGTATTCTCCCACCCGACATGAAAAACAAGACATGAACTCCAATATTTAAGACATGAAATCCAGCATTCCTAACACTAGGTGTATTCATCAACGGTACTAATAAAGCAGGGAATTAATTATCACAATATAAATATTTAACTTGAAGTGCAGGTACTTGCCTGTTGTTTGGATCCAGTTAATTGTACTTCGGAGAAATATTCCAGAGATGAGTCCAAAAGCTAAAATAGACATTACCATCACTCTTAGAAGATGTCAAATAGCTAGAAACGCCTGTCCTTGGGTCCAATTTGGAGACAAGGGCAAAAACGGCAGTTTTGGGTCAAAACGGGGTCTGCCGGTAGGCCCGCTTTGCACCGAAAAACGTGTCCGGGTCAACGGTCTCCAAATTCACCAAACTTAGTGTTAACAGGTCAGGAACGCTGATACGAACCCAACGGAACTTCCAGAATTGGATTCCGATGAGCCGATCATAAAATCGCCCGTCGAGCGGGGCCTGTGGGGCCCACGACACGCGATTTCGTCAACGTTCTCAGAATCGAACCAAACTTCACCCACAGGACCAGCGTATCGCTACGAGTCCGATGGCGCAAGTTTTGTCTCGATCTGACGAGTGTACAAGAAGTTAGGGCGAATTGTAGAAAAGTCGGATACGGGGCGATGTCCGCGGATACGCGTTGATTCCGGTGTGCACGCACACCCGAATCAGCTTCCGCAAAATCTCACACTTCCGTATCGACGACGCGCACGTATCTGTGAAGACCGTACGCGACCAAGTCGTCCCGTTTGGCGGAACACACTCAGTTCCGGGGTAAAACAGGGTCTGGTTTTTTTCCTATTTTTGGATCACGGTGTGCGATCACCACAGGACGCGATGCCCCGAGCGGTTTGTCCGGGCACCGAGAGGGTCATACAGGCTTCGTAACGCAATTTGCGGAATCGAAAACAGAGCTACGAACAAAAAGTTACAAGTACCTGAAGGGGACCCGAAAACCGGGGTCGAACATAGTCCGACACGTGTCCGACTCGTGTCGGACACAGGGAACCTAGGGTTAGGGTTTCCTGGATGCTGCGGCGGTGGCCGGGGGTACGCCGGAGGTGGGCTGGGGCTGCTCGTCGGCTGCGGTCGAGACGGGGCGGAGGCGTTGGCCGGTCGGCGGAGCTCTGGGAGGCGGCGGCGTTCTGGGAAGAAGAAGGAGGAGAGGGGAGAAGGAGGAGGCCCTGGCTGGGTGGTCGAGGGCGGTCGGGTCCGGCGAGGGGAGAGGGAGGAGGAGCTGCAGCAGAGGGAGGGGGAGATTCCGGCGAGGTGGCGGAGCGGAGAGTTAGGGTTAGGGTTCCGGTGGGAGGAAGTGGGGAAGAAGAAGAAGAGGGGGGGCTTTTAAAGGGGGAGGAGTCGGTTAGGGGGGCCGAGCACGGCGGGAAAGAGGGTCTCGTGGCGCGGAGGACGCGGGGAGGTCGACCGGAGCGAGCGGCGCTGCGCGGGAGCTCGCCGGAAGAGTCAGGCGGCGTGGGGCTGGGGGAAAGGGTCTCCGGGTCGGGTCGTGGGCGGGTTCGGGTCCGACCAACCCGACCCGACCCGATAGGTGGCGGGCTGCTGGACTGCTGGGCCGGTCCACTGGGCCGGGCCGGCCCAAGGAAGGAAAAAGAGAAAAAATAAAATAAATAATAAATAAAATAAAAAAATCAGTTAATTATATAATTAATTAAAAATTGTTTTTAGGCATTTAAAAATAGGTCTGAGGCCCAGAAAAATCCAAAAAAATTTCTCTAAGTCCAGTTTTTCATTTTAAACCCAAAAATGTTATTTTCATGATATTTTAATATTATTTATTAACAATTAAAAATTATTTAATAATTAAGAACCATGATTTTAATTTCAGAAAATTCCCAGAAAATTCCAGAAAATTGGAAAAAATCCAAGTTTTAATAATTTTGAAAATTCAGGGGGTTTACAATCTATCCAACTTATAAAAATTTCGTCCTCGAAATTTAAGAATAACAAAGGCACGAAAGGAAAGGCCGAGAATTAAAATATACCTCAGGTTTCAAAAAGATAGGGGTAGCGCTCTCTAATCTCGTCTTCTCGCTCCCAGGTGGATTCGCCGGAAGAATGGTGCTTCCAAGCTACGGGAACCAGGAAAATAACCTGGTTCCGTAGAACTTTCTCCGATCGGTCCAGTATCTCCACGGGTTGCTCTTGGTAAGTCAAACTTGGGCCTACTTCGAGCTTTGAGTGATCCAAAATGTGGCTGGGATCTGACACGTACTTTCTCAGCTGCGACACGTGGAAGACGTTATGGACTATATCCAGAGAGGGTGGCAATGCCAGATGGTATGCCACTTCTCCGATTTTCTCCTGTATGCCAAAAGGTCCAATAAATCTTGGGCTGAGTTTTCCACTCCTTCCGAACCTAATGGTGCCACGTGTCGGGGAAATCTTCAAGAATACCAGTTCTCCAACCTTTAATAAAGTCATAATCAAGTCTTAGTTCCATAATCAAAATGTTTAAATTGACTTGAATTCATAAATTTAATTACCTCAAATTCTAAGGGCCTTCGGTGGCTATTTGCCTAATGTCGTTGCCTGTCTTGAGCCACTCGAAGTCTGTCCCTTATTTATTTTACCTTCTCAGTTGAATCGATCACCATCTCTGGTCCCAGCAGGGCTCTTTCTCCAACATCGTCCCATGATAGTGGGGTACGATATCTTCGTCCATACAGAGCTTCAAATGGAGTCATCTCAATACTTGCTTGGTAACTGTTATTATAAGAGAACTCCACAAGATGTAGATAGTCTTCCCAGAATCCTCCAAAATCCAGAACACATGTACGAAGCATATCTTCAAGGGTCTGGATTGTGCGTTCCGATTGTCCATCTGTTTGGGGATGATAAGCTGTGCTGAATTTGAGTTGAGTCCCCAAGCTGGCTTGTAAGCTCTTCCAGAAGTGAGAGGTGAATCTTGAATCTCGGTCGGAGACAATACTTACTGGAACCCCATGCAATTTAACAATATGTCTGATATATAAATCTGCCAGCTTTTCTGTAGATAGCCCTACTTTGAAAGGTAGAAAATGTACAGATTTGGTCAGTCTATCTACTATCACCCAGATTGTATCCTTCCCACTAGGTGTCCTTGGAAGTCCGGAAATAAAATCCATTGTAATATGTTCCCACTTCCACTCCGGAATGGGTAGGGGTTGAAGCAATCCTCCAGGTCTTTGTCTTTCTGCCTTAACTTGCTGGCACACTAAACAACGAGATACGAACCTGGCTACTTCTCTTTTCATGCCATGCCACCAAACATGCGTCCTCAGGTCCTTGTACATCTTGTTGGCTCCTGGATGTATAGAGTATTGCGATCTGTGCGCCTCTTGCATAATTTCTTCTCTTATGTCTCCTTGAGGTACACATAGTCTATCGCCATGCCTCAGTGATCCATCTTCATGAATTCTGAAATCTTCCACTAATCCAGCTTGCACTTGACCTTGAAGGCTTCGCAGCCCTCCGTCTCGAAATTGAGCCTCCTTGATCTTGTCTATTAAGGTAGACTGAATCTGCAAGTTCATTATTTGGCCTTCTTTTCCTGGGATAATTACCTCAATACCTAAGCTTTCCAGGTCCTCGAGCAAGTGTCTGTCCATAGTCAAGTACATCGCCATAGGATATCTGCTGAGAGCATCAGCAACTATATTGGCCTTCCCAGGATGATATTGAAGGGTGATATCAAAATCTTTCATTAGTTTCAGCCACCTTCTTTGCCTCATGTTCAGCTCTTTCTGAGTGAAGATATATTTTAGACTTTTATGGTCCGTAAATATTTCCACCCTTTCTCCATAAAGATAATGCTTCCATAGCTTAAGAGCAAAAATGACAGCTGCCAATTCTAAATCATGAGTTGGATAGTTCTTTTCATGGGGTCGAAGCTGTCTAGAGGCATATGCTATTACTTTCTTGTTCTGCTCTAATACACAACCTAGACCTTTTCCAGAAGCATCACTGTAAATAGCGAAACCTCCGGTTCCAGAAGGTAAGGTCAGAATAGGGACGGTAGTCAGCCTTTTCTTCAATTCTTCAAAAGAATGCTGACATTCATCAGTCCAGGTGAACTCTTCATCATTTTTTGTTAATTTTGTCATGGGTTCAGCAATTCTAGCAAAGTCCTTCACAAACTTCCGATACTAGCCAGCTAGTCCCAGGAAGCTTCTAATCTCTGCTACAGAGTCTGGAGTGGGCCATGATTCAACTGCCGCTATCTTCTTGGGATCTACTGCTATTCCATCTCCAGTCACAACATGTCCCAAGAATTCTACTTTGTCTAGGAAGAATGCACATTTAGATAATTTTCTATAAAGTTTTTCCTTCCTCAAAGTCTCCAATGCTAGCCTCAAATGTTCTTTATATTCTTCGGGGGTCTTGGAGTAGATCAAAATATCATCAATAAAGACCACTACAAATTTGTCTAGATATTGCTGAAAGACTCTGTTCATCAAGTTCATAAAAACTGCTGGTGCATTCGTCAACCCGAACGGCATTACTAAGAATTCATAGTGTCCGTTCCGGGTATTGAAAGCAGTTTTAGGGATGTCTTCCTTTCTCACCCTTACTTGGTGGTAACCAGACCTCAAATCAATCTTTGAAAATACCCGAGCTCCACTCAACTGATCAAATAAGTCATCTATCCTGGGCAGGGGATACTTATTCTTAATTGTTAAGGCATTCAAGGCCCTATAGTCAATACACATTCGGGATATTCCGTCCTTCTTGGGCACAAATAATACTGGAGCTCCCCAGGGTGAGACACTAGACCTAATGAAACATTTGTCTTCTAGCTCTTTGATTTGCTTATTTAGTTCTATTATCTCCTTCTTGTTGATTCTGTAGGGATTTTGAGATACTGGTGCTGCTCCCGGCACTAAGTCAATAGAGAATTCAACTTCTCGGTCTGGGGGTAAGCCTGGAAGATCCTCAGGGAAGACATCAAGGTATTCAGAGATGATAGGCAATTCTTCTGTTACTAGGGCTCCACAAATTTTGTTATTACCCATTTCTCTAGAACCTCTAGCAAATTCAAATTCTGGCTTGTCAGGGGGCCTGAAGATTACACTACCTCGGTGGCAGTCTATAGTGGCATGATGTTGACTCAACCAATCCATACCCAGTATAATATCAAAACTGGGAACTGGCATTACAAGTAGCCTAGCATACAGTTCTCTTCCACATAATATAATAGGACAATTGTTACAGACATCACTAACCGGGATAATTCCTCCACCGGTAATGATCTTATAACAATTCCTAAGGGGTTTAGTGATTAAGCTATGCTTCATAAGGAAATCTACTGACATGAATGAATGTGAAGCTCCAGAATCAATTAAAGTAATGGCTGGTATTGAATTTATAAGCACAGAACCTGTGATCACGTCTGCTGTGGCTTCAGCTTCTTCTAGAGTCATTGCATAAGCACGGCCTTGCTGCGGTGCACCCCTCTGTTGCTGCTGTTGGTGCTGAGCAAAGCGTTGTTGTTGTGTTGGAAGCGGGGGTCCCCTCTGTTGTGCTGCTGGGGCCCTGGCCTGGACTGGAGCCTTTGGTGCAACGGTGCGTCCTTGAGCAGCAGGACAGTCCCTCATTTGATGCGCTGCTGAGCCGCAGTAGAGGCAGGCACCTAGCCTCTTCCTGCAGACTTGCCAAGTGTGACCTGGTTTTTGGCAAAAGTTACAAGCAGCAGCTTGTTGGTTTTGTCCTTGAGCCTGGTGTTGGGGTGCTGGAGCTCGAGGGAGAGGACGCTGAGTTTGCTGCGGGGCCCTCTGCTGTTGTTGTTGTTGAAAAGGGCGTTTGTTGGGTCCCGCATTTCTGGTATCTCTCTCTCGTTTTAGTTTATGCCCCATGTCTCTCTCAACGCCTTGTGCCACGCTCAGGATTTCCTCATAGGTGCGAGCTCGGCTGGTGGTGACAGCAAGGCAAATATCCGGAGACAGCCCCTTCTTGAATCTACGGGCTCTGTCCTCCGGGGTACGAACCATGTACTCCGTAAAGTGGCTCAACCTGCTAAATTCAGCAGTATACTCATCAACAGACAGGTTACCTTGTTCCAGTCTCTCGAATTGGCTTTCGAGAGCTTCCCGAGCCACTTCGGGGTAGAATTTCTCCTTGAATAGCCTCTTGAAGTCCTCCCAGGTGAGGTCAGGAGCAGATAGTTGGGGTTCATCTCTGAACCAGGTTCGAGCTATGTCGAACAATTGCAGGCTTGCAGACTCCACTTTGAGATCATCGGGGACCCGAGCAGTCTTCAGGAGTCTCTCGATATTCTCTATCCACTCATCGGCATAGAGAATGCCCTCAGTTCCGTAAAATTCCAGGGGTCTAAAATTCTTGAAGTCTTTGGCACTCCCTGGCCTCTTGAGTGGCGACTCCTGGGACCTAAGAGCTTCTGAGAGGCTGGTCCACAGAAGTGCAGTCTGTTCTTTCTGGGATTCCACTAGTCCCTGGAACACTCCAAGTAGCTGTGCCCCATCCAGAGTAACTACCGGAACAGATGGAGGCGGCGGGAGTGCAAGAGTCTCGGACACATTCTGCTCAGCTGGTTCTGATGTGCCTCCTACTGTGTTCTTTGTCTAGACCATTCTGAAAGATTAAGGGATAGGAAGATCAGAATAGATTACTTGGAAATCAAGGGTGATAGGAAAATTGAGCAGAAATGATATCAAGAATTGAAATAAGGACCCTATACTGTGAATGAGCTTTTCCTAGAATCCTTAATCTTATTCCATACCCTGCCCTAGGGTATTACCCTATTTAAGGATAGGACCTGTATGGGCCACCATAAAAACGTGTCACGACCCGCACCCGGAAATTCGGGCACGAGTGCGTGGGTACGTCCAGCCTACGCCGCAGAGTCAGCGGTAGTACGCTGTCTAGGTCAAATCCACAGCTAACTAAACTAGCTCATTCACAAATAACATAGGCAAGATAATAATGGGAAACAGATACTTAAGATTTCAAATGAAATAAATGCGACAACAGATTCAAATGTTTAGTACAGAAATCAGAATTGAAATCGGGGACAAACCCGATTACTAAGATAAAAGAGCAATAAATAAAAATAGCTACTGCTATCTACTCTGCAGCAGGGGTCTCCTGGGTGGGATCTGGCTCCTCATAAGTATCATCTGTACCCTCATAGAGACCATAATATGTAGGGGCAAGGTCCTCATCAATGCCTAAATCAACGGATCCAGTCAGGAAAGGAGCAAAGTACACAATACACAACAAGATTAAACTAAATATTTATGATAATTAAATTGAGTATCATATTGAGAAAATTGCATAAAAGAACATCAATATCTCAGAGTTAATGCTATAAACAGGAATATGAGAAAATAGGAATAAATGAGACAGGAAATAAAACTACAATAGTCAACAAGAACTATAACAAGACCAGAAGCTATCTGTGTGAACTTATGTTTGTTTTAGAATACTTAGCTGGCATGTAGGGGTTTATAAGGCTAATCCGGCTGTCATAAACGCTATTAAACAGGGAAAATCGAGATCCGGCTGAGGGTACAGTCGCGTACCAACAACTATTAAACATGGCAGGGGAAAGGGGAAACTACATGCCTTCTAGTATTCTCCCACCCGACATGAAAAATAAGACATGAACTCCAATATTCAAGACATGAAATCCAGCATTCCTAACACTAGGTGTATTCATCAAGGGTACTAATAAAGCAGGGAATTAATTATCACAATATAAAGATTTAACTTGAAGTGCAGGTACTTGCCTGTTGTTTGGATCCAGTTAATTGTACTTGGGGAAATATTCCAGAGGTGAGTCCAAAAGCTGAAATAGACATTACCATCACGCTCAGAAGATGTCAAATAGCTAGAAATGCCTGTCCTTGGGTCCAATTTGTAGACAAGGGCAAAAACGACAGTTTCGGGTCAAAACGGGGTCTACCGGTGGGCCCGCTTTGCACCAAAAAACATATCCGGGTCAACGGTCTCCAAATTCACCAAACTTAGTGTCAACAGGTCAGGAACGCTGATACGAACCCAACGGAACTTTCAGAATTGGATTCCGATGAGCCAATCACAAAATCGCCCGTTGAGCGGGGCCTGTGGGGCCCACGACACGCGATTTCGTCAACGTTCTCAGAATCGAAGCAAACTTGACCCACAGGACCAGCGTATCGCTATGAGTCCGATGGTGCAAGTTTTGTCTCGATCTGACGAGTGTACAAGAAGTTAGGGCAAATTACAGAAAAGTCGAATACGGGACGATGTCCGCGGATACGCGTTGATTCCGGTGTGCACGCACACCCGAATCAGCTTCCGCGAAATCTCACACGTCCGTATCGACGACACGCACGTATCTGTGAATACCGCACGCGACCAAGTCATCCCGTTTGGCGGGGCGCACTCAGTTCCGGGGTAAAATAGGGTCTGATTTTTTCCTGTTTTTGGATCGCGGTGTGCGATCACCACAGGACGCGATGTCCCGAGCGGTTTATCCGGACACCGAGAGGGTCATACAGGCTTCGCAACGCAAATTGCGAAATCAAATACAGAGCTACGAACAAAAAGTTACAAGTACCTGAAGGGGACCCGAAAACCTGGGTCGAACCGAGTCCGACACGTGTCCGACTCGTGTCGGACACAGGGAACCTAGGGTTAGGGTTTCCTGGATGCTGCGGCGGTGGCCGGCCGGGGGTACGCCGGAGGTGGGCTGGGGCTGCTCGTCGGCTGAGGTCGAGACGGGGCGGAGGCGTTGGCCGGTCGGCGGAGCTCTGGGAGGCGGCGGCGTTCTGGGAAGAAGAAGGAGGAGAGGGGAGAAAGAGGAGGCGCTGGCTGGGTGGTCGAGGGCGGTCGGGTCCGACGAGGGGAGAGGGAGGAGGATCTGCAGCAGAGGGAGGGGGAGATTCCGGCGAGGTGGCGGAGCGGAGAGTTAGGGTTAGGATTCCGGTGGGAGGAAGTGGGGAAGAAGAAGAAGAGGGGGGGCTTTTAAAGGGGGAGGAGTCGGTTAGGGGGGCTGAGCACGGCGGGGAAGAGGGGCTCGTGGCGCGGAGGACGTGGGGAGGTCGACCGGAGCGAGCGGCGCTGCGCGCGGAGCTCGCCGGAAGAGTCGGGCGGCGTGGGGCTGGGGGAAAGGGTCTCCGGGTCGGGTCGTGGGCGGGTTCGGGTCCGACCAACCCGACCCGACCCGATAGGTGGCGGGCTGCTGGGCTGCTGGGCCGGTCCACTGGGCCGGGCCGGCCCAAGGAAGGAAAAAAAAGAAAAAATAAAATAAAATAAAAAAAATCAGTTAATTATATAATTAATTAAAAATTGTTTTTAGGCATTTAAAAATAGGTCTGAGGCCCAGAAAAATCCAGAAAAATTTTCCTCAGTCCAGTTTTTTATTTTACACCCAAAAATATTATTTTCATAATATTTTAATATTATTTATTAACAATTAAAAATTATTTAATAATTAAGAACCTTGATTTTAATTTCAGAAAATTCCCAGAAAATTCCAGAAAATTGGGAAAAATCTAAGTTTTAATAATTTTGAAAATTCAGGGGATTTACAGCTCCGGACACCAAACGCACTCTATTTTTTTAAGAACTATATCAAGGTTAGTTTTTTGATTAAATAATTTATTTTAATAATTTATGAGCCTACTTTTTCAGAAAATTCTAAAAGTGTCAGTTGTCCGAAATCAGACGTATTTTGGTATTTTTGAGATTACGAGAGATCCAGAACTCAGAATTATGAGCCGTTTGAAGTTTCGAAAATCTGACATAATAAAATTTCATAAAATTATTTTTACAGAATTTAATATGTAAATTTATTCTACTGTAAAAATTGTGCAACGTAGACGTAAATAGGAAACCACTAAGAACTGTCATCTGTGCGCCCTTGTGGCCATAACTCTTTACCGACTTATGATTTTATAAAACTGTCGAATATGGTGTTCATGTAGTATTGAAATCTATAGGATTTCATTCACAAATTCAGGATTTGAGTTGGTTGACTTTTTGGTCAACGGATTGCCTCAATTTGCATGCCATGGATCACAAATCCATAAAGTTGACTTTCTTTGGACTAAAATTAGGGTTTAACAATAAAATCAGATTATAATAAGATTAAAATACTATTTTAGGTTATTTTATTCAGAATTAAAATAGATTAAATGGAGGAACCTATTTACCCACTTTTGTAACCTAACTTGTTTAATTTATGTGACGGGTAGATCGGACGACGCCTTGAGTTGGGACTTCATCCTTTTCAGACCAGGCAAGATACCTTGCCAAATTGTTTACAGTACTTTGCATGCTTAGTATATTTTTGTATATCTATTGCATTTCTATTTATTCATTGCATGTGTAGTTTCTTTCAGTCATTACTATATATTAGATATGTTGACACACACTTGACACTTAGTATCATAGAGGACAATCAGTAGGCGTATAGACTTTAACCACTCTGGTAATCCATAGTAACTAGCACGCACTATGGTGGTCGTATCCGATGGTCGCTACCCCCGAGGTATGTCAATTGATGGATTCACGAGGGTCGCTACCCCCGAGGTATGTCGGCTGATGATGTTCACAGACGTGTGTGTGAGTGTGAGATTTAGATCGAGTAGCCTACCCTTGCCCATACGTCGAAAAGTTGTCCTTATTTGCATTCAGATTGATTGTCTTGTACAGCGTACTTACATATTTTTTACCTATTATGTATGTTTACTGTATTCAAATTGGCTTGTTGTTCTGTATCTTGTTACGTCCCTCTGAGGACCTGGTCCCCTTTCAGGTGTATCTGTTCTTGAGTAATTGCAGGAGCGCAGATTCGGATGGTTACATATGTTTCGAGGATGTCTTCTCTCCGAGCCCCATGATTGTTAGCAGGTATTCCTATATTGTGTTTATTGTGTTGTACTTTTCCATTCGAGTTGCTAGTAGATTTGTTTCCATCCAACTATCATCCTTAGATACTTATATTGAGATCTAGTTTCATAGATACTAGTTATTTATTTATATTAATTTTCTGTGGATGAGATTTAGGTTATACCCTGTGAATTGTGACATATGTTTATACCATTTGTGGATTGATATTCATATTACAGCGTACGTGTGGATTTTGGTTTCCATATATTGGAGTTGCCATATCCATACGGCTGGCATGCTTACGTGTTCCTAGTCCTACGTATTTTTGGACTAGGGCGCGACATGTTTTTGTGGTGGCCCATGCATGTCGAGAGCATATTATCTCGGTTACGTCACTATACCGAGCAAGCTTGCGCATAGGATTAGAATATAGGATCTCATCCACTTATTTATCACCTCCCTTGATTTCATTTCGCATTCTCATTTGATTGCTTGCATTGCATCTTTCTTGATCCCTTCTCAACGTCGATCTTCTCTCGTGCTTGATAGAGGTTTGGAAGATGACTTATACTAGGTATATACCCTCTAGTATTCAATAACACTATTAGTTAAATTATTGTAAGTTGGATAGTATATCTCATAACCTAGTAACACATAGTCCTATTGCCCCATTAATGAAGTATAATTGAAGAACACCAGCTATAAACTTGCATAAAAAGATAGTGTTTATCCAGACTATAGAACTTTAGTATTATTCTGGACTGTAGAACTTAGAGGCCCATACACCCATTTGGTTGACTTTAGACTTAGACAAGAAATTAGTATGGCAAATGTAGAGGCACAACATCGATCTTCTTGGTGAACTTAGATTATTCAGTACATTCCTCCATCATAATCAAGCGTACTTATATTTTTACTACCTCGACTTATGCTGCTATTATAGCCTAGTTTTGCAAGCTTATTCTTTTATTAAGCATGTTCATGACATATGTATTATTGGGGGCCCACACTAATACATTGTCTAAATCAGAATCGGTATATTATGGTCTGATCAACCGTAGTACACTTGGTTCGCTCTTTGTATCACTACTTTATGTGGATTGAGATATAGTTGACTCATCTTGTTAGACGAATATACTTGCCCTCTAGACTGGTCAGAGCATATCATGTCAGGTACATAACTGTTCTGATATGAACATGCATATATGAATTTACCAAAATAAGATTTTAATCCACAACTGCCTTGGCAACTCCCTTTCAAAATTCTTTAATCCCTTCGAATCCCGTACTTGTATTATATCACCTCCTCCTTGAACTCTTTATTATTGTTTTCCGTCTTTCCCTATTTCAGAAAGACGAACGTTCGTGCTTAGTATAAGTTTGATACACGAATAGTACTAGATATACCCCATAGGCCAAGCACTCATGATGACAAACAAGAGAGCGCGGCCATAGGAAGCCGTAGATACAGGTACGACCTTAGTTATATGTGTCATTGCATACTCATGACCCCCCTTTATGACACGAGATCTTAGGTGCATAGTAGATGTAGAATTATATAGGTGTTGGTTTAGCAGTTGTGAGGATATACTGATATTTTACCCAGATGGCATACACGCGATGCTAATAGATGATGCGAGTAGCAGTAGTAGTATTATTTTTCTATCACCATCTCGCCCCCTTGGGTGGCTCATCTTCTCTTCTCTATCCATTCATTATCTCGTGCTTAATTCTCCCTATCGTAGTTACGTCTTTTTCGTGCCAACATGAATTGTTGGTCTACTTTGACCCCATCCTTAGTTTTGTTAGTTAAAACATAAATGGTTTAGTAGATGATTAATAACTAAAGGATGAGTTCTTAATAATAACCCTTATGTATATGACCTATAACAATATATGTATCCTCTTATTATTTTAAAAACCATGTATAGCATCCCTTAGGCTAATAGGAATTTGTTAGACTGTTTGAACTAGTTTATACTTTTAATAGTTTTATAAGTTAGTCAAGACTTTAACTGTTGCCCAAAAACTTAGACTATGCCTAGGAAAGAATTGAAGGCACTTGTTACGAACTGAAAACTATGACAAATCGCTGGCAAAGTAGCGACATCTGCAGCTAGACCGTTGTAGTAAAGTAGTCGAAGTATTTGCAGACATATTGGTCAGGTGGCATGGCAGTATTAGACTACGATACTTGACGGTTACAAAGAAAAATCATGGTTGTGAGATTCAAGACAAGTACCCCAAGATTCTCGACCCAATAAATATATTCGTCTTACAACCTAGACAATAGCCTCAAGAGACTGTGACTACTAGTAGAACTTTTGTAAGTTGGGTAGTGTAGACGAGTTAGAGGATAATAGGATAGTGTATGGACAATAAATGAGAAGTATTAGAATGACAGACCATGACTTTTAGGAAGCACTGCTAGATAGCTATGTAGTGTAATAGCTATAGTGATTATTATGAATATGGGTTAGTGTTAATTTCGAGGACGAAATTTTTGTAAATTGGGTAGATTGTAAACCCCCTCACCAAAAATAGATATTTTGTGTGTATTTTATATTATTATATTTATTATAGATATTAAATTTCTTTAGAGTATTCTCTTAGTTAATTAGAAAATAAATTTTTTGATATATTTGCTTATATAAATATTTATTTAGAATTATTTTAGGTTATTTTAGATTTTTGGATATTTTTCTAGAATTTTTGGTAATTAAAACTTAGAAAACATAAATTTTTAGGACTTCTATGATTTACTGAACGACCATACTTGCATGTTGTTCCTACCAAATATTTATTTTAGTTTAAAATATTTAATTATATTTTTCTATAATTTATTTAGAATTTTAAGAAATTTATTTAGATTTTTAAAATTATTTAGGATTTATTTGGATATATATAGTCTTAATATTAGATAGATGCTAATTTAGTGTTAATAGATATTAATAAGATTTTATAATTTATTTGTATTATCTTTAATTATATTTAAGATTATAAATTATTGAGATAAATTCAAACTCTGTTTTAAATTAATGCAAATCCTGAACCTACTAGGAAAGCAACTTCATGCATATCCTATCCTTATTTAAATTCATCATAATCCTACCCAAATTAACCAATCCTAGTCGTATTTAATTAAGTAGTGTCCACCATTATAAATAACTCATCCTTCATATTTTTTTTTCCCAAATTCCTCTCTTTTTCGTCCAAAAATAATTAAAATTTGTCATAAATTCAGCCTCATTTTCTACTAGTTATGACGAATTAAAAAGATGATATCTCCTAGCTCCGGACTCCAAACGCGCTCCAGTTTTTTTTATTAGAACTATATCAAGGTTATTTTTCTGATTATATAATTTATTTTAATAATTTATGAACCTATTTTTTCAAAAAAATTCTAAAAATGTTAGTTGTCCGAAATCAGATGTATTTTGGTATTTTTGAGATTATGGGAGATCCCGAACTCGGAATTACGAGCCGTTTGAAGTTTCGAAAATCTAACATAATAAAATTTCATAAAATTATTTTTACAGAATTTAATATGTAAATTTAATCTACTGTAAAATTTGTACAACATAGACGTAAATAGGAAATTACTAAAAACTGTCATCTGTGCGCCCTTGTGGCCATAACTCTTTACCGACTTATGATTTTATAAAACCGTCGAATATGGTGTTCATGTAGTATTAAAATCTATAGGATTTCATTCACAAATCCAGGATTTGAGTTGATTGACTTTTTGGTCAACAAATTGCCTCAATTTGCGTGCCATTGATCACAAATCCGTAAAGTTGACTTTCTTTGGACCAAAATTAGGTTTTAACAATAAAATCAGATTATAATAAGATTAAAATACTATTTTAGGTTATTTTATTCATAATTAAAATAGATTAAATGGAGGAACCTATTTACCCACTTTTGTAACCTAACTTGTTTAATTTATGTGACGGGTAGATCGGACGACGCCTTGAGTTGGGACTTCATCCTTTTCAGACCAGACAAGATACCTTGCCAAATTGTTTACAGTACTTTGCATGCTTAGTATATTTCTGTATATTTATTGTATTTTTGTTTATTCATTACATGTGTAGTTTCTTTCAGTCATTACTATATATTAGATATGTTGACACACACTTGACACTTAGTATCATAGAGGACAATCAGTAGGCGTATGGGCTTTAACTACTCTAGTAAACCGTAGTAACTAGCACGCACTATGGTGGTCGTGTCCGATGGTCGCTACCCCCGAGGTATGTCGATTGATGGAGTCACGAGGCTCGCTACCCCCGAGGTATGTCGGCTGATGATGTTCACTGACGTGTGTGTGAGTATGAGATTTAGATCGAGTAGCCTACCCTTGCCTATACGTCAAAAAGTTGTCCTCATTTGCATTCATATAGATTGTCTTGTACAGCGTACTTACATATTTTCTACCTATTATGCATGTTTACTGTATTCAAATTGGCTTGTTGTTCTGTATCTTGTTACGTCCCTCTGAGGACCTGGTCCCCTTCTAGGTGTATCTGTTCTTGAGTAATTACAGGAGCGCAGATTCGGATGGTTATATATGTTTCGAGGATGTCTTCTCTCCGAGCCCCATGATTGTTAGCTGGTATTCCTATATTGTGTTTATTGTGTTGTACTTTTCCATTCGAGTTGGTAGTGGATTTATTTTCATCCAACTATCATTCTTAGATACTTATATTGAGATCTAGTTTCATAGATACTGGTTATTTATTTATATTGATTTTCTGTGGATGAGATTTAGATTATACCCTGTGACTTGTGACATATGTTTATACCACTTGTGGATTGATATTCATATTACAGCGTACGTGTGGATTTTGGTTTTCATATATTGGAGTTGCCATATCCATACGACTGGCATGCTTACGTGTTCCTAGTCCTACGTATTTTGGGACTGGGGTGTGACAAGCATGCACTATGGTAGTCGTGTTCGATGGTCGCCACCCCTGCGGTATATCGATTGATGGTGTCACGAGGGTCGCTACCCTCGCGGTATATCGGCTGATGATGTTCCTGACGTGTGTATGAGTTGTGAGATTAGATAGAGTAGCCTACCCATGCCCATACGTTAAAAAGTTGTCCTTATTTGCATTCATATAGATTGTCTTATACAGCGTACTTATTTATTTTCAAACATTATGCATCTTTACTATATTCAAATTGGCTTGCTTCTATGTATCTTGTTACGTCCCTCTGAGGACATGGTCCCTTTCCAAGTGTAGATGTTTATGACTATTCGCAGGAGCACAGATCAGTACTTACTACTTATCTCTTCCGAGGAGGTCTTGCCTTCTGAGCATCAGTGATTATCTCTAGCGAGGGATCGCCTCGCCGATACACTTCTATCATCACCTTATTTATATTTGAGATTTTATATCCCTCTCTCATTCTAGTTTTGATATAGTCATTGGTAGTGGATTTGTCTCCACCCGACTATTAGTTTTGGATTATTCAGACTCATTATTCTAGTTTAGTTATTTTCTTTTGGTGACTTATTGTGTGGATGAGATTTAGTATATCTGTGACTGGTGACCATATATATACCATATGTGAGTTTATATTCATATTACAGTGTACGTGTGTATTATGGTATCCATATATTGGAGTTGCCATATATATACGGCTGGCATGCTTACGTGTCCCTAGTCCTACGTATTTTGGGACTGGGACATGACAGTAACCTCACGTCTCATGTCCACAATGTCTCATGTCCATAATATGCAAGATCATGAACTCTAGCTAGTACAATGAGTCATAATAATATCATATAATATGCAAGTCTCATATCACGAATCCTGTAAGCCTATACAGAATCACCATGAATAACTCCAGAAAGATTCTGTCACATGAAATAGTATTAAGTGTCCTACGGTATGGCGTACTTGGTAAAGCAAGCACGTAAAAATAGGATCATTGAATCAACTCTCTAAGTGACGTTACATGACTCCATGTATGGCGTCGACACCCGAATCTTGTTCGGACGCTAAGCAACGTCTCATGGTCCTAGGTTGAGCAGGCATATCACAATATATATATATATATATATATATATATATATATATTAAAGAAATACAAGTAGATAATATAACATGATCTATTGCAAGTTTGGCAAGGTACATTTGCCTGGGTTCTGAACTCCGGCAACTGCTTCTGGGCAAGTAGAATCTGTACGTACACCTCCGGATGCTGAAAAAAACATTACCAATGTTGTCAGAATACTTAAAATAGCTAAGATTGACTACCCATAAATCCAATTTGGACACAGGGGCAAAATTAACAATTTTGGATCAAAGTAGGGTCCACATGTGGCCCACTTTGCACCAAAAAATATCCCAAAGAAAAAGTTATCCAAATTTATTAAACTTAGTGTCTACGAGTCCAAAACGATGATACGAACCCAACGGAACATACGGGACTGGATTCTGATGAGCCGATCACAAAATCGCCCGTCATATGGAACCGTAGGGCCCACAAAACGGTATTTTGTCAACATTCTCAGATTTGAACCAAACTTGGGTCATAGGACCAGCATAATGCTACGAATTCAATGGCATTGGTTTCATTACGAACCGACGAGTATATACGAAGTTATGGCGAGGTATCGGAATAGGCCGATACGGTATTTTTTGGCGGATACGCGTTGATTCCTGCGTTCACGCATGTCCAAATCAAGTTCCATAAAAGCCCATATGTCTGCGTTTACGTTACGCACCATTCGATATAATTCGCACACGATGACGTGGCCTCGTTTGGCTGAACGTACCCCGTATCAGAGATTTTTGGTGTTCTAAAAATAAGTTTTTGGTCAATTTCAAGACAAAATAAATTAAAATTAAAACAAAAATAAATAAAACTATTTAAAGAAATTTAATCTTGGTTAGGTTGTCGTTACACAAGAAAAAAATTAATAAGTTTGGCCTCACGGGTTGAGAGTTATAGCCCTCCAAATATAGGTATTTTGATAGTTTCAAAATTGTTAGAAATGCAGGTTTTTGGACCAACTTTCGGTTCGAATTTCTCCTAATATAAGCCATACAAATTCAAAATTTTTGAAGGGGCTTGATGGCCTTCATATTGCGAATGAATATGGACAAAAAGCTAGTAAAATGGTCGAGAGAGGAGGGCGTTCTCGTACCTCAAAGATGGCTCGCGGGTTGAATGATGCTGCTGCTGTTCGCGCGACTGCGCGTGGCGGCACTCCGACGCTGCTTCGGCACGGCGACGGCGACAACGAGGGGTCAAAGTGTTCGACGAGGGTAGAGGCATGGGTGATGGTGGATGTGGTTTAGGACTAGGGTTAGAATTTTATGCATGTTTACACACACACACACACACACACACACACACACACACACACATATATATATATATATATATATATATATATATATATATATATATATATATATATATATATATATATATAACGAAAGATTGAGGGAGAGTGAGCGGGTTTGGGGGGTCTGGGCTTGGGTAGTTTTAGGCTTTGGGTTTGGGTTTCGGGTTTAGTTAGGTTAGTGTTAGGATTCATTTTATTTCTTTTTCTTTTCCTATTCTTTGTTTATTTTATTCATAATATTTATATGTAGAAAATTCTCGAAAATAGTTAGGTACTTGAGAAAAATTCTAAAAAATTTATATTTCCTCTAACAAAGAATTTACAACCAATTTATATCAATTCAAAAGGTATTTACTAAATATGAATAAATATTAAATTAGTTAAATAAATCTATAAATTCTATTTTTTATTTAATATTATATTAGAAGCATGCAGGGGTTCGAATAACGCAACTCGAGTGTTATGTGCATAATAAGACCAATTAGGCTCATAGTATGGATTTAGTTGTAAGCAATGGGTTAGTGTGGCGTGTTAAAATTGTACGCCACGATAAAAGGGTTAATTATCATCGTTTCCTCGTAATTGTGTCGCGAAGGTTGTGCGACCAAAACGAAGCATGGAATTATGAATTTTTTAGTGACAGTCATATCAGGAGCCTGATTTGACTCGTCTAAGTCGAGTAAGCTAGGTTGGTTGGAAGGGAAAGGCTAGTGTTGCACTGAAGATCTTAAAACCATGGTGGTTGATTTTCAAAGTTTAATTAAATTATCGACTAAATATTTAAAAATAAAAAATAATAATTATTAATTATCAAACTAAACCTATAAAAAAACCAGGGTGCTCACATCGAGGGTGAGCTATAAGTATTCTTGAACATAAATTCCGAGTCGGAGGCCTACTACAATTTTTGACGTGATTAATTTTGGCAAATTTTGCTCTAGATCATGACACTCACTCCCCCAAAATATATATATTAATACATATTCAATGATTTCAAGTATATTTGCAAGAACATATTCTTTAATACTTTAAGGCAACCGTACCCTCCGATATTTGGATTGGGGTGGATATGATCATGGTTAATTTCGGATATTTATGTAATCATAAGTGTCGATTTCTAACTATGATATAGGTTGTTTGATATAAATTTGCGTATTTATTTTAGTCAAGATATTGTGTTTGGTTATGGGTAGTACCTTGTGTGTGTGTGTGTGTGTCAAGTGTATGGGAGTGTCCAAGTGAGAGGTGTGTATGTGTATATGTTTGAGTGGGGGATGAGTGAGCTAGTGAGAATTAATAATCTATATAGATAGATACATATATAAGGATATAAAAATATACAGTTATAGAAGTAGGTATAAATATGTGTTGAGTGTCAAGAGTGAGTGGCCTAGAGTGTATGTTGGTACCAAGATACCAAGTATCAAGTATAGTTAGTATCATGGGTATTTAAAACTATATCCTAGTGTCAAGATACAAGAGTATTTCAAAGTGAGATTGTGTACCATGGTATTTGATATCCACATGATACACAAATACCTCGAGTGTTATCAAGTCATATGTGTATATTGGATACTCCAAAGTCAAGTGTCCATGCCAGCCCTTATCTGAAAAGTAAATTTATATCTGTAAGCCTTCTTGAGACTTTTAGAGTTCTACCAATATTTAAAAAATTATAGAAAAGACAAAGAACACATCAAAGTATCCAAGTTAGATTTTTCAAAAATCTGGTATAACTCTAAAAGCCTCAAAAAGGCATATAGATACAAATTTACTTTCCAGAGAATGACTAAAAATGAACACGTGACGACACCTATTTAATAAGATTTGAAATCCGAGTTTTCCACATGTCTACTAGTTTTTAGATAGTCATGAATTATAAAACAGATACTCATGAACCACGATATGGATACTCACGCATCACAACTCGAATACTCACGCATCAATAAGAGTTGTTACTTTGATGAACATGTGTACCCACCTTTGCATCCATTTGGATAATATACTTGAACGATGTCTATTCATCTTTTCAGAAGTATCTAGAAATGGATCTGAATTACTGCCTGCATCATCGTTCATGAATGTACAACCATCATCCAGATGACATGTGCGGTGTGCGAGATCAATTCATACAGGGGGTAGAATAGTTTCTGCAGTTCGCCAAGGCGTTCCCTCAGTACATAGAAGGTACCAAAATTAAGTGCCCGTGTGTGAGATATCGCAACTTGAAATATCACTCAGAAGTGGATGTGACATATCATTTATACTCGACAGGTTTTATGTCGAATTACTATTAGTGAACCTCACATGGAGAACTTGTGTCTTTAACATCGAAGTCGGAGTCTTATTTTGAGTTGTATATGGGTGTCCACGACCACGCTGATTATGACGATGGGTGGGTGAACATAATTTTTGATGCTGCAGGACCTAGTTTTGATCCGGACAATCATGATACAGCTGAGGAGGCACCAAATACTGTAAAGTTTATGGAGTTACTAGAAAATACAAGAACTCTATTATATCATGGTTGTGAGGATCATTCACTGTTGGAGGTGGTTACAAGACTGTTGAGCATTAAGTTTAATTTTAACATGTCTTAAGAATACTATAACCGACTGATGGAGTTGATTATAGAGATCTTGTCGGCAGGTGCTAAGTTACCTAAATACTTCTACCGGTCTAAGAGGATTGTGAGATCGCTCTTGATGGGATACGAGAAAATCGAAGCATGTTGTAACGGGCGCATGTTGTACTACAAAGACGACAAAGATGAAGATGTGTGCATATTTTATGGTGTTGATCGCTACAAGAAAACTAGTACAGGAAGGTCTGTCGGTGCAAGAAAGCCGACCGGCTCTATGCACTTCTTGCCTTTAACGCCGCGGTTGCAGAGGTTATTTATGGTGAAGGATACTGCTGAAAATATGAGTTTGTACAGAAGAGAACAAATTAAAGGAGTGTTACATCACCCATCCAATAGAGAAGCATGGAAGCACTTCGATCGATGGTATCCCAATTTTGCTTTGGATCCGCGTAATGTAAGATTGGAGCGCTTCTCTGACGGTTTGACCCCATTCGAACTTTCGGGCTCTCAGTATTACTGTTGGCCTGTGATCGTTACCCCGTACAACCTACCACCTTGGATTTGCATAAAGACTCCGGTTATGTTCTTAACCATCATTATTCTGGATCCGAACAATTCGAAGAGGAACATTTATGTGTACTTGCAATCGTTGATAGATGAGTTGAACTAGCTGTGGAAAGTAGGCTCCAACAGGTACGATGTTTCAAAAAAAATAAAATTTTCAGATGAGGGCAACACTTATGTGGACCATCAATTACTTTTCAGCTTATGGCATGTTATCATGATGGAGCACTCATGGTCATCTTCCATGTCTGTATTGTATGGAACGCACTAAGGCCTTTCATTTGAAATACAGAGGAAAACTGTGCTTCTTTAATTGTCATCGACATTTTTTGCCGTCGGATCATCCGTTCCGGAGAAACAAGAATACATTTTGTGCCGGCATTATGGAGAAGGCTAATCCACCTCCAAGGTAGCCCGGAGACACGATATGGTAAGATATTAAATATTTACCAAGTGCTATCAAAGAGCCTACTAAGGGGTGCAAGTGCGATGAATTTGGTCACACTCATAACTGGACGAAGAGGAGCATATTCTGGGATCTACCATATTGGAGCACCAATCTGATTAGACATAACCATGATGTTATGCATATCGAGAATAATATGTTTGACAACATAATTAATACTGTGATGGACGTAAAGGGGAAGACGGAAGACAATTCCAAGACCATCTTGGACTTGGAAGAAATATGCAGATGCCATACGTTGCATTTGATAGAGGAAGGGAATAGAAAGTATAAGCAGCCTAAGGCAATTTGTTTACTGGACAAGGAGGATAAAGGGAGACTTTGTGTAAACACCCGAATTTTTCAGAATTTAAAAAAATAAATTTTCAGGATTTTTTCTGTGATTTTTTAACTAATTAAAATAAATATTCTTCTGGATTAACTATTTTTTATGTATTAAATTAAATATTAAAATATTATAAAAATAATATTTTTGAGTGTTAAATAAATAATTAGACATACTGTAATTTTTTTGGAATTTAATGGACCCAAAAACTATTTTTAAATACCTAAGAACATAAGTTTTAAATAAACCAGAATTAACCCAGAATAAACCGGATTAAACGAAGCCCTAATTAAACCAAATCCTGAACCAACCCAAACGGATTGGATTTGAACCCGACCCGTACCCGCTAACTCGTACCCGACCCAAACCTTATTTTAAACCTAGTGGATTCGGATCCGGACCCAGAACCCGAACCCGCCTAGCTTCCGCTACATTAACCCCCAATTTCCTCCCGCAACCGTTGGCCGCCGCTTCGCTTTCCTCCGCCGTTTCCCCTTCGTCCGTTCACCCCGAGCCCCGGCCCCTTCCCAAACTGCCGATACCTTGCCTCCTCGTCGACCGACTACCTTCCAAACCGCCGCACCCCTTCTCCTCCCCGGCCTCCCTATAAAACCCGATTACCCCTTCACAACCACCGCTGCCACCACCACTCCACCGCCCCTCCGATGATCCTTCGGCCGACCTCGACCCAGGCGACCCTTGCTGTGACCCGGCGACCCGCTGACAAGCTCCGTCGGCGACCTCCCCGAGTAGCCAGCAACTAGCAGACACCGCCACCGCCAGCAACCCCACCACGATGACCGAGCACAGTCGCCGCGCCGCGCCGTCTTGTCGTAAACAGCATCAAGGTACCCGTCTTGTCGCGTGCGTAACTCTCTGTACATAGATTCATATTTTATTCTATTGAATCCTACACGTAGACCGTATGACCCTCTCAAAACCTGTATAATTAGTTCAGGATATCATGTCCTGTGTCGGTCGCAAACCGTGACGCAAAAATAGGAAAAAAAACCCTATTTCTGAAAATTCAGAACCTGGCCCGAACTCACAAGTTCATGGCCATTTTGCGTGCAATCTGTTAATTATTTCTAAAATTCACTTGAACAGTTAATTAGATAATATAACCAAGTTTTAAACCCTATTTTTAGTTTAATTTATTGTATTGTAATTTGTAATTATTTCGAGGGTAAAATCGACCAAAAACTTGGTTATTTAAAACCCTGAATTTTCCCGGAACTGGGTGCGTCCCGCTAAACGAGGTAACTTGGTCATGTGCAAATTATACCGAAAGGTGCGTACCATCAATACGGACGTATGGGATTTTACGAAAGTTGATTTAGATGTACGTGCACACCGAAATCAACGCGTATCCGTCGAAATCGCCCCGTATCGGCCCTATTCTGAAACTTGTTGTAACTTTGTGTGTGCTCGTCGTTTCGAAACGAAACTTACGCCATCGAACTCGTAGCGATACGTTGGTCCTGTGACCCAAGTTTGGTTCGATTCTGAGAACGTTGACAAAATTCCGTACCTTGGGCCCCACGGCTCCACTTGACGGGCGATTTTGTGATCGGCTCATCAGAATCCAGTTCTGGACATTTCGTTGGGTTTGTATCATTGTTCTAGACTTGTAGACACTAAGTTTGAAGAATTTGGAGAACTTTGTCTCTGGCATATTTTTCGGTGCGAAGTGGGCCACATATGGACCCCGCTTTGACCAGAAACTGTCAATTTTGCCCCTGTGTCCAAATTGGACTTATGGATAGGCAATACTAGCTATTTTATATCTTCTGAGCATGATGGTAGTGTTTAATTCAGCAACCGGAGGAGCACTTGAAGATCCCGTTGTTACCAAAGCAACTGTTGGAATCCAAACCCCAGACAAGTGTACCTTGCCAATCTTGCAGTACTTGCTTTATATTATTCCTCTGATTTATTTATGTGATGTATCTGTTCAACCTAGGACCGTGTGATATTGCTTAACATCCGAATAATATTTGGGTGTCAATGCCGTACGCGGAGTTGTGTAACGTCACCTAGAGATTGATATCGCGACCCTATATATTTTCGAGCTTGCATTATCAAGTACATCATACCATAGGACACTTGACACTGTTCATGAGACAAAATCTTCCTGAGATATTCATGGTAATTCTGTATAGGTTACAGAATTCGTGACATAGATATTATATATGCTTAGCTATCATTATGAATCACTGCATCGGTTAGAGGTCATGATCTTGCGTGTCATGGACATGCGACGTGTGATTATATTGGGTGGGGAAAGACACACAGGCTACAGGCTGATTATATATATATATTTATTATTGTGAGGCTCTAGACTCTATATCAGAACCAGGCACTCTACTAGTGATATAACTGCTACCGGCTCCCCAACACAGAGCTTGTAGAAGTCTCAGCCTGAGTTCTAGTGATGCTCTCATTTTGCATATCACTTAGCTGGTTACATAGTTTGCACTATTTATTTATTTATTTATTTATATACTGTATTTATTTGTCTTGAGTTATTCTTGTACCTTTCTATGTCCCTGAGGACCTGGAATCCAGATTATGTCCCCAGGTTTAGCAGAGGAGATCTACCCCGAGGTATTCGGGACATGAGCAGACATTAGAGCAGTACCATTATCAGAGGACGAGGTGATCGCCGAGTATTTCTCCTGAGTATCTGGTTATTATACTCAGATATTTCTATTGTTAGACTCTTATTTCCTGTCTATTGAACTGTTGTATCAAACTCTTTATCGGGTTATTCCTCGAGATATTTATTGAGACTTGTTGATTATTATTTCATCTTGATTATTCTGATATTGATTGTATTTATCTTTTGTGGATGAGATTAGTATCATAGACCTTTACTGTTGTTTTACAGTTTAAATACACCCTAATGGGTCCATTAAATTGGATTTGTCCATTGGAGTGTGCTGCTGGCCATTGCCACGTGGCTAGTCCCTCGGTGTTTTGGGACTGGGGTGTGACACTTTGTAGGTGAATTCATGGGCTAAATTTTTTAGACGGGTACATGTCGAATCTGAGAAGATGCGTTAATCCGAAGGAGAACAAACTAACGGTATGAATAGCCAAGACTGTCACGTATTCATGGAGAGGTTAATTCCAATTACATTTTCGGAATTCTTACAGCAAGTAGTTTGGGATCCATTGACTGAGCTTAGCATATTCTTCAGGGATCTTTGTTATACAAAGTTGATCGTCGATCGTCTAGAAAAGCAAGAGAAGGACATTGTGGTAACACTGTGCAAACTTAAAAGAGTGTTCCCTCCTGGATTCTTCGACTCTATGGAGCATTTTCCAATTCATCTTTCTTACGAGGCACGTGTTGGTGGGCCTGTCGGTTATCGATGGATGTACTCGTTCGAGCGTCAACTGAACCACCTAAAGAGAAAGTAAAAAATAAGGCACGGGTCGAGGGTTCTATTTGTGAAGCTTATGTTCTTGAGGAGATTACAAACTTTTGCTCTATGTATTTCAAGACGCATGTTGCTACTAATAGAACAATAATTCCTAGAAACGACGACGGATATCAGGAATCTAATGATGCAATACTGAAAGTATTCAATGCTTTCGGTAAGCCTTCGGGCAAAATGAATAAGAGATATCTGAATGACGACTAGCTAAGGGCTGCTCAGTTGTATATATTATTCAATTGCGACGAGGACAAAGTGGAGAAGCTAGGGGGTAAGTAATTAATACGTCAATGTTTAAGTCATCTTAATGTAATAGTATACGCTAATTAATATTGTTACACTAATCAGGCGATGTTTTATTATTTTTTAGCATATTTAATGATGAGGTGAGGTCGATGAGCCCATACATAATAGTTGAAGAAGTAAAACATGAAATGAGACTTCATTTCCCTTCTTGGTTGAGTGCATATATAAAGATATTTTTGTATATGCACTATGCACAATAATTAATATAACGTTGAACTTAATATCATTTTCTTGGTATTTAGGTCGATCGTCCCCACACAACACTCGAGAATGAGTCTATTAGAACTCTAGTCAAGGGACCAATTTATGTCGTCAAAATATGGCTAAGCTACTGTGTGAATGGGTTTAGGTTCAAGTCAACAAAAGTCCCGATAAGAGGCAGCTTCTTGGATCTCGATTCTACAAAAAATAGTTGTTTGTGTATCAAATCTTTGAGCTACAAAGATGTCGAACCAGGCAATGATTTCTTAGGCGTCTTATGGGAGATTGTGGAGTTGACATATACTTATGGAATATAGCCTATTAAGATCGTATTATTCATGTATGATTGATTCGATCTGATCCAAGATCAAGGTTGGAAAATGGAAAAGCATGGTCTTGTGGATATAAACTATCAGCGTCAATATCAAGGCTATGAAGAATTTATCCTATCAAGTCAGACTCAGCTCGTGTACTTCACAACTTATCCTAAATGGGGAACAACGAGGTCGCACTGGTGGGCAGTATGCAAGACGAAAGATAGAAATACCTTTGACGTTAATGAAATTGCTTATCAGGAGGATGAGCTACCTATTGTAACAAATATTGTATATATGGACTCAACGAAAGTTTCTCATTATACGTCTAATCGTGTGAAAGAGGTAGAATTATCCGAAAAGGACGACGAAGTAGATGAAAGTGAAGATGAGGAGGAAAAGGAAGAGGAGAACGAGCAAAACGAAGAAAATAAATTTTTAGAAGGGGATTGAAAATAAAATAAAATCCATTTAGAACTCTAGTCATGTACTGTATTTTTAATGTGTAATGTAACATCTATTTTAACTGTATATATATATATATATATATATATATATATATATATATATATATATATATATATATATATATATATATATATATATATATATATATATCAGTTATTAATTATATTCTTTGTTTCCATCTATCTTACCAGATGACACCTATGACCTGAGCACATGCACGTCGCTTGAGAGAGGCACCTCCTACTGTTAAGGAGAAAGTAATACCTCCTAATATTAAGGAGAAAGTGATTGTTAAGGAGAAAGTTGCACCTCCTACTGTTAAATTGGAAGTTGTTGTTAAGGAGGAAGTGGCAACTTCTATTGTTAAGGAGGAAGTGGTACCTCCTACTGTTGGATAGGCACCAGCTCATAGGGGGGTTCCAGTCAACCAGCACCTATAATGGAGATTGATCACTTAGACGTTGCTTATGCGAAGTATCTGAGGGACTGGGTTCTGCCCCAGCGTATTGGATTTCCTTGAGATATTGAGAAAGGATCTTCTCTCAACACGTGAGGGAGCAAGTTGTGCAGGCAGTCAAGGTTGATTAGAAAGAAAAGGGAATTGGATAAGACTTAAGATGTGATTGTGATACTTTTATTGTGCTTATTGTGTGACCATGATACTTTTATATTATGCTTATTGTGTGAATTTGATACTTTAATTTTGTGTTTATTGTGTGACTATGATATTTTATATACTTTTGTGATATTTTGGACCCAAAAAATTCAACGAATGGTTGCTCCAGGTCTGTCTATTTTTATAAACTGTTATAAGTCTATGTATTTATTTTATTATCATATGTTATTATCGGGTATGACAGGACGACGAGGATCATATAAAGGTAGATCATCTAGACGGAGTGCTCCTCTAGTACCGGCTACTGGTTCCGGATCCTCGTCGTAGAGTACTCCAGCGTACCGACCAGTCACATCTCCGACTCCGTCGACGGTATGTGGCAGTACTCCTGGGACCAACAGTTCTATGCCTGAGACTACTCCCCCGTCCAGCCTTCCTCCTATTGAAGGCAACATGGAGACAAAGGAGCAGATGGAGGAGGTCAAGCCGACTCCATCTGCGCATGATCAGAGCGATCCTCCATGTGGGCAAGACGATGATGGAGATTTGGTGGGATGGGCCTAGCAAGTAAGTTAAATAGTTAACATTTTCCAAATAATTATATCTATATATTCATTAATTTAATTATCGTTGTATAGATATCGTCCCTCGGCGGTACAGAGAGTACTGGGGCATTTTCTGAGGTAGAACTATGGTGGGCCTTTGATCAACTACTCAGATGCTCCTGAAGATAGGAAGGTATTTTGGTTTGCCCACTTCAAGGTAAAAAAATATTTACTTTTGATATTGTAGAAGCATAAAAATGCTGGGAATTGTCCACGTACATATATGAAGTCCCTCCCTGCGTAAAATATGGCTTCAGAGCTGTACGCGTAAAAGTTTATGCTTCAAGACTGTTTGGCGTAAAATAGGGCTACAGAGCTGTACGCGTAAACAGAGCTTCAGGGCTGTATGGCGTAAAATATGGCTTCAGGGCTGTCCGCGTAAAGCAGAGCTTCAAAGCTATCCGCGTAAAGCAGGGCTTGAAAGTTATACGCGTAAAGCAGAGCTTCAAGGCTGTGTGGCGTAAAAGGTTGCTATACCTTCCTGCGTAAAGTTTAATGCAGCGTAAAGTTGTACGAGGAACTCTTCGTATTCCTCGGATGAATCTGTCAGTCAAATCAGTGAACCTGACGTCTGACAGAAGTACTGCGGCTGTGATGATGATCTTGCATAGAGATCCAGGTTGTCATTTAGCGACATATTCTTGATACAAGTCGTTTTTACGCATTCAAAGAATACGCTGCCTATTTTATATTGATATAAATGAGTTTTTACGCTCAAGATAAGACAAATCAGATGCCACATCAAAAGCTGCTTCTTGTACAGAGCTCGAGGCATATTTCTGTATTTAATGCACGAGATTTTGTTCTATTTGTCATGACTGGGGAAAGCTAAGACTGTGACTAATACGCTCACATCACCATCCTTGTATTTTACGCCAACCAAGCTATTTTCAACTATAGGAGTATGTCGTATGCTATCTCCTCGAAATACGCCAACACGACTATAATTGCAAAGGTACGTGATAAGGCTATTTAGCCCAGAATACACTCAAGACCTCAGTCGTGAAAGATCATTTGGCTTTTACGCCAACAAGTCACAGTTTGATCTTTTACGCCAACAACACAATCATTTGGCTTTTACGCCAACAAGACGGTCATCTGGCTTTTACGCCAACAAGACGGTCATCTGGCTTTTACGCCAACAAGTGACTAATACGTTCACATCACCATCCTTGCATTTTACGCCAACCAGGCTATTTTCAACTATAGGAGTACGCCGTATGCTATCTCCTCAAAATACACCAACACGGCTATAATTGCAAAGGTACGTGATAAGGCTATTTAGTCCAGAATACACTCAAGACCTCAGTCGTGAAAGATCATTTGGCTTTTAAGCCAACAAGTCACAGTTTGGTCTTTTACGCCAAAAACATGATCATTTAGCTTTTACGCCAACAAGACGGTCATCTGGCTTTTATGCCAACAAGACGGTCATCTGGCTTTTACGCAAACAAGGCGGTTACTTGGCTTTTACGCCAACCATCTTTTCGCAGGGGCAGTTACCTACGTGGCTTGCATGCCATGATCTTTAAGAAGCAGTTATACGCTTTACCTTATAAAGGGATACGTGTCACACGCAGATTCAGAAGATTATTTGAACGTGGGTAGCAGTTGTCCTAACCGCAGCTTAAATGAGGCAATCTTCTTTACAGTTTGGCCTTTAATGCCAAGAAGACTTGTCATTTGGCTTCTAAGCTAACTTGACGTTTGGCTTTTACGCCAACCAGGCAGTTACTTGATTGATCTCTATAAATAGAGACCCCTAGTCACAGGGTAAAGGAAGAAGACAGATCAGAGAGAGGGATAAGACAGAAAGGGCAGAGTTAGTTGAATCATATTCTATCATGTTCTTATTACCTCTGAATAGATATGTTTAACTAATTTGAAGAGAGAAGAGGAGAGAAATCATATTCTATCATGTTCATATTACCTCTGAATAGATATGTTTTCAATCTCCCTTGCAACCTTTGAATCTTCTTCTTCTTCTATAGCACTTCTTCATCATCGTGTGGTCCAAGGGACAGTGATCGACCGCAGATCAGACTCCTATAGCAATACTTTGCCAGAATCATTTTTATTGTACTTAACATCCTTGTATAGGATTAATTGTACTCTTTTTCTTGTTTGTAAACAAAAGAAAGGTTTCGTATAAACCCTTCTTCTTCAATTTGTTTATTCAAACAAAGATGGCGACTCTGCTGGGGAGGACTTTCTCCTCCGACGAGAAGGCAATTGCTCAACACGATGCTATATCCATCAGATCAAAGAAGAAGGTCGTCTAGTTCGACCAATCTGCTCATGAAGACATGCTTCAGGCATGGGGTAGTTCTTATTCCTCCTCTGTCCAGAACAACAGGAAGCTGCGTAAAGTGTGGATGCCTAAGACGTCCTCTACCCTTCCTGCAAGCTCTCACTCTCTGATCAACAGGGTTGTGACAACACAGCCAATACGCCCCGTGCGTAAAACTTTGTCTCTCGTTTGTCACGTGGTAGACAAAACTTCTGGCAATGCCTTAGTGCCAATCCAGAAGTCTCAAACACGCCCTGCGCGAAAACCTTCGTCTCCCGTCTGTGACATGGTAGACAAAACTTCTGGCAATGCCTCAGTGCCAATCCAGAAGTCTCAAATATGCCCTGCGCATAAAATTACATCTCCCGTCTATGATAAGGCAGATGTACCCTTTGATCACATCAAAGGAACAAACAATGACAGGCTGAAGGGGAGTCACTCTCGAATAGTCAGAGCATCATCTGAAGCTGAGAGTAGCATCTCATTTGAGTCTGAAGATGATGCAACTATGACCGTCTTCCCTGAGGATAGTGCGACTTAAGAACCCAAGGCGGAAGGGCTCAGTGTTCGCCAATGACTCGATGCTCTTGAGGTAATGATGCACACCATGAGTGCCACAATGCAGACTCTGACCCTCAAGAAAAATATGGTCCTGCTGATCTCAGGATCCGCAGTAATTCTGCAAGCCGAGAGTATCAATCTTCAGTTGATCCACACCAACCCGTCATGCCGTGAGGACGGTGATTCCCAAGAACCCAACAACGATATGTCTGGGGGTAGTCTCCCTCGACAAAACAGAGCAGCATCCAAAGTTGGGGGTAGAACTCCATCTGAGTCCGAAGATGATGCGACTATGACCATCTTCCCTGAGGATCGTACGACTCAGGGATCGGAAGCCAGAAAGCCAGAAGGGACTTTCTCCTTCAATAAGGATGACATCATTAAAATCTTCAATATATTGATGAAAGAAAATAAACTTTGGCTACCCGACATCAGACGCCCTAAAACGGCTGACAAGGTCGATGACCCAGAATATTATCTCTTTCATCGGTACATTTATCACCCCACAAAGGCATGCTATGTACTAAAAAGAAAAATCCAGGAGTTGATCGACGCCAAAGTCATCACTTTGCATATATGATCTCACTTCAATTTGGCAATTTCCTCCCTCAATAAGGACCGGATGATGAGTCCCCAAAGTCTCCCCAGCGGAGCAACCTTCAGTGAGTTTTATTTCTCGGACATGGGTTCACGTTCATATTACCTCTGAACTATAGTCCAAACATTTTTCCCAGCTAAGTTTGCCATGTCCAAGTGACCTCTGAGCAAACCTTCCAAGTTCGTCTATCGATTATTATGTTCATATTACCTCTGATATCGGTTGTCATCTCAACTTAGCACCCATACTTAATTCTAAGTACGCCAGTGGTGTTAAGACCACAAAAGTTTGATATGTTCATATTACCTCTGAGCAAATCTTCCAGGTTCGGCTATCGATTATCATGTCCATATTACCTCTGATATCGGTTGTCATCTCAACTTAGCACCCGTACTTAATTCTAAGTACGCCAGTGGTGTTAAGTTCACAAAAGTTTGCCATGTCCTTCGTACCTCTGAGCAAACCTTCTGGGTTCGGCTATCGATTATCATGTCCATATTACCTCTGATATCGGTTGTCATCTCAACTTAGCACCCGTACTTAATTCTAAGTACGCTAGTGGTGTTAAGACCACAAAAGTTTGCCATGTTCATATTACCTCTGAGCAAATCTTTCGGGTTCGGCTATCGATTATCATGTCCATATTACCTCTGATATCGGTTGTCATCTCAACTTAGCACCCGTACTTAATTCTAAGTACGCCAGTGGTGTTAAGACCACAAAAGTTTGCCATGTTTATATTACCTCTGAGCAAATCTTCCAGGTTTGGCTATCGATTATTATGTCCATATTACCTCTGATATCGGTTGTCATCTCAACTTAGCACCCGTACTTAATTCTAAGTACGCCAATGGTGTTAAGTTCACAAAAGTTTGCCATGTCCTTCGTACCTCTGAGCAAATCTTCCAGTTTTGACTATCGATTATCATGTCCATATTACCTCTGATATCGGTTGTCATCTCAATTTAGCATCCGTACTTAATTCTACGTACGCCAATGGTGTTAAGTCCACCAAACTTGCCACCTCTGGCAAGGCATATTTCAAACTTATTACTTGCACTCTCGCGCGCAAAAAAGTAATAAGTCCACCAAAAATCCTCCAATAGGATATCCTCATGATCGTACCTAACCTCTCGGTATGGCTATTGATCAGCTCACGTCTACGTCACCTCTGAGTTATCATTCTCACCTCCTTCCCAGTAGGGGTTGCCATATCCTTCGTACCTCTGAGCAAACCTTTCTGGTTTGGCTGTCGATCATTACGTCCACAGTACCTCTGATATCGATTGTCGTCTAAACTTATCACCTGTACTTAAATTTAAGTGCACCAATTGTGTTAAGTCCACCAAACTTGCCACCTCTGGCAAGACCTGTTTCGAACTTATTACTTGCACTATTGTGTACAAGAAGTAATAAGTCCACCAAAAAAATTCTCCAGCAGGATGTCCTCAATCCAAGGGATATTACGTCTCTCCACTTTCCCCAACAGAGTGGATCTATGACTATAAGAAAACGGTCATGTCCACATTACCTCTGTCCTATTTTTCTTTATCCCCACAGAGTCATATCTTTCCATGTCCATATTACCTCTGAGTAAGATATTTCTAGAACTTTTCCATGTCCATATTACCTCTGAGTAAAGTTCTGCTTTCTACTATCACGTTCGCATAACCCCTGATAGTGCTAGTCGTTTCAGCTTATTATCCGTACTTAAGGTATGCCATGGGTAATAAGTCCATAACTCAAGAGTTTGCCATGTCCATATTACCTCTGAACAAACATTCTTGTCCATCGACTTTATACCATCACGTCCATAATACCTCTGATGGTGTCAGTCGTTCCAACTTATTATCCGTACCCAGTCTTAGGTACGTCATGGGTAATAAGTCTACCAAAATCTCCCCAGCGGAAAATTCCTGGACTTTAATGGTAAGTTCCTAAAAATATACTATGTCTGAACAAGACTTGTACTCCCAATTTCCCCAGTAGAGCATTCCTCAGGTCCACTTGCACACTCTCGCAGTGACCACTAAAACCAATCTCGTTAGACGTTAGCCATGTACCTATTACCTCTGAGCTGTCGTCCCACCAATCTCCCCAGCGGAATATTCCTTAAGTCCACTTGTACACTGCCGCAGTGGCCACTCAAAAACCAATTTGGTTAGACACTAGCCATGTTCATATTACCTCTGAGCTATTGTCCTACCAATCTCCCCAGCGGATCAACCTCGGATAGACCACACTCAGCAAACCACTCCCCAGTGAGTGTCCCAGATATTAGTTCACGTCGGAACTACCGTCCTAATATTTTTCCTCGAGAGTTTGCCATGTCCATGTGACCTCTGAGCAAACTTCTCCCTACGACTACCATCAGTCGTCGTCTAAACTTATCACCCGTACTTAATTCTAAATACGCCAATGGTGTTAAGTCCACAAAACCCACCACGTCCATATTACCTCTGGCTGGGCTTGTTTTAAACTTATTACTTGCACTCCAGTGCACAAAAGGTAATAAGTCCACCAAAGATCCCCTAGCGGGATATCCTAAAAAATATCCTGATATCTTACTGCATCCACACTACCTCGGAGCAAGATATTTTCAGAACTTTTCTATGTCCATATTACCTCTGAGTAAAGTTATTCTCTTCGACTTTCTACTATCACGTTCGTATAACCTCTGATAGTGTCAGTCATTTCAACTTATTATCTGTACCTAGTCTTAGGTACGCCTTGGATAATAAGTCTACTAAAATTCTCCAAAAGAATGGAATGTACTACCCCGTACATATCACCTCTAGCAGGATATTCATTCCCATGTCAAAACTCTCTTTCATGCTTCTTTTTCAAAGTATTTCAAAACTTGTTCAAGTTTTAAAAACTTTGAAGGGGGTCTTGTAGAACCATGAAAAATGCTGGGAATTGTCCGCGTACATATATGAAGTCCCTCCCTGCGTAAAATATGGCTTCAGAGTTGTACGCGTAAAAGTTTACGCTTCAAGACTTTTTGGCGTAAAATAGGGCTACAGAGCTGTACGCGTAAAACAGAGATTCAAGGCTGTGTGGCATAAAATATGGCTTCAGGGCTGTCCGCGTAAAGCAAAGCTTCAAAGCTGTCCGCGTAAATCAGGGCTTGAAAGCTGTACGCGTAAAGCAGAGCTTCAAGGCTGTGTGGCGTAAAAGGTTGCTATACCTTCCTGCGTAAAGTTTAATGCAGCATAAAGTTGTACGAGGAACTCTTCGTATTTCTCGGATGAATCTGTCAGTCAAATCAGTGAACCTGACGTCTGACAAAAGTACTACGGCTGTGATGATGATCTTGCACAGAGACCTAGGTTGTCATTTAGCGACATATTCTTGATACAAGTCATTTTTACGCATTCAAAGAATACGCTGCCTATTCTACATTGACAGAAATGATTTTTTACGCGATTTTTTACGCTCAAGACAAGACAAACCAGACGCCACATCAAAAGCTGCTTCTTGTACAGAGCTCGAGGCATATCTCTGCATTTAATGCACGAGATTTTGTTCTATTTGTCATGACTGGGGAAAGCTAAGACTGTGACTAATACGCTCACATCACCATCCTTGCATTTTACGCCAACCAGGCTATTTTCAACTATAGGAGTACGCCGTATGCTATCTCCTTAAAATACGCCAACACGGCTATAATTGTAAAGGTACGTGTTAAGGCTATTTAGCCCAGAGTATGCTCAAGACCTCAGTCGTGATGGATAATTGGCTATTTTACGCTCACATCATCATCCTTGCATTTTATGCAAACCAGGCTATTTTCAACTATAGGAGTACGCCGTATGCTATCTCCTCGAAATACACCAACACGGCTATAATTGCAAAGATACGTGATAAGGCTATTTATCCCAGAATATACTCAAGACCTCAGTCGTGAAAGATCATTTGGCTTTTACGCCAACAAGTCACAGTTTGGTCTTTTACGCCAACAAGACGATCATTTGGCTTTTACGCCAATAAGACGGTCATCTGGCTTTTACGCCAACAAGTGACTAATACGCTCACATCACCATCCTTGCATTTTACGCCAAACAGAATATTTTCAACTATAGGAGTACGCTGTATGCTATCTTCTCGAAATATGCCAACACGGCTATAATTGTAAAGGTACGTGATAAGGCTATTTAGCCCAGAATACAGTCAAGACCTCAGTCGTGAAAGATCATTTGGCTTTTACGCCAACAAGTCACAGTTTGGTCTTTTATGCCAACAAGACGATCATTTGGCTTTTACGCCAACAAGACGGTCATCTGGCTTTTACGCCAACAAGTGACTAATACGCGCACATCACCATTCTTGCATTTTACGCCAACCAGGCTATTTTCAACTATAGGAGTATGCCGTATGCTATCTCCTCGAAATACGCCAACACGGCTATAATTGCAAAGGTACGTGATAAGGCTATTTAGCCCAGAATACACTCAAGATCTCAGTCGTGAAAGATCATTTGGCTTTTACGCTAACAAGTCACAGTTTGGTCTTTTATGCTAACAACACGATCATTTGGCTTTTACGCCCACAAGACGGTCATCTGGCTTTTACGCCAACAAGACGGTCATCTGGCTTTTATGCCAACAAGGCGGTTACTTGGCTTTTACGCCAACCATCTTTTTGCAGGGGTAGTTACCTACATGGCTTACATGCCATGATCTTCGAGAAGCAGTTATACGCGTTATCTTATAAAGGGATACGTGTCACACGCAGATTCAGAAGATTATTTAAAAGTGGGTAGTAGTTGTCCTAACCGCAGCTTAAAGGATGCAATCTTCTTCACAGTTTGGCCTTTGATGCCAAGAAGACCTATTATTTAGCTTCTACGCCAACTTAACGTTTGGCTTTTATGCCAACCAAGCAGTTACTTGATTGATCTCTATTAATAGAGACCCCTAGTCATAGGGTAAAGGGAGGAGGCAGATCAGAGAGAGGGACAAGACAGAGAGGGCAGAGTTAGTTGAATCATATTCTATCATGTTCATATTACCTCTGAATAGATATGTTTAACTAATTTGAAGAGAGAAGAGGAGAGAAATCATATTCTATCATGTTCATATTAGCTCTGGATAGATATATTTTCAATCCCCCTTGCAACCTTTGAAGCTTCTTCTTCTTCTACAGCACTTCTTCATCATCGTGTGGTCCAAGGGACAAAGTGATCGACCGCAGATCAGACTCCTATCGCAATACTTCCCCAAAATTATTTTTATTGTACTTAACATCCTCGTATAGGATTGATTGTACTATTTTTCTTGTTTGTAAACAAAAGAAAGGTTTCGTATAAACCCTTCTTCTTCAATTTGTTTATTCAAACAAATATCAATAATGATTTATGCATATTATGTAACTGTCTATTTTACTTCTTGTAGAAAACCTATTTTTATCTACCACACTGGGCTGAGAAGATCGAGGAGCAGTTTTCTGCTGTCGCCACCAAGCTAATTCATGATGCGATCAACGACCAGATGGTCCGTGATCGCGACGAAGAACCGATCCATTGTTGGATCACGTTTGAGCAGTAGACAATGATGAATGTGAGATCCGATGAACGCAAGTATAAGGAACAGTCGGAGAAGGCAAAGACGGCTATATCGAAGGCAGGAAAGTGGTATGGTGGCTCGATTTTATGACGAAACATTTCTGTCGTCTGGTATGTATTCTATTAAATATATATTATTTTAATGCAATTATGATAAGATGTTTAATTTTTATAACAAATAATATAATTTTTTACAGGTACAGAGGGGTTAGAACGCGAACATGGTGACAGTCTTCTTGGCCACACATCGGAAAGGCGGAAAGCTCATCAATGAGAAGGCCACACAGACCTATGTACGTTTTACTATCCTGTGTTAGTTTTAATATAACTTAGAAAATATGCAAATAGATATCTATATAGTTAGTAATAAGTAACTTAGACGTTAGAAACCACTTTTCTAGGACGAGTATCTTAAACTACTTGAGCGGGCGACTGCTAGTGCACCTGCAGAGGAAGGGGCTGGTACTTTCTCGCAGCCCTCGACATCTCCGTCGGTAGGCGAGCTCTAGATGACCGTCGTTGGTGGTCTTCATCGGGGTATGCAATACGGTACGGGATCCTACGTCGCCTATGTTATGATGTAGTCATCCAAGGCCCCCTCTGTCAGTGTGTATTCCTTGCAGCCTTCGCAGGCTTCGGCACGAGCCCAGGAGAGCTTTGACTGTCAGATTGCTGACCTGCGTGACGAGTTGCTATGGAGGATTACAGAGCGGCCACAGTTTGTACCGTAGACAGATGATGTGATAATCATCGCACATTTTGATTCGCTCGAGCATAGCCTTATGGAGCTCAGGACTCTAAGCCATATGACAGAGCATAGCCTTATGGAGCTCAGGACTATGGGCCAGACGACAGAGCGCAGCTTGGCATCTCTAGTCACGTCTATGGAGCGCAGATATATGGAGATGGAGGGGTGGCATACGGCCATGAGCGAATCACTTATGAGGATCCATGCGGCGCAGGATTTGTTGAGCCATGTCACTTCCATATTTTCTGACCTGGGGGTATTTTGGTCATTTTATAGTTAATTAATTATTGTGCATGTTGTATATAGTATTATTTATTTATTGTTAGATGTTATATTATCTTTTAGACTTGTATTAGTGGACCTAACTAGTTTAGAATTGACTTTTGGACCAACATTAATTTATTTAGACTAGAGCCCAAATAACTAGCCCATTTTGTTAAGTTAATGATTCAATTAGTCAAACCATTAGGAATAGAACCTTATTTCCTTAATTATTTTCTTCATGACAAGCCAGACTTTAGACATTTCTTGAGTTCCAAGACAAGGGGCTGGCCTACTTAGGAGAGGAGAAAATTCTCTCTCCTCCTTTCTTTATCCAAAAATTATAGATCTAGGAATTCCCTTCCCAAATTCCTTCATTTCCTACACCAAATTCCTATCAAATTACTTCATAATTCATCCCTACTTCACCACTGGGAACTCTAGAAGCAAGAAGGAGGCAAGGATCTACAATTTGGAGAAATTTGCACAAGTTGATGCTTCTTTGTGTTCATTGGAGACTTGCATTGGGAATCCATCTCCCAATAGGTATAATTCAGATTTCTCTTGCTAATTAAACTATAAATCTGTAGTTTAATCCTTAGGAAACCACCTAAGTACTAGGGCAACCTATAGGAAGATGAATTGACTACTAGGGAACCCTATTTTGGAAGTTATAGTGTGTTTTGTGCCAATCTTGGAGGAAATCCGAGATTGGTGCACCATGTGTTTGTCAACTGGTCAATTAGACCAAATTGACATGTGTTTGATTGTGTGAGACTATTGTCGTATCCAAAATAGAAACGTATAGGTCGTATCATGACAATTTGGTGATACGGGTTGATTTGGGAGTTTTTCCTTTGATACGGAGGTTTGAGCATGCCATATTTTGACACGGACCCGTAGTTGAGTAGCTAGCCCTTTATATTGTTTATAATTATGATTCAAGATTTGCTCGTATCCTTTGTGATATGTTTGGTGTTGAGTTAGGGTCGTATTGTAAGAGTATCATAGATTGAGTGTGATACGGGTACAATATACTCCACTTCAGTTCTTTATATCATATTCGTGCATTGTTCCATCTTATAGTTCTGTGATTGAGTATTCATATTTCAATGGTGGCATTATATACCTTGATGATCATTATTGTTAGATAGTATAGTTTTGTCACGACCCGCACCCGGAAATTCGGGCACGAGTGCGTGGGTACGTCCAGCCTACGCCGCAGAGTCGGCGGTAGTACGCTGTCTAGGTCAAATCCACAGCTAACTAAACTAGCTCATTCACAAATAACATAGGCAAGATAATAATGGAAAACAGATACTTAAGATTTCAAATGAAATAAATGCGACAACATATTCAAATATTTAGTACAGAAATCAGAATTAAAATCGGGAACAAACCCGATTACTAAGATAAAAGAGCAATAAATAAAAATAGCTACTGTTATCTACTATGCAGCAGGGGTCTCCTGGGTGGGATCTGGCTCCTCATAAGTATCATCTGTACCCTTATAGGGACCATAATATGTAGGTGCAAGGTCCTCATCAATGCCTAAATCAACGGATCCAGTCAGAAAAGGAGCAAAGTATACAATGCACAACAAGATTAAACTAAATATTTATGACAATTAAATTGAGTATCATATTGAGAAAATTGCATAAAAGAACATCAATATCTCAGAGTTAATGCTATAAACAGGAATATGAGAAAATAGGAATAAATGAGACAGGAAATGAAACTACAATAGTCAGCAAGAACTATAACAAGACCAGAAGCTATCTGCGTGAACTTGTGTTTGTTTTAGAATACATAGCTGGCATATAGGGGTTTATAAGGCTAATCTGGCCGTCATAAACGGCTATTAAATAGGAAAAATCGAGATCCGGCTGAGGGTACAGTCGCGTACCAACAGCTATTAAACATGGCAGGGGAAAGGGGAAACTACATGCCTTCTAGTATTCTCCCACCCGACATGAAAAATAAGACATGAACTCCAATATTCAAGACATGAAATCCAGCATTTCTAACACTAGGTGTATTCATCAAGGGTACTAATAAAGCAGGGAATTAATTATCACAATATAAAGATTTAACTTGAAGTGCAGGTACTTGCCTGTTGTTTGGATCCAGTTAATTGTACTTGGGGAAATATTCCAGAAATGAATTCAAAAGCTGAAATAGATATTACCATCATCCTCAGAAGATGTCAAATAGCTAGAAATGCCTGTCCTTGGGTCCAATTTGGAGACAAGGACAAAAACGACAGTTTCGGGTCAAAACGGGGTCTGCCGGTGGGCCGCTTTGCACCGAAAAATGTGTCCGGGTCAACGGACTCCAAATTCACCAAACTTAGTGTCAACAGGTCAGGAATGCTGATACGAACCCAATGGAACTTCCAGAATTGGATTCCGATGATCCGATCACAAAATCGCCCGTCGAGCGGGGCTTGTGGGGCCCACGACACGCGATTTCCTCAACGTTCTCAGAATTGAACCAAACTTGACCCACAGGACCAGCGTATCGCTACGAGTCTGATGGCGTAAGTTTCATCTCGATCTGACGAGTGTACAAGAAGTTAGGGCGAATTGCACAAAAGTCGGATATGGGGCGATGTCCGCGGATACGCGTTGATTTCGGTGTGCACGCACACCCAAATCAGCTTTCGCGAAATCTCATACGTCCGTATCGACGATGCGCACGTATCTGTGAAGACCGCATACGACCAAGTCATCCCGTTTGGCGGGGCGCACTCAGTTCCGGGGTAAAACAGGGTCTAGTTTTTTCCTGTTTTTGGATCGCGGTGTACGATCACCACAGGACGCGATGCCCCGAGCGGTTTGTCTGGGCACCGAGAGGGTCATACAAGCTTCACAACGCAATTTGCGGAATCGAAAACAGAGCTACGAACAAAAAGTTACAAGTACCTGAAGGGGACCCGAAAACTGGGGTCGAACCGAGTCCGACACGTGTCCGACTCGTGTCGGACACAGGAAACCTAGGATTAGGGTTTCCTGGATGCTGCGGCGGTGGCCGGCCGAGGGTACGCCGGAGGTGGGCTGGGGCTGCTCGTAGGCTGCGGTCGAGACGGGGCGGAGGCGTTGGCCGGTCGGCGGAGCTCTGGGAGGCGGCGGCGTTCTGGGAAGAAGAAGGAGGAGAGGGGAGAAGGAGGAGGCGCTGGCTGGGTGGTCGAGGGCGGTCGGGTCCGGCGAGGGGAGAGGAAGGAGGAGCTGCAGCAGAGGGAGGGGGAGATTCCGGCGAGGTGGCGGAGCGGAGAGTTAGGGTTAGGGTTCCGGTGGGAGGAAGTGGGGAAGAAGAAGAAGAGGGGGGCTTTTAAAGGGGGAGGAGTCAGTTAGGGGGGCCGAGCACGGCGGGGAAGAGGGGAGGTCGACCGGAGCGAGCGGCGCTGCGTGCGGAGCTCGCCGGAAGAGTCGGGCGGCGTGGGGCTGGGGGAAAGGGTCTCCGGGTCGGGTCGTGGGCGGGTTCGGGTCCGACCAACCCGACCCGACCCGATAGGTGGCGGGCTGCTGGGCTGCTGGGCCGGTCCACTGGGCCGGGCCGGCCCAAGGAAGGAAAAAGAGAAAAAATAAAAAAAAAATAAAAAAAAATCAGTTAATTATATAATTAATTAAAAATTATTTTTAGCCATTTAAAAATATGTCTGAGGCCCAGAAAAATCCAGAAATTTTTTCCTAATTCCAGTTTTTCATTTTACACCCAAAAATATTATTTTCATGATATTTTAATATTATTTATTAACAAATAAAAATTATTTAATAATTAAGAACTTTGATTTTAATTTCAGAAAATTCCAGAAAATTGGAAAAAATCCAAGTTTTAATAATTTTGAAAATTCAGGGGGTTTACAATCTACCCAACTTATAAAAATTTCGTTCTCGAAATTTAAGAATAACAAAGGCACGAAAGGAAAGGCCGAGAATTAAAATATACCTCAGGGTTCAAAAAGATAGGGGTAGCGCTCTCTAATCTCGTCTTCTCGCTCCCAGGTGGATTCGCTGGGAGAATGGTGCTTCCAAGCTACACGAACCAGGGAAATAACCTGGTTCCGTAGAACTTTCTCCGATCGGTCCAGTATCTCCACGGGTTGCTCTTGGTAAGTCAAACTTGGGCCTACTTCGAGCTCTGAGTGATCCAAAATATGGCTGGGATCTGACACGTACTTTCTCAGCTGCGACACGTGGAAGACGTTATGGACTCCATCCAGAGAGGGTAGCAATGCCAGACGGTATGCCACTTCTCCGATTTTCTCCTGTATGCCAAAAGGTCCAATAAATCTTGGGCTGAGTTTTCCACTCCTTCCGAACCTAATGGTGCCACGTGTCGGAGAAATCTTCAAGAATACCAGTTCTCCAACCTTTAATAAAGTCATAATCAAGTCTTAGTTCCATAATCAAAATGTTTAAATTGACTTGAATTCATAAATTTAATTACCTCAAATTCTAAGGGCCTTCGGTGGCTATTTGCCCAATGTCGTTGCCTGTCTTGAGCCACTCGAAGTCTGTCCCTTGTTTGTTTTACCTTCTCAGTTGAATCGATCACCATCTCTGGTCCCAGCAGGGCTCTTTCTCCAACGTCGTCCCATGATAGCGGGGTATGACATCTTCGTCCATACAGAGCTTCAAATGGAGTCATCTCAATACTTGCTTGGTAACTGTTATTATAAGAGAACTCCACAAGATGTAGATAGTCTTCCCAGGATCCTCCAAAATCCAGAACACATGTACGAAGCATATCTTCAAGGGTCTAGATTGTGCGTTCCGATTGTCCATCTGTTTGGGGATGATAAGCTGTGCTGAATTTGAGTTGAGTCCCCAAGCTGGCTTGTAAGCTCTTCCAGAAGTGAGAGGTGAATCTTGAATCTCGGTCGGAGACAATACTTACTGGAACCCCATGCAATTTAACAATATGTCTGATATATAAATCTGCCAGCTTTTCTGTAGATAGCCCTACTTTGAAAGGTAGAAAATGTGCAGATTTGGTCAGTCTATCTACTATCACCCAGATTGCATCCTTTCCACTAGGTGTCCTTGGAAGTCCGGAAACAAAATCTATTGTAATATGTTCTCACTTCCACTCCGGAATGGGTAGGGGTTGAAGCAATCCTCCAGGTCTTTGTCTTTCTGCCTTGACTTGCTGGCACACTAAACAACGAGATACGAACCTGGCTACTTCTCTTTTCATGCCATGCCACCAAACATGCGTCCTCAGGTCCTTATACATCTTGTTGGCTCCTGGATGTATAGAGTATTGCGATCTGTGCGCCTCTTGCATAATTTCTTCTTTTATGTCTCCTTGAGGTACACATAGTCTATCGCCATGCCTCAGTGATCCATCTTCATGAATTCTAAAATCTTCCACTAATCCAGCTTGCACTTGACCTCGAAGGCTTCGCAGCCCTCGTCTCGAAATTGAGCCTCCTTGATCTTGTCTATTAAGGTAGACTGAATCTGCAAGTTCATCATTTGGCCTTTTTTTCCTGGGATAATTACCTCAATACCTAAGCTTTCCAGGTCCTCGAGCAAGTGTCTGTCCATAGTCAAGTACATCGCCATAGGATATCTGCTGAGAGCATCAGAAACTACATTGGCCTTCCCAGGATGATATTGAAGGGTGATATCAAAATCTTTCATTAGTTCCAGCCACCTTCTTTGCCTCATGTTCAGCTCTTTCTGAGTGAAGATATATTTTAGACTTTTATGGTCCGTAAATATTTCCACCCTTTCTCCATAAAGATAATACTTCCATAGCTTAAGAGCAAAAATGACAGCTGCCAATTCTAAATCATGAGTTGGATAGTTCTTTTCATGGGGTCGAAGCTGTCTAGAGGCATATGCTATTACTTTCTTGTTCTGCTCTAATACACAACCTAGACCTTTTCCAGAAGCATCACTATAAATAGCGAAACCTCCGGTTCCAGAAGGTAAGGTCAGAATAGGGGCGGTAGTCAGCCTTTTCTTCAATTCTTCAAAAGCATGCTGACATTCATCAGTCCAGGTGAACTCTTCATCCTTCCTTGTTAATTTTGTCATGGGTTCAGCAATTCTAGCAAAGTCCTTCACAAACTTTCGATAGTAGCCAGCTAGTCCCAGGAAGCTTCTAATCTCTGCTACAGAGTCTGGAGTGGGCTATGATTCAACTGCCGCTATCTTCTTGGGATCTACTACTATTCCATCTCCAGTCACAACATGTCTCAAGAATTTTACTTTGTCTAGGAAGAATGCACATTTAGATAATTTTCCATAAAGTTTTTCCTTCCTCAAAGTCTCCAATGCTAGCCTCAAATGTTCTTCATGTTCTTCGGGGGTCTTGGAGTAGATCAAAATATCATCAATAAAGACCACTACAAATTTGTCTAGATATTGCTGAAAGACTCTGTTCATCAAGTTCATAAAAACTGCTGGTGCATTCGTCAACCCGAATGGCATTACTAAGAATTCATAGTATCCGTTCCGGGTATTGAAAGCAGTTTTAGGGATGTCTTCCTTTCTCACCCTTACTTGGTGATAACCAGACCTCAAATTAATCTTTGAAAATACCTGAGCTCCACTCAACTGATCAAATAAGTCATCTATCCTGGGCAGGGGATACTTATTCTTAATTGTTAAGGCATTCAAGGCCCTATAGTCAATACACATTCGGGATATTCCGTCCTTCTTGGGCACAAATAATACTGGAACTCCCCAGGGTGAGACACTAGACCTAATGAAACATTTGTCTTCTAGCTCTTTGATTTGCTCATTTAGTTCTATTATCTCCTTTTTGTTGATTCTGTAGGGATTTTGAGATACTGGTGCTGCTCCCGGCACTAAGTCAATAGAGAATTCAACTTCTCGGTCTGGGGGTAAGCCTGGGAGATCCTCAGAAAAGACATCAAGGTATTCAGAGATGATAGGCAATTCTTCTGTTACTAGGGCTCCACAAATTTTGTTATTACCTATTTCTCTAGAACCTCTAGCAAATTCAAATTCTGGCTTGTCAGGGGGCCTGAAGATTACACTACCTCGGTGGCAGTCTATAGTGGCATGATGTTGACTCAACCAATCCATACCCAGTATAATATTAAAACTGGGAACTGGCATTACAAGTAGCCTAGCATACAGTTCTCTTCCACATAATGTAATAGGATAATTGTTACAGGCATCACTAACCGGGATAATTCCTCCACCGGTAATGATCTTATAACAATTCCTAAGGGGTTTAGTGATTAAGCTATGCTTCATAAGGAAATCTACTGACATGAATGAATGTGAAGCTCCAGAATTAATTAAAGTAATGGCTGGTATTGAATTTATAAGCACAGAACCTGTGATCACGTCTGCTGTGGCTTCAGCTTCTTCTAGAGTCATTGCATAAGCACGGCCTTGCTGCGGTGCACCCCTCTGTTGCTGCTGTTGGTGCTGAGCAAAGCGTTGTTGTTGTGTTGGAAGCGGGGGTCCCCTCTGTTATGCTGCTGGGGCCCTGGCCTGGACTGGAGCCTTTGGTGCAGCGGTGCATCCTTGAGCAGCAGGACAGTCCCTCATTTGATGCGCTGCTGAGCCGCAGTAGAGGCAGGCACCTAGCCTCTTCCTGCAGACTTGCCAAGTGTGACCTGGCTTTTGGCAAAAGTTACAAGCAGCAGCTTGTTGGTTTTGTCCTTGAGCCTGGTGTTGGAGTGCTGGAGCTCGAGGGAGAGGACGCTGAGTTTGCTGCGGGGCCCTCTGCTGCTGTTGTTGTTGAAAAGGGCGTTTGTTGGGTCCTGCATTTCCGGTATCTCTCTCTCGTTTTAGTTTATGCCCCATGTCTCTCTCAACGCCTTGTGCCACGCTCAGGATTTCCTCATAGGTGCGAGCTCGGCTGGTGGTGACAGCAAGGCGAATATCCGGAGACAGCCCCTTCTTGAATCTACGGGCTCTGTCCTCCGGGGTACGAACCATGTACTCCGCAAAGTGGCTTAACCTGCTAAATTCAGCAGTATACTCATCAACAGACAGGTTACCTTGTTCCAGTCTCTCGAATTGGCTTTCGAGAGCTTTCCGAGCCACTTCGGGGTAGAATTTCTCCTTGAATAGCCTCTTGAAGTCCTCCCAGGTGAGGTCAGGAGCAGATAGTTGGGGTTCATCTCTGAACCAGGTTCGAGCTATGTTGAACAATTGCAGGCTTGCAGACTCCACTTTGAGATCATCGGGGACCCGAGCAGTCTTCAGGAGTCTCTCGACATTTTTTATCCACTCATCGGCATAGAGAATGCCCTCAGTTCCGTAAAATTCCAGGGGTCTAAGATTCTTGAAATCTTGGCACTCCCTGGCCTCTTAAGTGGCGACTCCTGGGACCTAAGAGCTTCTGAGATGTTGGTCCGCAGAAGTGCATTCTGTTCTTTCTGGGATTCCACTAGTCCCTGGAACACTCCAAGTAGCTGTGCCCCATCCAGAGTAACTGCCGGAACAGATGGAGGCGACGGGAGTGCAAGAGTCTCGGGCATATTCTGCTCAGCTGGTTCTGATGTGCCTCCTACTGTGTTCCTTGTCTGGACCATTCTGGAAGATTAAGGGATAGGAAGTTCAGAATAGATTACTTGGAAATCAAGGGCGATAGGAAAATTGAGCAGAAATGATATCAAAAATTAAAATAAGGACCCTATACTGTGAATGAGCTTTTCCTAGAATCCTCAATCTTATTCCATACCCTGTCCTAGGGTATTACCCTATTTAAGGATAGGACCTGCATGGGCTACCATAAAAATGTGTCACGACCCGCACCCGGAAATTCGGGCACGAGTGCGTGGGTACGTCCAGCCTATGCCGCAGAGTCGGCGGTAGTACGCTGTCTAGGTCAAATCCACAGCTAACTAAACTAGCTCATTCACAAATAACATAGGCAAGATAATAATGGGAAACAGATACTTAAGATTTCAAATGAAATAAATGCGACAACAGATTCAAATGTTTAGTACAGAAATCAGAATTGAAATCGGGGACAAACCCGATTACTAAGATAAAAGAGCAATAAATAAAAATAGCTACTGCTATCTACTCTGCAGCAGGGGTCTCCTGGGTGGGATCTGGCTCCTCATAAGTATCATCTGTACCCTCATAGGGACCATAATATGTAGGGGCAAGGTCCTCATCAATGCCTAAATCAACGGATCCAGTCAGGAAAGGAGCAAAGTACACAATGCACAACAAGATTAAACTAAATATTTATGACAATTAAATTGAGTATCATATTGAGAAAATTGCATAAAAGAACATCAATATCTCAGAGTTAATGCTATAAACAGGAATATGAGAAAATAGGAATAAATGAGACAGGAAATGAAACTACAATAGTCAGCAAGAACTATAACAAGACCAGAAGCTATCTGTGTGAACTTGTGTTTGTTTTAGAATACATAGCTGGCATGTAGGGGTTTATAAGGCTAATCCGGCCGTCATAAACGGCTATTAAACAGGGAAAATCGAGATCCGGCTGAGGGTACAGTCGTGTACCAACAGCTATTAAACATGGCAGGGGAAAGGGTAAACTACATGCCTTCTAGTATTCTCCCACCCGACATGAAAAACAAGACATGAACTCCAATATTCAAGACATAAAATCCAGCATTCCTAACACTAGGTGTATTCATCAACGGTACTAATAAAGCAGGGAATTAATTATCACAATATAAAGATTTAACTTGAAGTGCAGGTACTTGCCTGTTGTTTGGATCAAGTTAATTGTACTTCGGAGAAATATTCTAGAGATGAGTCCAAAAGCTGAAATAGACATTACCATCACTCTCAGAAGATGTCAAATGGCTAGAAACGCCTATCCTTGGGTCCAATTTGGATACAAGGGCAAAAACGACAGTTTCGGATCAAAACGGGGTCTGCCGGTAGGCCCGCTTTGCACCGAAAAACGTGTCCGGGTCAACGGTCTCCAAATTCACCAAACTTAGTGTCAATAGGTCAGGAACGCTGATACGAACCCAACGGAACTTCCAGAATTGGATTCCGATGAGCCGATCACAAAATCGCCCGTCGAGCGGGGCCTGTGGGGGCCCACGACACGCGATTTCGTCAACGTTCTCAGAATCGAACCAAAATTGACCCACATGACCAGCGTATCGCTACGAGTCCGATGGCGCAAGTTTTGTCTCGATCTGACGAGTGTACAAGAAGTTAGGGCAAATTGCAGAAAAGTCGGATACGGGATAATGTCCGCGGATACGCGTTGATTCCGGTGTGCACGCACACCCGAATCAGCTTCCGCAAAATCTCACACGTCCGTATCGATGACGCGCACGTATCTGTGAAGACCGCACGCGACCAAGTCGTCCCGTTTGGCGGGGCGCACTCAGTTCCGGGGTAAAACAGGGTCTGGTTTTTTTCTGTTTTTGGATCACGGTGTGCGATCACCACAGGACGCGATACCCCGAGCGGTTTGTCCGGACACCGAGAGGGTCATACAGGCTTCGCAACGCAATTTGCGGAATCAAAAACAGAGCTACGAATAAAAAGTTACAAGTACCTGAAGGGGACCCGAAAACCGGGTTCGAACCGAGTCCGACACGTGCCGACTCGTGTCGGACACAGGGAACCTAGGGTTAGGGTTTCCTGGATGCTGCGGCGGTGGCCGGGGGTACGCCGGAGGTGGGCTGGGGCTGATCGTCAGCTGCGGTCAAGATGGGGCGGAGGCGTTGGCCGGTCGGCGGAGCTCTGGGAGGCGGCGGCGTTCTGGGAAGAAGAAGGAGGAGAGGGGAGAAGGAGGAGGCGCTGGCTGGGTGGTCGAGGGCGGTCGGGTCCGGCGAGGGGAGAGAGAGGAGGAGATGCAGCAGAGGGAGGGGGAGATTCCGGCGAGGTGGCGGAGCGGAGAGTTAGGGTTAGGGTTCCGGTGGGAGGAAGTGGGGAAGAAGAAGAAGAGGGGGGCTTTTAAAGGGGGAGGAGTCGGTTAGGGGGGCCGAGCACGGCGGGGAAGAGGGGCTCGTGGCGCGGAGGACGCGGGGAGGTCGACCGGAGCGAGCGGCGCTGCGCGCGGAGCTCGTCGGAAGAGTCGGGCGGCGTGGGGCTGGGGGAAAGGGTCTCCGGGTCGGGTCGTGGGCGGGTTCGGGTCCGACCAACCCGACCCGACCCGATAGGTGGCGAGCTGCTGGGCTGCTGGGCCGGTCCACTGGGCCGGGCCGGCCCAAGGAAGGAAAAAGAGAAAAAATAAAATAAAATAAATAATAAATAAATAAAATAAAAAAATCAGTTAATTATATAATTAATTAAAAAAAAATTTAGGCATTTAAAAATAGGTCTGAGGCCCAGAAAAATCCAGAAAAATTTCCCTAAGTCCAGTTTTTCATTTTACACCCAAAAATATTATTTTCATGATATTTTAATATTATTTATTAACAATTAAAAATTATTTAATAATTAAGAACCTTGATTTTAATTTCAGAAAATTCCCAGAAAATTTCCGAAAATTGGAAAAAATCCAAGTTTTAATCATTTTGAAAATTCAGGGGGTTTACAAGTTTACCCAAACAACGTTCTACCGCCGATATTGTGGTGTAGACTGGACGTACCCACGTACTCGTGCCCTTATACCGGGTGGGGGTCGTGACAAGCCGGTCAATGGCGGAGAACACTTCGAGGTTGTTATATGCCATGGATTCATACAATGCTCGACTGCTAGCATTGTAGCAGATACGTCCTCCTGGTCTGCCGGCATCGACACCGCCTCCATCACTACCTCCTCCAACGAGATCGATGACCCTTTCACAGGAGCAGTATGAGTTTCTTCTATCCCAGATGAGCGACGGTCCTCCTACTAAATAGTAGTAGTCCTTGTTTGGACAGGTTTTAGTATGTTTGTGTGTATTAGCCCATTCTTGGGTCTTTGTGTATTTATTTCATACTTTTTATTGCATTATAAGACCAATGTGACACTTATTTTAAATTCATTTATCTACTTCTTGGGACATATTTAGTGTAATATAACTTTGTAGCTTTCTTTTTATGTGAGTTTAGTTTATTATTCATATTAACTGTACACCAAAATTTACCGGTGTTGAGTGTTCTACCGAAGGGATCGACAAACCCAGGAAATTCAACGGAGGGTTGCTCCGGGTCTATTTATATAAATTGTGATTTTATAACTGAAGGTAGAATTTTATTGGAAAATATTTTACAAACTGTATTCTATTTTTTTTTAATTTTAATTCAGCGACGTGTTGCGACATATTGTGACGTTCTGCGACATACATTTACGTCGCTAAAAAGTATCGAAATATCGCTACCTGATACCACGGACGTCGCTAGTATGTCGCTAAATGTCACGCACCAAAATCGGAATACGGAGACAGACATGGCCAGCTACCCCGTACAAGGTACTATACGTCGTACAACGATCAAGGCTGTATAAGGCAGGGTGCATGCTACAATCAAGTCACCTATGGTCAAAAACTTCTATTTCTCAATCATTCAAACAAGAAACAGTAAGCATGGAGCATATATGATAGACCAATAAGGCGTCCTAAATGTTTTCTCAATATATTCTGAAGACCAGCTATGCAAAATAAGGAGCTGAAAGAGTAACAAAAGTACATGACAGTGATCATATGCAGTCTGATTTAATACAATCATGTAAGGAAACTAATGTCCAGACGAGTCGACTAACAGGTGCCGGTGGCTAAATGCCAAAAGAAGTAAATGTTCAATGATGAGCATGGAAGAAAAAAACCCACTTGCTATCCCCTGCGACCATGTTCCTGGTACGCGCCATGAGTAGGGGGGAGGTACGATGGATCCTCGGGTGCTGGCTCAAAACCTGGCCATGCAAAACCAGTGGGGTTAGACCCCAAATAGCAAGTACCACAAAGAAAGCATGAAATAAAAAAACAAAAATCCAAGAAAAATATATAATAATACATAGGTTCAGTATCGTAACTTAGGTCCATGGCATATCCTAGCGCAAAGGCCCAACCCAATAACCAAACAAGGACAATGGTTGAACCATCACACTACGATAGTCCATTTTCTAGGCTACTAACCGAATGATACAATCACAAACAAGTCAATTTCTTATATCGGCCAATCATTTATGCGGCTTGCTAATTGTGGAGTCTGAGGTTATCTCAAAAATAATGCATAATAGGAATCCTCAGATCACGCCAGTGTCGAACATAAGCTAACCGAACCAAATAAATAAAAGAGGTATCCACGAGATGAACCAATTTCCCGTAGGACCACTACGCTAAAAATACGGTATTAGCGGTTCTGGTATTCCTATAGTGAAACAGTGTCTAGGCATAATAATAGGTCAGATACTATACCCCACTAAGGCAGATGATATACAGTATCTATAGTGGCCAGTCCACAATGCACTTAGAATAAATCTTCGTGGGAAGGTTCGTTGGCATGATCTCGGGATACCGTTTCCTCCAATGTTACTACCACTTTTAGTTACCTAATTTGTCCTATGTTGTGTTTGAAATCTCAAGGCATGGTCACATATAAATTTCTCTTAAGATGTCATACAAAGTACGGGCACGCTATATACGATTCCTTGAAAGTCAAATCTGGATTCTCTCGAGCGTGTATGCAACATTCAAACAATCAATATCCTAGCCACACTTTGGTAGTCGAATCGCTTATTATATTCGTGCAGGGGAAAATATATATATATTTATAATATCACGCGTTCAAAAATTTGGAGGCATTTTTAATGCACAACCCAAAAATAATCACTTAACACGTGACACTATGTGTCGTACCTCGGGGCACATTAAATCATGGACAATTATCAGGAAAATAGTGGTATAAGCACAGATACAATATTCGAGTCCAACTACTAATTATACCTTGGGTCACGAAAGAACAAAAAATATTCAATCAAGACAAGCAAGGCCGATGGGTCTCTAGGCCACATATGGCTCAAGGCCGCATATGAAGTCAGGGCCGTATAACAAATCCTGGCCGCATATGAAGTCAGGCCGCATGAAAAGTCCTGGCTACATATGGAGTCTGGGCCGCATGCTCAGGGTTAAAGTATACTCCTTGGGACAAGTGTAGAAGTAACGGGCAATGAATAAAGTGTCAGTGATGTGACATAAAGTTATTGATGTGACAAGCCATAAGTGCATCATGAAGAATAGACAAAAATTATAGAAACATGTGCTACGGTTTTAGAGTCATGCGTCCAAGAAAAAATGGTGGCCGCATACTCTCCAATGCTGCATAAGTGTTGGTGCCGCATGGAGGTCTTTTGGACTGCGAATTTCTTATTCATTTAGCGAGCGAAAATACAAAGAGCTCCAGAACACTTGTGTGAATAAGCAGTCATGCGTTCAACAAGATGGACACATGCTGTTAGTATGCGATAAGAGTTCATGCCGCATAACCGTCTCGGGCAGCATAGCACTCTCAGCCGCATAACTCGCTGGCCGCATGAAGACTTTGCCTTCTCCAAAAAACAGGTTCAGCCATGGAGAAAACTCCAAAAACTGAAATCTTGTTTTGTCCATATAATTCTTATTTTAAGTCCAAATCGGGTGAACCAAAAGCCAAAATGCTCTAAATTGAAAGCTCGATCATGTAGCAAAAATTGCTTTTTTCTAAAATACATGTTTAATAGATCAAAACTAAGAAAAACTCATAAAACTCTAAGTTAGAAATGTAGATATACTAAAAAATGCCCATCAAAACAGAAAACTCCAAGAACTAAAAGTGCTTAGAAACACATAACAAACATAATGGAACAATAATTTGGAGGGTTTCTTAAATTCTTATGCAAGGTGTACTTGCCTATGGAAATTGGGAGAGCAAACTAAAGAAAGAGGAAGAAATGAAGAAGTGAAGAGAGAGAGAGAGAGAGAGAGAGAGAGAGAAAATGTTGGCTTATATATGGTTGGGTTGAGGGTTGAACCAAAGGTTCTCATGACTTGAAATAACCTACAAAATAAACTATAAGCAAGGTTAAACCAAAGAATGGGTTTAGTCTCCATGCACATGCAACCATGCTAAAATAAAATATGTTCAAAATACGTATATCGAGAATGGGGAGTGATATCTCTATCCACCGTAGAAAAAAATTGTATCCTCAAAATTTGAATCCAAGATAGTTAGAGAAGTCAGGACAAGTACGATACAAATCTACTGTCACCACCCGCACCCGGAGTAGGGGTATGAGTACGTGGGTACGTCCAGCCTACGCCGCAGCATCGGCAGTAGAATGCTGTCTAGGTCTCAATAATACTAAACATAACTCACAACCTGTCAATGATATCAACTCCATAAGGAGGACAATGAAATAAACATCTCGCAACATCTCATAATGTATACTCAATCACAAAACTATAAGAATATAAATGGCACGATAAAAGATAAGAAATAATGACATGAGTCAAATATAATGTCTCAATAGATATAAACTACAGTCTAGCTGTCCAACATAAAGTCTCCACAAGTCTCAACATAAACTAAGAATAAGTCTAAACATAAACTCAAAATAACCTTAAATAAGTCTCAATGCATAAGATAAATAATGTCTAAATAGCTGCAGGTAGTGTCTCCTCTAAGATCTTTGGTGTGTAGTCTGCATCTATACCTGGTCCATAATGTGTCAGACACTAGTCCTCTAAGTCGCAGTCTGAAAAAATATTTCCAGTCAGGATGGAGCAAAGTACATCTCTAACAGCAGTTCTACATCAATGATATAAACTATGTAGCAGTAAATATATGGAAATATACAAGATGCATATACCTGTACAAGAGATACACAATAAAGAAAATACTAAAAATAAATACAAGAATAAATAATATGGCAATGAACAAGAATACTAATGACTAAGTGTGTGAGTACTAGCTTTAACATGTGATTGGCTTGAGAACTTGTACATGAATAATGGCCTGGCTAGTCATACGTGCGGTGTATGACCAATACTAACATGTGAACAAGACTTGTACATGAAGGGTATGATCATATATCTACACTAAAATACTCCCCACCCCCGACTAGTATAGTAGATCCAACCATGGTACGCTATGGCACGGGATTCTCTAGGAAGGTAGCAAGTCTCCCCGAGAATCAGTGTCTGTACATGCACAAGATAATCAATGAAACAAGACTTGTACAAGATACACCATATACAAAGAATAATATCTCATGATGAGATCCGGATATACCAATCCGTGTAACCATCGTGTCAAGAAAAATGGATATCTATACTAAATACAATGAACATAGAGGATATCATAAACAAGAAACTATCAAAGAATGTACTCGCCTGGGGTCCTGCTGCTGGCAATACTAATAACCTGATTCCGAAGTCTTGTCTGAACAATCCTATAGACATCATTTAATAATAATATAGCATCAGTCGATACACTAACACACAATCATAAATACATTGAACTCATGGGTACTCTAGGGGTGATCCTAGTCATATAACAGGGTCAAGCGTACGTTTAGCTGCATGGGTGCCACGTCTGTAATTGTTGTACAAGATCAGACATTCAAAATAATATGGGTCTCGCCAGTACGTCAGTGTACATAAGGCAGTCTTCTAACAATTTACAGGGTTACATGGCCAATGTAAATACGGGATATCCGTAATTAACAGTAGGATCTCTCAGTACATATATAAATATACATATAGTCTTAACTAGCATATAACATTAATTACTTACAATATATATGTATACCAATTAAATACATATACAATATATATATGTATAGATATACTAATTGAATTGATATACTATATATATATATATATATATATATATATATACACACACACCAATTATATACATATTAACATATACTAATGGAATACATATACAAAATATATATATACATATACCAATGAATAAGATACATACATACTAAATATATTTATATATTTACCAAATGAACAATATACGCATACTAAATATATATATACCAAATGAGTAATATACGCATACGCGTACGTATGCGTACACAACAAATCACAAAAGGAAATACTCCTTACCTTGGCCTCGGCGTGCACGTGCACGAGATCGGCGATGACGACGACGATGGTGACGATGATGATGATGACGATGACGACGATGATGACGCCGATGGCGATGGTGTTGATGATTGAAGAGGAGGAGGCAGCCGGAGTCCAGCGGGATGGCATCCAGGCAAGGAGGAGAAGTAGAACCGTAGGGAAGGCACTTCGGGCTGGGTGCAGGCAGTGAACTCCGACGGGTTCCGGCGTTGGCAGCGTGGTTCAGGCGAGCGGGGTGTTGCGGGTTTCAGGCGATCGCGGAGGGAGGATGGGTGGTCGGGGCTGTTCGGTTGGTTGACTGAGGGGCTCTGGTCGAGTACAGGCGGGTGCAGTCGAGCGAGGAGGGAGTCGGCTTCGACGGGTTCAGTCAGGCGAGGGGTTGAGGTGGCTGTCAATGGCGGGGACAGCGGCCTTCAGGCGGCTGAAGGAGAGGGAGGTGGAAGAGAACGGAGGTCGGGGTGTTCTCAGGCGGTCGGGTTATGGTTCAGGTGAGGGTGGTGATCGGGATGCAGGAAGAAGGAGAGGGTGGTGGTGAAGTGCAGGCGTCGTGCTGCTCGGCGGTCCAGCGGGGAAAGTCGTCTGGGAGGAAGGGAATAGAGAGATGGTCGGCTGAGCTGCTCCGGAGGTCGGGGCTCCGGCCGGGAAGAGGAGGAAGAAGATGCACAGGAAGATGGGAAGGATGGGAATGTCGGCTAATAGCTTAGGGGTTTATGTATAGGAAAAGAAAAGGGAAAAAATAAAAGAAAAGAATATATATATACACACACACATGTAAGGGGGTTGGTTTGACCTAGAAAAATTTGACTTGGTCAAACCCTTGGAAAAATGGCTTCTCATGTAGATATTTCAAGGGCTATGATTCAATAGATTCAAAATGGATGGCTATGATTGCATTGGTTCAAAATTTGGAGGGCTATGGTTTGAGGAGGTTGATGTTGAGTTACACACTCCAAAAAATTATAAAAAAATTCACATGAAGGAGAAATAGATTTTTTTTCATGTGTTGTGTCCAATAGGGTGGACACCTTAATGCACTTTTTGCATAAAAGTGTCCAACAATTAGAAAATTGTACAAAGTTGGATTTATGGTTTAATTTAATTAAAATAAATATAATGGGTGTTCTAAAATAATTTAGAAGTACATGGGACTAAAATCAAGTGGGACACAAGTGTCATGAATGAAGAAGACTCAGAATAGAATATTACCCTAATTTGGATTGCTTAAAATGGATCGAGATTTTGTCTCCAATTTTGATTGGAACGCACAAAGATACAAAATTGGATTTATATGGAATTAAATATAGTCATTTGCGACGAATGTTGTGCGACTAAAATGAAGCACATCATGGAATAGTTATGAGTTACACAAGGATCACAATAAAATACTGGCACGTCTAAGACAAAGGTGTGAAATTTGTTGGAAGGCAAAAGGTAGGGTAGCGCTCCAAATATCGAAGCAACGGTAAGGCACAACAATTAAATAAAATCACGTTAATTAATCATAACCCTAAATAATTAATGCTGAAAAAATACAATTTAAATCCACAATCCTACATTTCGGCCAGGACTTCATCTAGTGGGCTTCTAGGTCTAGTCTACTAACTCATGCATTACGAACATTATATAATATCTATATAAATACACATATCATGTAATTAATTAAAATAAATATATGCAATATTTATTATATATAAAATGACAAAATTACCCCTATTTTGGAATGTGGTAGTGACAAGTCTACCCTCCTTAAAAGAATTTCGTCCTCAAAATTTAAGATCCTCAATAGTTTGTATTTATCTATATATTTATTTTCCATCAAAATTTAAATTTATCAAACCAAATAATCATGAAGTAAATACACATTGTTATTTCACAAAAAATTTCAAAATATCATATTCCTGAAAATCCTCGAAATAAAATTAAATTCTATTCTTATTACAATCCCTTCAAAATTTTAAGTTAATAATTAAATACTCAAAAATTTAATATCCAATCCTCTAATTTAAATCCAATCAATGCATATTTAGAAAATCTAAAGTCTCATCCCAAAAATTTGAATTCAAACACTAATCCATTAATGATCTTACTCCTCGATTCTTTTTTCACTTCATATTCAAATAATATAATACTTACGAAATCTTCAAATACAACATTCAAAATATAATTTTTAAATTTATATCTTGCAGTCAAATAAATATAATGATAATCTTCTTAAATTCCTCAAACTTTAATGACCAATTCAATTATATTGTAATCTTCATAAAATCAATGATTTAACAAGATCGCCAATTCTGCCATATTAAGTTCTCAACTCTTTATTTAAATTAATGTTTATCCTCAGAATTTAAGGCATCTTGTCTCTCTCTGTCCAGTCATAACCTCTTCATTAATATTCACTACGGTCAAACCCCCAACAATCAAGGTTTATGAAAAATTATACCTACAGTCATACAACATACAATCTAGAGAAAACATGCATGGTTATGGTCACTTTTGTCATGGTATTGCAGTCTCTGTCGGGGTGTACTACTAACTACATTCTAGCAAGAGAATCATTGATATAAGCTACGGTACTAAGGAATCAATCAATCCATTAATAAAATAGACAAAAAGGAACAGAAGGAAAGAACAGAACCTGCTAACACAATCATGGTTTTTAATGATGCATACAAAGTTTGATACCTCTATCACTTTAGGTACCATAGTTTCTACTACAAGCACACCCATTGCTAGTTCTCTTACCTACTCCAATTGTTTATACTAGTTATTTTTATTACTCAAGTGCACACCAAGTGCAACACACCATACTAAGTACTACTCCTTCTAATACAACTCTAGATGGACACCCAAGTCAGTTTGCAGTGCCATCTCAAGCATACTCAAGCCAACAGATTCTTACACATGCACTTCATCCACTCATATACTGATATACATTTCTTACCCACCATAAAATTTTATCCTCAAAATTTAACTTCTCGAACAATTTAGAATAAAGTGCACACACTTTCCTCAAAAGTCAATTATTCAAATATTGAGATAAAAATTTTAATCACTTCCAAATATCTTTATAGCTTTGACTATATTTATTGAATTGAATTTGAATCCTCAAAAATTTTAATAGCATAAAAATCTTAACTCCTCAAAATTCTTAAAAATTGAAATTTATTTCCAATCTTCAAATTATAAATTTAAATCCATATCTATCTAAGTATATATATATATATACTCACCGTCTCTAATACTCAAGGTACGCACAAATACACCAATTTAATTATCATCACACGAGGTACTTACTGTTACTAGCATATTTCTCAACTAATCCTTGATATAGAAACATTAACACTCTTGGTATGGTAACGCTAGCTTCATCATTAGATCACCTCATCACACTCATTAGAACTCACGATCACTTGCACTTTCTATAATATACATGTTTTACTTTACTCCCAAAGACAGACATATGGTTCCATATCTTTGATTGAGGTATACGTATTTTCTCTTAAACCTTTTACAGTCTGATACACTAATCAGTGATACACTTCATACCCTTTCATGACCAATCTCGATATTTCTCAACCCGTGGCATCTCATTAATACCCTTTATGCATATACATTTCTTTACTCTTGACACACCAAAGTATCAACCATCAAATTGAATATCACACTCCATTAATTTTTAACAAAATTTTTGCGATACTTAATTGTTTACATGGATCACCCAGCTACATAAATTTATAACTACCCAGGACTGACATGCTGACTCTGATACTTACTCTTGGAACTATCACTGATACTCTTTACTCCTCCTTCTACCTATAGTAACAATACTAACTATAATGGCACATATTATAGAACTATTGCTGCAAGGCACTACGCTATGGGTTAACTCTAGATTGATTCCTACTGCTCACATGTCCAACTAAGAAACACTTACAGACTCATAAGTCACACTCAGTCAACACTGATACAAGACACATACATAATTGCAAGCCACCAATTATCATACTAACAGGGATCCTAATGGAAGGAAGCACAAGAAGGAACTGGACTGAGGAACTGAAGGCTCTACTGCTGGCAAGAAAATGATGGAACAAGGTCCTATAATAATAGAAGTAGATAAGTATTGAGATGATACTTTAAGAACCAATTTAAGATACAACCTGATAATCATACACGTCTGTCCGAAATCATGACACTCAGAATCCTCGCCACGCCAGTAAGCATAGCTGCGATAAATGATAGGTTCCATAACTAAGGTATGCAACTCTATAATCACGTCATCTAGAATTCTTGCCACGCCAACCGGTATGGCTACGAGAAACTCTAAATTCATAACTAAGATATGTACATCCGAAGTTAGATTCCTACGTTTCTGCCATGACAGCTAATATGGCTGCGATAGACTCTAGGCTCCATAACCAAAGTAGACGTTTTACCTTTCTCACTGTCCTCATCAATATATGTCATCAGATGATATAGTAAATTTTAGCCCATAAAGTTTATCTCAATATGAAATCAAACTCAACAATAATACCAAGAATTAAATTTAACAACTGGTCAACAAGAATCAAATTCAATAGCAGCAAGTGAGAACGGACGGAACAAGGAAAAATATTTAAATTGGAAATTATAATAAGATTCTCAAGGGTCGTCCCAGGAATCTCTTAAGGAATAATTTATAATTGAGTATCCTCTCTCATCCTAGTATCCTATGTCCTATATCCTATCGCAGGCATGCAGTAGTACAATTAAGACATCGTACTACCACGATATCGCACAACTTACAAAGTCTGACCTGTATGGGCTACCACTAAAAATGTGTCACGATCCGCACCTGGAGTAGGGGTACGAGTACGTGGGTACATCCAGCCTACGCCACAGCATCGGCGGTAGAACACTGTCTATGTCTCAATAATACTAAATATAACTCACAACCTGTCAATGATATCAACTCCATAAGGAGGACAATGAAATAAACATCTCTCAACATCTCATAATGTATACTCAATCACAAAACTATAAGAATATAAATGGCACGATAAAAGATAAGAAATGATGACATGAGTCAAACACAATGTCTCAATAGAGATAAACTACAGTCTAGCTGTCCAACATAAAGTCTCCACAAGTCTCAACATAAACTAAGAATAAGTCTAAACATAAACTCAAAATAACCTCAAATAAGTCTCAATGCATAAGATAAATACTGTCTAAATAGCTACAGGTAGTGTCTTCTCTAAGATCTCTGGTATGTAGTCTACATCTATACATGGTCCATAATGTGTCGGACACTAGTCCTCTAAGTCGCAGTCTGAAAAAATATTTCCAGTCAGGATGGAGCAAAGTACATCTCTAACAGCAGTTCTACATCAATGATATAAACTATATAGCAGTAAATAGATGGAAATATACAAGATGCATATACCTGTACAAGAGATACACAATAAAGAAAATACTGGAAATAAATACAAGAATAAACAATATGGCAATGAACAAGAATACTAATGACTAAGTGTGTGAGTACTAGCTTTAACATGTGATCAGCTTGGGAACTTGTACAGGAATAATGGCCTGGCTAGTCATACGTGCGGTGTATGACCAACACTAACATGTGAACCAGACTTATACATGAAGGGTATAATCATATATCTACACTAAAATACTCCCCACCTCCGACTGGTATAGTAGATCCAACCATAGTACGCTATGGCATGGGATTCTCTAGGAAGATAGCAAGTCTCTCCGAGAATCAGTGTCTGTATATGCACAAGATAATCAATGAAACAAGACTTGTACAAAATACACCATATACAAAGAATAATATCTCATGACGAGATCCGGATATACCAATCCGTGTAACCATCGTGTCAAGAAACATGGATATCTACACTAAACACAATGAACATAGAGGATAACATAAACAAGAAACATCAGAGAATGTACTCGCCTGGGGTCCTGCTGCTGGCAATACTAATAACCTGATTCCGAAGTCTTGTCTGAACAATCCTATAGACATCATTTAATAATAATATAGCATCAGTCGATACACTAACACACAATCATAAATACATTGAACTCAGGGGTACTCTAGGGGTAATCCTAGTCATCTAACAGGGTCAAGCGTGCGTTTAGCTGCATGGGTGCCACGTCTGCAATTGTTGTGCAAGATCAGACAGTCAAAATAATACGGGTCTCGCCAGTACGTCAGTGTACATAAGGCAGTCTTCTAACAATTTACAGGGTTACATGGCCAATGTAAATACGGGATATCCGTAATTAACACTAGGGTCTCTCAGTACATATATAAATATACATATAGTCTTAACTAGCATATAACATTAATTACTTATAATATATATGTATAGATATACTAATTGAATTCAAATACTATATATATATATACATATATATATATATATATATATATATATATATATATATATATATATATATATATATATATATATATATATATATATATATATTTATATATATATATATATATATATACCAATTATATACATATTAACATATACTAATGGAATACATATACAAAATATATGTATACATATACCAATGAATAAGATACATACATACTAAATATATACATACTAAATATATTTATATATTTACCAAATGAACAATATACGCATACTAAATATATATATACCAAATGAGTAATATAAGCATACACGTACATATGCGTACACAATAAATCACAAGAGGAAATACTCCACACCTTGGCCTCGGCGTGCACGTGCACGAGATTGGCGATGACGACGACGATGGTGACGATGATGATGATGACGATGACGACGATGATAACGACGATGGCAATGGTGTTGATGATTGAAGATGAGGAGGCAGCCGGAGTCCGGTGGGATGGCGTCCAGGCGAGGAGGAGAAGAGGAACCGTGGGGAAGGCACTGCGGGCTGGGTGCAGGCAGTGAACTCCGGCGGGTTCCAACATTGGCAACGGGGTTCAGGCGAGTGGGGTCTTGCGGGTTTCAGGCGATCGCGGAGGGTGGATGGGTGGTCGGGGCTGCTCGGTTGGTCGGTCGAGTACAGGCGGGTGCAGTCGAGCGAGGAGGGAGTCAGCTCCGGCGAGTTCAGTCAGGCGCGGGGTTGAGGTGGGTGTCAATGGCGGGGACAACGGGCTTCAGGCGGCTGAAGGAGAGGGAGGAGGAAGAGAACGGCGGACGGGGTGTTCTCAGGCGGTCGGGTTATGGTTCAGATGAGGGTGGTGATCGGGATGCAGGAAGGAGGAAAGGGTGGTAGTGAAGTGCAGGCGTCGTGCTGCTTGGCGATCCAGTGGGGAAAGTCGTCGGGGAGGAAGGGAACATGGAGGTGGCCGACTGAGCTGCTCCGGAGGTCGGGGCTCCGGTCGAGAAGAGGAGGAAGAAGATGCCACATGCAGATGGGAAGGATGGGAATGTCGGCTAATAGCTTAGGGGTTTAGGTATAGGAAAAGAAAAGGAAAAAAAATAAAGGAAAATAATATATATATATATATATATATATATATATATATATATATATATATATATATATATATATATATATATATATATAAGGGGATTGGTTTGACCTAGAAAATTTTGACTTGGTCAAACCCTTGGAAAAGGGGCTTCTCATATAGATATTTTAAGGGCTATGATTCAATAGATTCAAAATGGATGGCTATGATTGCATTGGTTCAAAATTTGGAGGACTATGGTTTGAGGAGGTTGATGTTGAGTTACACACTCCCAAAAATTATAGAAAAATTTACATGAAGGAGAAATTGATTTTTTTATGTGTTGTGTCCAATGGGGTGGACACCTTAATACATTTTTTGCATAAAAGTGCCCAACAATTAGAAAATTGTACAAAGTTGGATTTATGGTTTAATTTAATTAAAATAAATATAATTGGTGTTCTAAAATAATTTAGAAGTACATGGGACTAAAATCAAGTGGAACACAAGTGTCAAGAATGAAGAAGACTCAGAATAGAATATTATCCTAATTTGGATTGCTCAAAATGGGTCGAGATTGTGTCTCCAATTTCGATTAGAACGCACAAAGATACAAAATTAGATTTATATGAAATTAAATATAGTCGTTTGTGATGAATATTATGCAAATAAAATGAAGCACATCATGGCATAGTTATGAGCTACACAAGGATCACAATAAAAGACTGGCACGTCTAGGATAAGGGTGTAAAATTTGTTGGAAGGCAAAAGCTAAGGTAGCGCTCCAAATATCGAAGCAACGGTAAGGCGCAACAATTAAATAAAATCACATTAATTAATCATAACCCTAAATAATTAATCGTGAAATAATATAATTTAAATCCATAATCCTATATTTCGGTCAGGACTTTATCTAGTGGGCTTCTAGGTCTAGTCTACTAACTCATGCATTACGAACATTATATAATATCTATATAAATACACATATCATGCAATTAATTAAAATAAATACACGTAATATTTATAATATATAAAATGACAAAATTACTCCTATTTTGGAATGTGGTAGTGACATCTACTAGCAACTACACTTGCAAGCAATATCATCACAATATGCAGGTGATCACCTGATCACAGAATCCGAGATATGAAGACGTAAGAAAGAATATACCTTCTGAATCGAATATGTGTGGGTACCAAGATCGAATATCGTCCTCGCGCTCCCATGTCGATTCTCCTAAAGAGTGATGGCCCCAAGCAACCCTTATAAGAGAAATAGTCTGATTCTTGAACACCTTCTCCCTTCGGCCCAATATGGATATGGGTTGCTCATCGTAAGATAAGTCGGTACTAATGACTAATTCAGAGTGATCGAGGTTATGACTTAGATCCGGAACGTACCTACGCAACTGAGACACATGAAATACATCGTGTACCTCACGTAGCGAAGGTGGAAGGGCATGACAATAAGCAATATCGTCTATCCGCTCAAGAATATCGAACGGACCTACGTATTATGGAGTAAGATTCCCGTGAACCCGGAATCTAATGGCTCCACGGGTAGGCAAAATCTGCAAAAATACACGGTCGCCAACACAAAACTCTAAAGGTCTACGATGTTGATATGCCCAATGATGATCTTTTGTAACCCGAAGTCGCTCTATAATCAGCTTGACAACCTCTACTGTCTGCGTATTATTTCAGGACCTAACATCTTCCGCTCACCAATGTCGTCCCAAGCCAACTGTGACCTACACTTCCTGTCGTATAGTGCTTCGAAAGGTGCCTTCTGAATACTGGTCTGATAACTGTTATTGTACGAGAACTCGATGAGATGAAGGTGATCTTTCTAAGATCCACCAAGGTCTAAGGTACAGGCTCGTAGCATATCCTCCAAGGTCTGGATGGTTCTCTCTGATTGTCCGTCTGTCTAGGGGTGGTAAGCTGTACTGAATCTTAACTTAGTGTCCAAACTCTGATACAAACTTTTCCACAAAAAAGTGAACCGAGTGTCTTGATCTGACACGATACTTACTGGGACACTGTGTTATCTCACTATCTGTCGCATATATATTTTAGCCAATTGTTCTGTAGATTGTCCTACTCGAAAAGAAAGAAAGTGAGCTACTTTTTTGAGACGATCCACTATCACCGAAACTGTATCTCGACCAGTCGGTGACCTTGGTAAACCAGTCACAAAGTCCATCATGATGCGTTCCCACTTCTACTCTAAAATAGGAAGCGACTATAATAATCTTGTTGGTGTCTGTTGTTCTGCCTTCACTCTTGTTGACATATCAGACATCGTGATACAAAGCGTACTATTTCCCTCTTTATTTTATTCCACCAAAAGTGTTGCTTGATATCTTGGTACATCTTTGTGCCTCCCGAATGAATAGAATACTGGGAACTGTATGCTTAAGTCATAACTTCTTGCCGAATATTCCCGCTTGGTACGCATAGACAATTCCCAAGCCTTAGCGTTCCATTCGCATGTATTGTCAACTCCTTTCGAAGGCCTGACTCACATTCTTCTTGTAGCTTTTCAATCTTTGGGTCCTTTGCCTGAGCTAGTTTGATTCTATCTACCGAAGCCGACTGAATCTGTAGGCTAAACTGAACTCATGTACTCTGTAGAAGTACTATCTCGATACCCATTTATCGTAAGTCTTCTAGAATGGGCTTCTGAGTAGTCAACATAAAAATTTTACCTCTTCTGCTAAGTGCATTAGCAACTATATTAGCCTTGCCTGGATGGTACTGAAGTTCCATATTATAATCTTTCAATAACTCTAGTCACCTTCTCTGTCTCATGTTCAGGTCCTTCTACGTGAATACATATTTCAAATTCTTATAATCCGTGAATATTTCGACTCGATTGCCATATAAGTAGTGCCTACATAGCTTAAGTGCAAATACTACTGCTGCTAGCTCCAAACCATGAGTTTGATAGTTCTTCCTATGATCTCTGAGCTGCTGAGAAGCATACGCTATCACTCTTCCTTGTTGCATTAAAACACATCCAATCTAGTGCCCCGTTTTCCCTATTCGGGGAGCGCGACAAAGAAATACTTGGTATCGTTCGATCATGACAGATTGAATCAAGATCCTTTCCTCGTTATGGATTGGTTTTTTCGAAATCAGGTCCCATATTCAATAGATCGTGTCTCAAGGAAGGACTTGACGGCAGAGTCGAGAGGGGCCTTTCCATTGTGCTGGTTTTTTTGCCTATTTTTGATGCCGCTGGGTTGCTTTCCTGTTGGTTTTGTGCCCTGCATTTTCTTGAACGGTTTCGATAGATTTTATTATCTTTGTTCTTTAGATTTCGTATTTTGTATCGAACCATTGGAGACCGAAGCAGGAGATATTGATCATCTGTTGGTACGTGCAGGTGATCGTGTAGGCAATGTGCAAGTGGAGTCTTGAAGATCTCATTTTTCTCTCTTTTCTGAATCACCATCTTGTGAGTGGCTTTACTACGATTAGCGCCCTTCTTCCAATTTTTCATTCCTAATAAATTAACTTGTTTGTGCATCCTGATCAACGATACTAAAAGAATAAAATTGAGTCAAGATAAAAGAAGAAGTAGACTTGAAACACTTATAATCCTTGTCATATAAAGTCTTAACGATCATATTATTGCGTGCTTGTCTGCTATGCATACAACTATTATGTTCAGTTGTAGTTAGAACTTATTCATCTATAATTGTTCAATGAGTAGTACATAACTTGTGAATTGATCATATCAGCTAGTAGACTATGCCATCGCACTGTGTTAAAGTAGTTATGTTCATGTTGATGTCTTGAAATGCTTCATATGTTAACTTAGAGTTTAGATCATCAATGGTCATGGATAACTTGTGCATAAGGTATATGGTTTCTGCGAACGATCGTCCGGGGCACCGGGGCCGATTCGTCCCGGGCGGAACAACAGTTGGTCGTACTAGCAACTTAGCACGGGTGAGGCGAGAGTTTGTAGCGGGGCTCACTACCCGCGCTGCAAGCATCGCCGTCTACCCATATTATACTCCATGATGGCTAGCTAAGACAGTGATCCTTATGTATATTTAAACTGTGCAGACTAACTATGTCTTCGTAGCACGGAAGGTGATGGTAAGTTTTGTACAAGTGGTTCAGACGGTTCAGGTAAAATCACCGAACGGTGGCATATTTTGTTATGTCATTCCTTTCTATCATATATAAAGAATTGAACTAGGATAAGATAGAAAGATCACATAATAATAATATTGCATGTTCACATGAATACGAAGTCGATTTTGGTATGTTGGGTTAGCTCGTCCTCACCGGTACTTTTCGAAGTACTGACCCTCGTTGCAGTAGGTTCCCCGAGCCGAGGCGACATAGAGCGGAGCTGAAGCTTCCCCCAACCCTCTACTGATCTAGCGTGTTCGTGTTTTATGACTTTTTGAGCTCAAGTACATAATCACAAGGAGCCCACGCATATCTTTTGAAGTTCCAAGGCGATGGTGCTAACTCGCACCCAAGGTGGTTTGCACATTTTAAAATATTAGTAAGGATGTAATATATGGATCGGCTATCTCATTTTGGGTCTAAGTTGTAAGCCCGTGCGGCCTTCTTATTACTTTTGGGTCAAGAGTCTGTAACCAGATGTTCATTATCAATAAAGAAAACTTTTATATATCTCAATGTGTGATATCCTAATTGCGTACTATGTTGTATTTGTTCTAAAGTATATCATTATGCCTAGGCCTTGTGCACGCGTGCCTTACGCGTACACTGTATCACATCCAGGGGACGATTATCGATTTAGCAGAAATTGGGACGTGACATCTAAGTCCATTGCCAGATGCATCATATTATACTTTGAATCCTCTGAATCCTGCTGGAAGAGTAAGGACTGGTGCAGAGATTAACTTCTTCTTCAACTCTTCAAAGGCTATCTGACATTCTACTGACCACATAAACTGAACTTTCTTGCGCATCAACCGAGTCAATGGTGCCAAAATATTAACAAAATCGGACACAAATATTTCGTAGTATCCTGCCAAGCCCAGAAAACTACGCACTTCTGCTACTGTCTTCAGAATTGGACAATTTTCTACTGCATCTACCTTCTTGGGATCAACTAACACTCCTGCTCCAGAAATAATGTGCCCAAGAAAGGATATATAATCCAGACAAAACTCACACTTTCTAAGCTTTGCATATAACTGGTGCTCCCTCAAAGTTTGCAGCACTATCCTGAGATATTCTTCATGCTGCTCCTCATTATGAGAATACACCAGGATGTCATTGATGAATACTACCACAAATTGGTCTAACTAAGGCATAAAAATACGGTTCATCAAGTCCATGAATACCGTTGAAGAATTAGTCAGTCTGAATGGCATAACTAAGAATTCGTAATGCACATATCCTGACCTAAATATTATCTTCGGTATATCCTACTCCCAGAGTCGCACCTAATGATATCCTGATCATAAATCTATCTTAGAGAAGACTCTTGCTCCACTTAATTGGTCAAACAAATCATCAATCATTGGTAATGGATACTTGTTCTTCACTGTCACTGCATTCAACCACCTGTAATCCATATACAACTGCATCGATCCATTCTTCTTCTTCACCAATACCGCTGGTGCTCCCCACAGGGATCTACTGGTCCAAATAAACTTCTTCGACTTTAGTTCTTCCACGTGTCGATATAATTGATCAAGCTCTGAAGGTGGCATTGGGTATATCTTCTGGGATACTAGTTCTGCTCTTGACATCAACTCTATACAGAACTCTACATCTCTAACTAGGGGTAATCCGGAAAGATCGTTGGAAAAGACATCCATGAACTCTTCAACTATCTTGGGTCGCGGGTCTTCTCCCTTTGCTACTATTGCGACTCCTCCCTTATGTTGGTCTCTTGCTATTATGCTAAGGACAAACTCTTATAGACAGGGAATTCTAAACAAAACTCTACCCTCACGATGGTCTAACGTAGCATGACTGTCTCTTAACCAGACAATGCCTAAGATAACATCAAAGTTACCCATAGGGAACTCGATCAACTTTGCAGGTAATAAATGCCAACATACTATGACTGGACATGCTAGGCACACCCTGCTAACTTCTATGATCCCATTGCCAGTGAGTATATTCAGTATCTCTGGTAACGTCTCAAACTTTAATCCAATACGTATCACATATTGTGCAAATATAAAGGAGTGCGAAGCTCCAGAATCAATTAAAGCTATGGCAGGAAAGGTTGTAACGAAAATGTTATATGCCACTACGTTGCCCGACGCCATAGCTTCCTCTAAAGATAAGGTGAGTACCTGTCCTTGGCCTTGTTGAGCTCCATGTTGCTATCTTCCTTGCTGTTGTGGCTGCGGTCCCTGTCGATTCTGCTGTTGCTGCCTATAAATATGGGACTGCATCGACAACACAGGCTGAGTCAAAGGTCGTACTGCTACTGCTGGTCCTCCTTGATGCACTGCCCTCGGAGCTGGCAATGCAGGAAACTGTTGTACTGGCCCTCCTGGCCTATGTATCAATAGGCACGTGGCAACCTTGTGATCAGGGATCCCATATCTCAAGCATAATTTATTTGCTGCCCGGCAGACATCCCGGGTATGACCTCCCTTGCCATAGTAGGTACAACCTATCGACGCTTCCGGTCGTTGTTGTTGCTGTTGTTGCTACTGCCTCGGCTGTTGTTGCCGAGTCGGTGCCATCATTGTCGAGGTCACTGGCCTCCTCATTGTCATATCATGGATGCGAATGCCAGAGGATGATGTTGATGTTCGCGGTACTGGTCCTCCCTCATTATTCTGTCGATGAGGTCTCTTCCGATATACTTTTCTGGATGCCATCATGTGGGAAGTAAGCTCAACCCTCTTAGCTACTATCAATACTGCCTTCAAAGTCTGGTAGTCATGCACCTCTACCATGTGTAAGATCTCTAAGTGAAGTCGCTGCTGGAACCTGATTGCTCTCTCCAACTCTATTGCTACCATGGTTGGAGCAAATCTGCTTAGTCGACAAAACTTTGCCGCATAGCTGTCTACTGTCCTTCCAGCTTGCTTGAGGTTAATGAACCTTTGCTGCAACTCACACTGAGCCACAATCCTGAAGTACTTCATCCTGAACCGGGTCCTAAATTCCTTCTATAAAATATGATGCCTCAATCCTACTTCCATTGTGGCCCACCAATCCCTTGACAGATCTTGTAGTTGTTGGTGAAACAGGTCAACCTGTTCCTCGGCCGAAACTTTAGCTGTTGTCAGAATAGTCTTAATATCCTGGAGCCAATCATCTGTCATGATTGTATCCTCAGTGACATTAAAGTATCTGGGGTTCATTCTGCAAAATTAAATAGATGTCCCAAAATCTGTTCTCCCGTCTCGCTCTAGGGCCGTTTACAACAATTGGTTCAACAAGATATTCTGTTCCTGCTACTGGAGTTGTTGTTGCTGATGTTGTTGTTGTTGTTGTTTTGCACCACCATCTGGTGTTGCTGGGAGGCCAATAATCTACAGATAATCTCTAGCAAGGCTGAGGTATCCAGTACTGCCGGCACTGCGGGAGGTACGGGAACACCTGGAGCTAGCTGCTCTGTCACATTCATCGTGGGCTTAACTCGGATCCTTGGATGGGGTTCCACAGGATCTCGTTATACTAGAACCTCTGCCTTTTTTGTTGCTACAGCATCGGGGGAAGAAGAAGCCCTAAAAAAGAGCAGAAGAAATATCAAGCACAGGACACGAAGGAACAAGGAAGCAATCCATCTGAAAGAATTTAAGTTGAGTATCGAAGAGGACGAATTCAGAATTTCAAGAAGGATCATGTTTGATTGTGACTCCTATGACCATGATACCGCACAAGTCTGAAGAAAAGACTTGCATGGGCCACTACTAAAACTTTATCATACCCCAATACTGAAATACAGAGATGGACATGGCCAGCTATCCTGTACAAGGTACTATACGTCGTACGACGATCACGGCTGTATAAGACAAGGGGTGCATGCTACAATCAAGTCTCCTATAGTCAAGAACTTCTATGTCTCAATCATTTAAACAAAAAACAGTAAGCATGGATCATATATGATAAAGTAATAAGGTATCCCAAATGCTTTCTCAAAATATTCTGAAGACCAGCTATGCAAAATAAGGAGCTGAAAGAGTAAAAAAGTACATGACAGTGATCATATGCTGGATCCTTGGGTGCTGGCTTAAAATATGGCAAAGCAAAACCAGTGGGGTTAGACCCCAAATAGCAAGTACCACAAAGGGAGCATGAAACGGAGAAACAAAAATCTAAGAAAACATATAATAATACATAGGTTCAATATCGTAACTTAGGTCCATGGCATATCCTAGCGCAAAGGTCCAATCCTACAACCAAACAAGGACAATGATTGAACCATCATACTACGATAGTCCATTTTCTAGGCTACTAGCCGAATGATACAATCACAAACAAGTCAATTTCTTATATCGGTCAATCATTTATACGGTTTGCTAATTATGGAGTCTGAGGTTATCTCATAAATAATGCATAATAGGAATCCTCAGATCACGCCAGTGTCGAACATGAGATAACCGAACCAAATAAATAAAACAGGTATTCATAAGATGCACCAGTTTCCCATAGGACTACTACGCTAAAAATATAGTATTAGGGGTTCCAGTGTTCCTATAGTAAAATATTGGCTCGGCATAATAATAGGTCAGATACTGCACCCCACTAAGGCAGATGATATATAGTATCTGTGGTGGCCAGCCCACAGTGCACTTGTCACGCCCCAGTCCCAAAATACGTAGGACCAGGAACACGTAAGCATGCCAGCCATATGTATATGGCAACTCTAATATATGGGTACCATAATACACACGTACGCTGTAATATGAATATAAACTCACATGTGGTATAAATATGGTCACAAGTCACAGATATACTAATCTCATCCACACAACAAGTCACAGAAAGAAAATAACTAAACTAAAGTAAAGAGTCTGAATAATCCAAAACTAATAGTCGGGTGGAGACAAATCCACTACCAATGACTATATCAATACTAAAATAAGGGAGAAGGGTAAATCTATAATATAAATAAGATGATGATAGAAGTGTATCAGCGAAGCGATCCATCGCTAGAGATAATCACTGATGCTCAGAAGGTAAGACCTCCTCGGAGGAGATAAGTAGTAAGTCCAGATCCGTGCTCCTGCGAATAGTCATGAACATCTACACCTGGAAAGGGACCAGGTCCTTAGAGGGACGTAACAAGATACATAGAAGCAAGCCAATTTGAATACAGTAAACATGCATAATGTTTAAAAATATATAAGTATGTTGTACAAGACAATCTATATGAATGAAAATGAGAACAACTTTTCAACATATGGGCACGGGTAGGCTACTCGATCTAAGCCTCACAACTCACACACACGTCAGGGGACATCATCAGCCGACATACCGCGGGGGTAGCGACCCTCGTGACTCCATTAATCGATATACCGTGGGGGTAGCGACCATCGGACACGACTACCATAGTGCGTGCTAGTTACAACGGTTCACCAGAGTGGATAAAGCCCATACGCCTACTGATTGTCCTCTCATGATACTAAGTGTCATGTGTGTGTCAACATATGTAATATATAGTAATGACTGAAAGAAACTACACATGCAATAAATATACATAAATATACATAAATATAATAAACATGCAAAGTACTGTAAGTAATTTGGCAAGGTATCTTGCCTGGCAAGAGAGCCGCAAGGTGTAACGTCCAGGAGTCAAGCACACAGGATCAGAAGCTACGACCTTAGAATGAACACCTCCGGATGCTGAAATAAACATCACCAACGTTCCCAGAATAAGCAAGATATCTAGAAAACATTATCCTTTCGTCCAATTTGGACACAGGGGCAAAACGGTAATTTTGGGTCAAAACGGGTCCATATGTGGCCCACTTTGCACTGAAAAACGTGCAGGGGTAAAGGTCTCTAAATGGGACAAATTATAGGTTAAATCAATTCTAAACGTCAATACGAACTCAACGGTACATCCAATTTTGGATTCCGGTGAGCCGTACACAAATTTGTCCAAAAAGTCAACCGTGGGGCCCACAAATAGGTGACTTGGTCAACTGTCTCAGAATCATGTCAAACTTGGGTCATAGGACCAGCGCGATACCATGAGTAAAATGGCGTAAGTTTTGTCGCATTCTGACGAGCGTACACTATATGGTGCAGTATTTTATAAAAGTCGCAATACGGGGACTTTTTGCGGATACGGGGTAATTCCGACACGCACACGCGTCCAAATCAGTTTCTGCAAAAGCCCACATGTCTGGGTATACTGTGCACACCTTTTGGTACACTTGGTACACGACGGGACAGTCCCGTTTGGCAGGACGCGCTCCGTATCACAAGTTTTGGAAGTTCGAAAAACGAGTTTTTCATGATTTTTAACCTATTTTAATTCTGTATGTAATGCCTAATAAAATAATGTAATTGACAGAGAATGATCTCGGTCAGGTGATATTTCCATAGCAAAAAGAATTTCTAGGTTTGGATCCCTGTGGTGGGAGATACGAGCCCTTAAACATGGGTCATCGCAACAGATTTTCTGAATTTAAAAGTGGTCGTTTTTCTTTGACTTGGCGTCAATTTTTACCTAGGTTTGTGCGCTGCACGATGGAAACTAATCTACGAGATTTAGAGAGGGATATGTCGGGATCGTACCAGCGAAGACGGGGTCGAGTTTGGTCGAGCGAGGTGGTAGAAAATAGCGTGGGAACAGGGCTTCGTCGCTGCGATTTCCTGTTGCGTGCACGGGTGACGCGCGACCGTGCGGGCGACGGCTGCTGGCGGTGCACGGTGGTCCGGCGGCGGCGGGTCGGCGTGGTCGGCGGCCTCAGGGTCGAGGGGAGTATGTTAGGGTTAGGGTTAGGCTACTTATGATATATATAGAAGGAGGGAGAAAGGGAGCGGGGGGGAGAAGCGGGTCTGGACGCGGGGCACGTGCCGCTCGGCTAGCCGCGGGGGGGGGGGGGGGGTAGCTGTTATGTTTCTGTTTTTTTTTTGTTTTTTTGTTTTTGTTTTTTTTTTCTTTTTTTTTTCTTTTTTTTCCTTCTTTCTTTCTTTCTTTAGTCTATTTCGTTTCATTTTCTTTTCTTTTTCCTTTTTCTATTTTTTTTCTATTTCTATTACTACTACTACTACTACTACTGCTAATAATAATAATAATAATAATAATAATAATAATAATAATAATAATATTATTATTATTATTATTATTATTATTATTATTATTATTATTATTATTATTATTATTATTATTATTTATATATATTTTAAGGTATATAAAAATACATTAGTACATAATATAATTCTACAAAATTCTATCACCCCTCTAAAATTATTTCTAAAATAAAATAATAGATTTTTGTACAACAATTCTAGATGTATAATTATCTAGGTACTTAAATCGCTACGTATATATTATCCAAATAACTACGTAATATTATAAATAAATAAATTAAATAACTAATTAATTAAATAAATAAAATATTTAAAAATATGGGGTTTTACATTCTACCCAACTTACAAAAATTTCGTCCTCGAAATTGACACTAACCCATATTCATAATAATCACTATAGCTATTACACTACATTGGTATCTAGCAGTGCTTCCTAAAAGTCATGGTCTGCCATTCTAACACTTCCTCATTTATTGTCCATACACTATTCTATTTCTAACTCATCTACACTACCAAACTTACAAGAGTTCTACTAGTAGTCACAGTCTCTTGAGGCTATTGTCTAAGTTGTAAGACAAATATATTTATTGGGTCGAGAATCTTGGGGTACTTGTCTGGAATCTCATAACTATGATTTTTCTTTGTAACCGTCAAGTATCGTAGTCTAATACTGCCATGCCACCTGGCCAATATGTCTGCAATTACTTCGACTACTCTACTATAACGGTCTAGCTGCAACTGTCGCTATTTGCCAGCAATTTGTCATAGTTGTCAGTTCGTAACAAGTGCCTTCAATTCTTTCCTAGGCATAGTCTAAGTTGTAGGGCAACACTTTAGGTCTTGACTAACTTTATAAAACTATTAGGAGTATGAACTAGTTCAATAATCTAACAAATTTCTATTAGGCTAAATGATGCTACTTAAGGGTTAAACTAATAAAGAATATAGATATTGCTATAGTGCATATACATAAGGATTATTATTAAGAACGCATCATTTAGTTATTAATCATTACCAACACATTTATGTTTTAACTAACAATATAAGGGTGAGGTTGATATAGATCAAACAATTCATAATGGCACGAAAGAATACGACTATGATAGGAAGAGTTAAGCACGAGATAAGAAATGGAGATGGAAGAGAAGATAGCCACCCAAGGGGGCGAGATGGTGATAGAAAAAGAATACTACTACTGCTACGCGTGTCATCCATTAGCTTCGTGGGTATGCCATCTAGTTAGGATATTAACATATCCTCATAACTGCTAAACTACCTTATATATAATTCTACGCCTACTATGCACCTAAGATCTCATGTCATAAAGGGGGTCACGAGTATGCAATGACAAATATAACTCAGGTCGTACCTATATCTACGACTTTTTGTGCCTGCGCTCTCTTGTTTGTCATCATGAGTGCTTGGCCTATGGGGTATATCTAGTACTATCCGGGTATCAACTTATATTAAGCACGAAAGTTCGTCTTTCAGAAATAGGGGAAGACGGAAAACAACAATAAGGAGTTCAATGAGGAGGTGATAGAATACGAGTACGGGATTCAAAGGGATTTAGAGAATTTGAAAGGGAGTTGCCAAGGCAGTTGTGGATTAAAATCTTATTTTAGTAATTTCTTATACGCATGTTGATATCAGAATAGTTATGTACCTGACATGATATGCTCTAACCAGTCTAGAGGGCAGATATATTCGTCTCACAAGTTGAGTCAACTATATCTCAATCCACATAAAGTTGTGATACAAAGAGCGAACCAAGCGCACTACGGTTGATTAGACCATAATACAATGATTCTAATTTAGACAATGTATTAGTGTGGGCCCCCAATAATACATATGTCATGAACAAGCTCAATAAAAGAATAAGCTTACAAAACTAGGCTATAATAGCAGCATAAGTCGAGGTAGTAAAAAAATATAAGTACGCTTGATTATGATGGAGGAGGGTACAGAATAATCTAAGTTCACCAAGAAGATCGGTGTTGTGCCTCTACAGTTTCCATAATAACTCCTTGTCAAGGTCTCTAGTCGACCAAATGGGTGTATGGGCCTCTAAGTTCTATAGTCTGGGTAAGCACTATCCTTTTATGCAAATCTATAGTTGGTATCATTCATTTATACTTCATTAATGAGTCAACAGGACTATGTGTTACTAGGTTATGAGATATACTATCCAACTTACAAGGATTTAACTAATAGTATGATTAAATAATATAGTGTATATACTTGGTACAAGGAACCTTCCTAACCCCTATCAAGCACGAAGGAAAAGATAAGATTGACGTTGTGAAAGGATCAAGCAAGATGCAATGCAAGCAATCAAATGAGAATGCAAAATAAGATCAAAGACGGTAATAATTAAGTGGATGAGATCCTATATTCTAATCCTATGCGCAGGTTTGCTCGGAACAGTAACGTGACCGAGACAACATGCTCTCGACCTGCATGGGCCACCACAAAAATATGTCATGCCCCAGTCCCAAAATACGTAGGACCAGGAACACGTAAGCATGCCAGCCGTATGTATATGGCAATTCCAATATATGGGTACCATAATACACACGTACGTTGTAATATGAATATAAACTCACATGTGGTATAAATATGGTCATAAGTCACAGATATACTAATATCATCCACACAACAAGTCACAAAAAGAAAGTAACTAAACTAGAGTAAAGAGTCTGAATAATCCAAAACTAATAGTCGGGTGGAGACAAATCCACTACCAATGACTATATCAATACTAAAATGAGGGAGAAGGGTAAATCTACAATATAAATAAGATGATGATAGAAGTTAATCAGTGAAACGATCCATCGCTAGAGATAATCACTGATGCTCAGAAGGTAAGACCTCCTCGGAGGAGATAAGTAGTAAGTCCTGATCCGTGCTCCTGCGAATAGTCATGAACATCTACACTTGGAAAGGGACCAGGTCCTCAGAGGGACGTAACAAGATACATAGAAGCAAGCCAATTTGAATACAGTAAACATGCATAATGTTTGAAAATATATAAGTACGCTGTACAAGACAATCTATATGAATGCAAATGAGGGCAACTTTGCAACGTATGGGCAAGGGTTGGCTACTCGATCTAAGACTCACAACTCACACACACGTCAGGGGACATCATCAGCTGACATACCGTGGGGGTAGCGACCTTCGTGACTCCATCAATCGACATACCATGGGGGTAGCGACTATCGGATACGACTACCATAGTGCGTGCTAGTTACTACGGTTCACCAGAGTGGGTAAAGCACATACGCCTACTGATTGTCCTCTCATGATACTAAGTGTCATGCGTGTGTCAACATATCTAATATATAGTAATAACTGAAAGAAACTACACATGCAATGAATATACAAAAATATTATAAATATACAAAAATATAATAAACATATAAAGTACTGTAAGTAATTTGGCAAGGTATCTTGCCTGGCAAGAGAGCTGCAAGGTGTAACGTCCAGGAGTCAAGCTCATAGGATCAGAAGCTACGGCCTCAGAATGAACATCTCCGGATGCTAAAATAAACATCACCAACGTTCCCAGAATAAGCGAGATAGTTAGAAAAAATTACCATTTCGTCCAATTTGGACACAGGGGCAAAACGATAATTTCGGGTCAAAGCGGGTCCACATGTGGCCCACTTTGCACCGAAAAGTATGCCAGGGGTAAAGTTCTCTAAATGGGATAAATTATAGGTCAAACCAACTTTAAACGTCAATACGAACTCAACGGTACATCCAATTTTGAATTTCGGTGAGTCGTACACAAATTCGCCCAAAAAGTCAATCGTATGGCCCGCAAAAAGGTAACTTGGTCAACTGTCTCAGAATCGCATGAAACTTGGGTCATAGGACTAGCGCGATACCACGAGTCCAATAGCGCAAGTTTCGTCACGTTCTGACGAGCGTACACTAAATGGTGCGATATTTTGCAAAAGTTGCGATACGGGGACTTTTTGTGGATACGAGGTGATTCCGACGCGCACACGCGTCCAAATCAGTTTCCACGAAAGCCCACACATCTGGGTATACCGTGCGCACCTTTCGGTACACTTGGTACACGACGGGGCGATCCCGTTTGGCGGGACACGCTCCGTATCACAAGTTTTAGAAGTTGTAAAAACAGGTTTTTCATGATTTTTAACCTATTTTAATTCTATATGTAATGCCTAATAAAATAATGTAATTGACAGAGAATGATCTCGGTCAGGTAATATTTCCATAGCAAAAAGAATTTCTAGGTTTGGATCCCTGTGGTGGGAGATACGTGCCCTTGAACATGGGTCATCGCAACAGATTTTCTGAATTTAAAAGTAGTCATTTTTCTTCGACTTGGCGTCAATTTTTACCTAGGTTTGCGCGCTGCACGATGGAAACTAATCTATGGGATTTAGAGAGAGATATGTCGGGATTGTACCAGCGAAGATAGGGTCGAGTTTGGTTGAACGAGGTGGCAAAAATACGTAGGACTAGGAATACGTAAGCATGCCAGCCGTATGTATATAGCAACTCTAATATATGGATACCATAATACACACGTGCGTTGTAATATGAATAATAACTCACATGTGGTATATAATTATTATAAGTCACAGGGCATAACTAAATCTCATCCACATAATCAAATAGAAATAAATAACCAATCTACTATATAATTGAATCTCAATATGAAGTATCAAAGAATGATAGTCGGATGGAAACAAATCCACTACCAAACTAGAATATAAGAGAAACCACATAAGAACATGAAATGAACAATGATACTCGAAGAGAAGACCTCCTCGAAAGTATAAGTAGCAAGTCATGATCCGTGCTACTGCAAATAGTCGAGATCGTCTACACCTAGAAAGGGACAAGGTCCTCAGAGGGACGTAACAAGATACATAAAAGCATACCAATTTGAATACAGTAAACATGCATAATAGGTAAAAAATATATAAGTACGATGTACAAGACAATCTATATGAAAGCATAATAAGGACAACTTTTTGACGTATGGGCACGGGTAGGCTACTCGATCTAAATCTCACACTCACACACACGACAGGGACATCAGAAATTGACATACCTCGGGGGTAGCGACCAACGCGATACACTACCGTAGTGCGTGCTAGATACTATGATTTACCAGAGTGGTTATAGCCCATACGCCTACTGATTGTCCTCCCCTCCCACGATACTATGTGTCAAGTGTGTGTCAATATATATATAGTATATAATTATGACTGAAAGAAAAATACACATGCAATGAACATAAAAAAAATTATAAGCATGCAAAGTACTATAAGCAATTTGGAAAGGTATCTTGCCTGGCAAGAGAGCTGCAAAATGTAACGTCCAGGAGTCAAGCACACAGGATCAGAAACTACGGCCTCCGAATAAACGTCTCCGGATGTTGAAATAAATATTACCAATATTTTCAGAATAAGCGAGATAGCTAAAAAATACTACCCTTTCGTTCAATTCGTACACAGGGGAAAAACGGTAATTCTGGGTCAAAGCGGGCTCCACATGTGGGCCACTTTGCACCGAAAAGTGTGCCAAGGGTAAAGGTTTCTAAATGAGACAAATTATAGGTTAAACCAATTTTAAACGTCAATACGAACTCAACGGTATGTCCAATTTTGAATTCCGGTGAGCCGAACACAAATTTGTCCAAAATGTCAACCGTAGGACCCACAAATAGGCGGCTTGGTCAACTGTCTCAAAATTGCGTGAAACTTGGGTCACAGGACCAGCGTGATACCATGAATCCAATGGCGCAAGTTTTGTCGCATTCTGACGAGCGTATACTAAATGGTGCAGTATTTTGCAAAGGTCGCAATATAGGGCCTTTTTACGGATATGGGATGATTCCGACGCGCACACACGTTCAAATCAGTTTTCGTGAAAGGACATACGTCTGGACATACCATACACGCCTTTCGATACAACTGGTATGCGACGAGGCGGTCCCGTTTGGCGGGGCGCGCTCCGTATCACAAATTTTGAAGGTTTCGAAAATAGTTTTTCATAATTTTTAACCCAATTTATTTCTGCATATAACACCAAATAAAATAATATAATTAACAAAAAATAATCTTGATTAGGTGGTCTTCACATAGCAAAAGGAATTTCTAAGTTTGGATCTCTGTGGTGGGAGATACGAGTCCTTAAATATGGGTCATCGCAATAGTTTTCTGTAGCGTAAAAGTTATAGTTTTTCTCTAACTTAGTCTCGAATTTCACCTAGGGTTATGCGCTGATCGGAGGAAACTAATACATAGAGTTGGAAGAGGGATAGGTCATGAATATACCGGTGAAGACGGGGTTAAATTTGGTCGTGAGATGGAGCGGAAATCTGCACGGGAACATGGGTACGTTACAGCAAATTCCGGTCGCGGCGTTGCGCGGTTGGCGCGGACGTGTGGCCGCGGCGCTGGCTGGAGGTCGGCGATACGCGGTGGCCGGGCTGCGACGCGGTGAAGTTCGGCGGCTTTGGGTTTGAGGGAAGTGGCGATAGGTTTTGGGTTAGGGTTTTAAAAATAAGATGTATATTTATATATAGAGAGAGCAGAGAAGGGACGCGGGGGGGGGGATAGGTTTGCTGCTGCTGCTGTTAGCGGTTTGGGGTTAAGGGTTAGGGTGGTTTGATTAAGGCTTTTAGTGGTTAATGGGTTTGAGTATTAAGGAATTAGTATTAAGGGTTAAGGGTTATGGTTTTAGTAATTAAGGCTTTTTCTTTTCTATTTTCTTTATTCTATTCTTTTTATTCAATTACTTATTATTATTATTATTATTATTATTATTATTATTATTATTATTATATATATATATATATATATATATATATATATGGTATAAAAAATACCAAAAAGGTATTAGTATATTCTAAAATTCTCTCATCCTTCTACAAAGTCTCCTACATAAAATAAATTAAGGTAAAATAATAGTTTTGCTCTACAAATTCTAAATGCATCTTTACCTAATAATTAAATTCCAATAAATTATATTAATCTAATATACTACATAATAATGCAATTAGATTTAAGTGATTAATTAAATAATTTATACGATTTTAAAATTAGGGATTTTACATCGTGTATTTTATTTCTATATATGTTTATATGCTCGATTATGCTATTGAAACTACTTTCAGAGGTATGTACTTCGTTTCAATCCTGACTGGATTTTTTTTCCAGATGACTGACTTATAGAGCAGTGTTCCTCTTTCTATGGGCAGCAAAACGATGTACCTTTAGAGGATACTCCTATTGACCAGAAGGACTTAGTTGCAGAGCCCGAGGAGATCTAGATTATTTGTATTGGATTGTATTAGATGATTCTTTTGGTGGATTCACAGTTTGTATTATTATTTTAGATTGTGGATTGTATCTTGTTCTTTCCTTCGCTATTCCATTCGTGCATTATTCTTCCTTAGTTTGTTTTGTGATTGAGATTAGTTATACTTGCGAGATACCATATTGCTCTTCCGTTTGGAGTTGAGATGATTGACATGTACCATATTATATTGTTGAGATGTTAGATAGTTAGAAATGACCCAGACAGCGTTCTACCGTCGATTCTGTGGCGTAGGCTGGGCGTAACCACGTACTCATGTCCAAATATCAGGGTGCGGGTCGTGACAGTAAACTTTTTTTATTGGCTACTCTTCAAATTGATACATTTAATTGGTAGTTTTAGCAATGATCATTAGGTGTTTATTGAAACGAGCTATATTTTTTTCGAGTTGTGTCCTTTTGATCCAGTTTGGTGATTGTCATGTTAATTGGACACAAACACAGATACTCTAAAAAAGTTTTAAGGTTTTCTATAGGCATTATTTATGCAATAAGAAAAATTAATAAAAATAGTGAATACAACCGAACATGTAAATTGCAAGAAGGGTTTTCTTTGTGCAGTTCTACCTCCATCATGTTGTTTATAGTAATTATACTGGAGCAAGATCAATTATATAAGAGTTTCTTGCTAAAAATCTGAACTTTCAACTGTCAATAAACTCGTGTAGAAGCGGTCCATCTTTCTTATTTTATCGACACTGGAAACTAATAAAAATTTTGTTTTCATTGAGTTACAACTTACAACTAAGGTTTTCTTTTAATTTATTTTTGTATTCTTGGAGTCTCTTTACTAACACGTGAAACTACAACAAAGTAGAGAGAGGAGCTCCGGTCCAGCAGCAGGTTGCTCCGTAGGTTGCCCAGCTTTGGCCGGATAATATCCAGGACTTCAAGAAGCTGGAACCCCGGGTCTTCAAGGGGATCAAGGGCATCGTCTACGCTGATGATTGGCTCGAGGATATCAAGCGTCTCATGAGGGTGTCCCGTATTGCTAAGGATCTGAAGGTTGAGGCAGTGGGACTTTAGTTGTTCGACATCGCCCATACTTGGTTCAAGAATGAGCCACTTCTTGCTGATGTGGGGCAGTCTTGGGAGGTATTTAAGGACCTCTTCAAGAGAAAGTTCTTTGCTTGGACGGACAGATTGGACTTGGGGAGTCAGTTTGAGAGCCTTACTCAGGGGAGCATGTCCGTGGAGGAGTATGCCGCAGAGTTCGAGAGGTTGAGCCAATTTATGGAGTACTTGATGAGGGAGCCAGAGGTTCGGGATATTCGCTTCCGCGAGGGTCTGAACTAGAAAGTGAATATCATTTTTCCGTCTTTTTCTGAGACGTATTCCAATATACTTAAAATTGAATCCCAAGAGAGACCGCGATTCTTTTATGGGGGCTAGTAGCAGCGCAGTGCCTGCTAAGCGTCCTCATCTCCAGTCTAGACCTTTTCAACAGCCACAACAGTACCATGCTCCAGCTAGGGCGTCGGTTCACCAGACACCACAATAATAGCAGAATCACTCACAACACGATTTCTACCACTACTACAAAAAGCCCGGCCATATCTGGAAAGTTTGCAGGAGAAGGTTGGGAGTTTGTTTGTATTGTGGCACAAAAGGGCATCAAATGAGATATTATCCTTACAACCCTCTTCGTGTAGTTCAAGGAGCAACTCCAACTCAGAGAGGTACAAGCGAGGTCACCTACAGTACAACCGAGGGGATCGTCGCTTTCGATCCAGCAGCAGCGCGTTCCGACACCAGCATCAGGGAGGTGCACCTCAGGGACCGAGAGTTTGCTATGACGGCCGAGGAGGCCGAATCCACCGGAGATGTCATTGCAGTTTCTGTTCTCCTTGATTCTATTCCAGCTTTAGCATTGTTTGATAGTGGTGCTTTCCATCATTTTGTATCTATTTTTTTTTTTGCTCTGAAGCATCATTTGGTAGCTGAGTCTTTGCTTAGGACTTGCAAGATCAAGACCTGGGGAGGCATTATCCTGATTAGTGATGTTTGCAAGTATCGAAGAGTTACTCTGGGAGGGCAGGAGCTGAGTTACTCTGGCTACTAATTATCCAACAGACATTATTTTTGATAATGGACCTATTTTTTCTTTAGAGTTGCAGTATTGATCATAGTGCAAACATCACAGTTATGTAATTAAACCCACATTTTTTTGCTTGTTTTCTTACTTTTTTATATGTCACCGTTTGCCTCTAAAATCTTGTGTGTGTTTGTGAAATCTATTTAATATAGTATTTAATATTTAATTCTAGACATTGTTGTTTATAAGGGGTTCTCAGTGGTATATTCAAAACTAATTTCCAAAATATAGGTGTTAGTGGTCTTACTGTTAGCTCCAAAGACTTGAATGTTTTCATATTTCTTTGTTTATTATTGAGCGATCATATTTGACTTCATCTTGAGCATAATTTTTTTCGTAGGTTCGAATGTTTGTAACTAGTGCTAACATTTGCATTAGCTTGTGTATTCAAGAGAAATATGGGCTGATCATATTCTTGTAACTTGACATTGTCCATATTCTTACATAGACCCAGTCCAAATCTTTCGTAAGTTGTCTTGCCTGGGAATCTTTTTAGCATAGCAAATGATGTCTGATGCAAAATTAACACAAGTTCTGCATGCTTTGGGTAATAATTTGAAGAAATTTCTCGAGTAAATTCATACATGTCCTTCTTTTTTAGTTCGTCTTTATTTTTCTCGTGATGGTCCATCGCCAAGTTCTCACTGGCACAAATTGTTTCCAGTTTGTTGCAGGCTTGTGGATTACTTCGGTGATTGGGGGCTGATTTAGTTTTATGATTCTCTGTTACCTAGGTCATTTCCGTTTCATCCCTTCTTTAGCATTGTTACTTTCAGTAAATAGATTGTTTCATCTTTCCTCTTTGGGTCTTCACACTCTGTTCTAACATAGCAATTTCAGATTTGAGTCATCCCCAGTAACAAATAGTTTTATGATCATTTATTAGTCTTATTTTGACTCGTATGCAAATAAAAAATCAAGTTGTTTTTATTTGGTCGCACTTCAGTAGTCATTTCATACTATTAAATATTAACCGTTTACATGAGTAACTTTACATATAAAGATCAATGTGTAAGTTGTCTCCCCTCTGCAGTTTTTGTGGCAGTCTTTTTTCTACTTGCACCTAACGAGAAATACGGGGACCAGGTCGATGTTTCTACTGAGAAATCGGTGACCAAGATCAAGAAATAGTAAAGTAAAGTTGGACAATAAGGTATTGTGAAAGCTCCCACAATGCCCGATCAATATGAAGTAGTGCTAAGTAGAGAATTCTTATTTTCTTTTAAGCAAAAATAGCTTTAGTTGAGGGCATTAAAAGTGTGGTCATGGGTGGCTTCTGCAAATACTATGGAGAGAATATTTAAAACTTTGAGTTTGAAGAATTCAAATACCAGTGAAAGGAAGCCTCAGAGCTGTCCGTTGGAAGTTCTAAATGTAATGTATTGTGTGAAATTGCACCATACAATTTAACACTATGAATGGTGAAAACTTATCTTGCTTGGCCTATAATAATATGGATTTTCTAAATAGGATACTGCATCGTGCTTTGAATAGTCTAATAGTTAGTGATACTAAACATCATATTTTCTTGAGTCTGTTTGCATGGTCTTTACCATCAGAATGCCATGATATGTGAAAAGTTTCTAATTATGGTAGCGATGGAAGATATGATTGTTTGTTAGAACTTGTACTAGTTATCTTTAGCCAATGAAGAAAAATATGCATTATGGTTTCAGGAAACGTAGTTGCAAAATTCTGTGCCAAGTGCCTGTACACTCAGGTTCTAAATAGTGAAGCCAGTTTCTAAGGGTGGCGATGCACATGACCGTCAAGATGAGTGGGCTTTTGGGGAGGTAGTATCCCATCTTGGATTTTTCCACATTGGTGTAAAGATGAGTTAAGCTTAATATATAGTTAATTTTTTGGATTTTTTTCCCCCATATTGGTGTCAAGATGAACTATGTACATGAATATTGACATGAATATGTAAAACAACCTTGATGGCAGAATTCTTTATTGTCTTCTTAGTTCTTGATTTATTGCTTTGCTATCTTGCTATGGCCTGGGTACATTGTATCTATTTTGTAGGTACTTATTCTTCTTTTTAGCTTCTTCAATATTTTAAACTTTGTTTGTTTTGTTAAATTTTCAGATGGAGATGAGACTCGTGGTAAAGCTTAGAAGAAGTTCAATTTTCAATTATGAACAAGCATGGCACATGTATAAACATATAAACTATATTGCTTCCACTTTCAGTTCTTTATTTTTTTAGAGTTTAGACTTTATGCAAATGTAAATCACAAAAGTATGGAAGGGCTATTATAAATATCTGGATTCAGTAGATAGACTTCTAGCAACAACTTTTGATTTCTTGTCAAGGATGATTCATTAGTTTCCTTTTCTTTTTAGTATACTATATTGTTTAACTAGAAGTGCTTTAATGTATAAGATTGTACATGAAGTGTAGTTAAGGAAAACCATATACTTATATCTGATTAATTAGTATATTTTATATTTATTATCTAATTTCATAAAACTATGTACTTATCTTTGATTCATAAGTATATTTTATGTTTATTATCAAATTTCATAAAGGAAGAAAAAGTTCGTGTGCAAATCAAGTACATGAAGCAACTGTAGGAGAAGGTGAAGCAACTGGAGGAGCAGACTACGAAGAGGACAATGGAGTTTGGTTCTAGTGAAAAGGTCTCAGCTATTGGCTAACGATGACCACAACTTTCAGAGTCAGGCTATTACTGCATGAGAACCTTCCTGAGTAAAAATAAGGGAATAACTACGAGGAAGCAAGAGAATGAGTAGAAAATTGTTGCTCAAATTATTTTTACTCCTCTCAGACATTTTTAGCAAGGTAGTTAGTTTAGTAAAGTTGTATTAAATATAAAAAGTTTATGTACTGCATTTTGACTTTATTAGTCTATATTTACCTTGACCTTTATATTTTGTGCATGTACATATGCTTTATATTATAATAAGTTTTACTTTCATAAATGTCAAGAGGATTACAATTTTTTTTTTCTATGTACTAATTCAACCTACAAGCCAGGTTTGAAATTTTAAATAATCCGAACATTCAAATAAAAGTGCCTATATTACTATTATGCAAATATTAATGCTTTTCTATCGTTCCAATCTTGGAATAACTTCTAGTTGATCCATAGAAAACAAATCTTAACACTTTGTTAGGAATGCTTTATTGGTGTTCCAACACCTGCATACATATAAACCATTTCAGTAAGTGACATAAAAATTAATATAAAATGCTTTATTAGGAACGCTTGATTGGTGTTCTAATACTGGAACACATAAAGCGTTCCAATTACCATTCCTTGGAACACCTTTCTCTGTTCCTAGAAATTTGGCATCCCAAAAATAGGCACGTAATAAAGGCGTTCCTAAAATTGTTTGGAACGGATTTATTCCGTTCCAAAATAGCTTTTTTGGTGTAGTGTAATACTCACTCACTTGGCTATTTGTATTTCTTGACTCTTGTATATGATGCTCATTACTCTTGTATTTATTTATATCATTCCATATCTTATATATTTCTTTTTCTATTTATCTTGTATTTATCTCTATTTACTGTTACATAGTCTTTATCATCTATTGGAATAGCTGTTAGAGGTGTGCTTCGCACCAATCCTAATTGGATAACATTTTTCAGTGATTGTTGTGCTCTATATTCTGGGATTTTAGAGTGATGCTATAGATATGACTGCTCTTACACTGTGGACCTTGAGGTGACAATTGTAGAGATCTTGGCTAGTACTTTTTATTCCATATTATGTCTAGTTTCTTTCCTTTAGAATGTTATTTGGTTTATCTTTCTTATTTATTCTTCCTTTAGATTATGGTGATCGAGTATATGATAGAACTAGTTGTATTAGTAAGATTGATAGCTATATATTGATGACCTAGACAATATTTTATCGCCGATGCTGCGATGTAGGCTGGACGTACCCACTTACTCGTGCCCAATCATGCGAGTGTGGGTCGTGACAATGCGTGAGGCTGAGTTGTGATACATGTTATTCATGTCATGATTCGTGAGCATCCGTGTCATACTTCATGATTATCTGTATTCGTGACGTGTTATTCGTATCGTGTTTTATGATTGTCCATTCTTCGTGAGTCATGATTATCTATTTTTGTGATTCATGATTACCTGTCTTTCGTAATTGTTATGAGAGAGAGAGAGTCAGGCGGGATAATAGAGTAGTAGACATGTGGACAATCCTATTTTTTTCTATTCGATTCGATAGATAGCAGTCGTACACTTCACGTACGACGTGTCCTATTAGCCTAGCCCCCACTCGTCGAACCATGTATTCTACACACGTTTATTATTCTTGTCTTGATTTTTGTGATCCACTTTACTTGTTTACATGTTGCTAGTTTATTTTACTACTTTTTTCCATTACATGATGTTCATTACTTGCTAGTGTAGTTTTACTTATTGTATAGTTCTGCCATGATAGATTTATACATATATTGGTACTTCCATAGCGATAATAGTACTTGCTCCAATCCTGATTGGGTGTTGACATATTAGGGTCGTTGTATCCCATATTCTTGGACTTCTGGATGATGCTTTAGCTGATACCACACTTTCACCTTGGACCACGAGGTGACATCTAGAGATATCTAGATTGACATTTCTCTATTTCAGTATATTTCACTAGTTTCATTTTCCTTTAGTTATTGACCGTATTTGTCTTCGGAATATTACATGGCTTGTATAAGCAATTTGGATTTTAGACTTGTGACTTTAGATGATTTCTTGATATTGTATTAGATTTATCTTTTCTTATTCATATCTTCCTTTAGCATGCTGTGATTGAGTACATAGTGATATTGGTTGGACTTGTATTGATTATTGAGTTCTAGACAATATTTTGCCATCGACACTGCAACGTAGGCTGGACATACCCACGTACTCGTACCCGAATATCCGGGTGCGGGTCGTGACACGTTTGAATCACTTCCATTAACATTTTTTATTTTCTTTCTCCTTCACGTGGTCCATATAACTGAGTCATAATTATTATTATTATTTATAGTTCTTTTGATAGTTTCTTCCTCAATCTGCTATATGGTTGGCAAAAGTAAATGTATAAATTTCTATGGTTTATATTTCTTCAGCATGTTAAACTTTTGATCCTCCTTTAGAGTATGTTATTTTGACCCATCTAAGTTTATGTTGATATCTGATGGCCATAACTAGAGTTACAATTCTTCTTGGTTTAGTGTTATTATCGTATTATTTTTAAAATTTTAAAACTTCTCTTTTTCTGCTGGAGAACAAAGATTGAGAACTAAAGGCCATAACTTACAATTGGGAATGAGCTCTGCAAAATTAAAAATTAACAAAAGAAATTATCTTTAATATATAAACGTGGAACAATGTACAACAAGGGAGAAAAAATATAAAGAATGGTAAAATTCTACATGTAGAAAATGTAGAGAATGGTAACTTGGCTATAACCTATAAATAGAAAATGCAGAGGATGGAAGAAAAGACTTTTAGGAGTATTTTGGGCATATCATGATTTTTATTAAACTTTTTGCCTCTAACGTTCACTTGCAACGACCAGTGGACGGACGAGGGTAATTTGATCAAACTTTCCAAAAAGAGAGGGTTTAATTGATCAAAACATCTATTGGGCCTTTTTTTGTGCTAAAATGATTAATCTTACGAGAGTTTTTTGCACTTTTACCCTGTGTTAATAAGAGAAGCCATATCAATTATTTGGCTACTACGCCTCTCTCTTTCTTACTTTCTAACACTCCTAAGTTTCTCTTCTAGCATTTGACTCCTATTCGAGAAAAATAAATTTTTTAAATCTCTACTAATATAATGTGGCTTACTCAAAATTGAGCCATCTAAACCGTTTATAAATATTCCATTAATTATAAAAAAACTAATTATTTAATTACCTAATACGATTTACTTATAACAAAATAACTCTAACTCTAGTGATTAAGGTAAAAAAAATTTGGTTGATTGAATTATTTTTAGAAATAATTCTATTTATAATATTTTTTATGTACGTACAATGTACTTGAAAGTGACTACTATAAAATCTCTACTCTTATAATGCGGCTTGGAACGGCTCAAAATTGAGCCGTATGTAAATACTCCACTAACTATTTTTTTCTAAAAATAACTAATTATTTAACTACCTTATATTATTTATTTATAACTGTAGAAGCATGAAAAATACGCTGGAGAATTATACACGTAAAACCTCCAACGTGCATGAAGCCCGCGTAAAACAGAACTCCAGCATTGCGTGGCGTAAAACATGACTTCAGAGCTGCCCGCGTAAAGCAGCACTCCCAGGCTGTTTTGGCGTAAAAGGTTGCTACACCTCCCTCCAGCGTAAACTATGTCTGCTTTTAATGCAACGTGAAGTTGTACGAGGAACTCTTCGTATTCCTCGAATGAACCTGTCAGAAAGAACAGTGAACCTGACTCCTGACAAAGAGTACTACATGACGATCGAGAGGATGGCTGTAATGATGATTCTGTACAAAGGCCCAGACTGTGGTTTAGTGGCATATCCTGGATACAAGTCATTTTTACGCACTCAAGGAATATGCTGCCTATTTTACACAGGCAGAAATGAGCCTCTACGCTCAAGATGAGACAAAATCAGATGCCACGTCAAAAGTTATTCTTAGTACAGAACTCGAGGCATATCTCTGCAGTTAATGCGCGAGATGGGGGCAGATCTCTGCATTTAATGCACGAGATTTGGTTCTACTTTTAATTACTGGAAGAGCTAAAATTAGGGCTAATATGCTCATATCACTATCCTTACATATTATGCCAACCAGGCTATTTTTAACTATAGGAGTACGCCGTATGCTATCTCCTCGAAATACGCCAACTCAGGCTATATTTGCAAGGTACGCGATAAGGCTGTTTGGCCCAGAATACACTCAAAACCTCAGTCAGAAAGAATAATTGGCTAGTTTATGCTGGTTACCCATTATTTATGCAGCATCAAGCTTTACACAGAACCTGGCTTTTACGCCAATAAGACAGCTATTCGGCTTTTATGCCAACAGGACAGCTATTTGGCTTTTACGCCAACAGGACAACTATTTGGCTTTTACGCCAACGAGACAGTTATTTGGCTTTTATGCCAACCATCTTTACGCGAGGGGCAGTTACCTACGTGGCTTGCATGCCGTGGTCTTCAAGAAGCAGTTATACGCGTTACCTCATAATGGGACATGCGTCACACGCGGATTCAGGAGATCATTCAGACGTGGGTAGCAGTTATTATAACCGCCGCATAAAAGGTGCAACTCTCTCCACTAATTGGCTTCTACGCCGACTGGTCAGTTATTGTGACTGGTCTCTATAAATAGAGACTTTCGGTCACAGGAGAACGAGGTCAAGAGGGCAGAAAAAGATCGAAAGAGAGGAGATCAGAGAGTGTTGATTGACAACTTTGGCAACGAGAGTTCAATCCCTCCTGCAATCTTTGAAGCTTCTTCTCCTTCTACAGCACTTCTTCGTCATCGTGTGGTCCAAGGGACAAAGTGATCGACCGCAGATCAGACTCCTATAGCAATATTTCCCCAGAATTATCCTCGTATAGGATTAATTGTACCTCTTTTTCTTGTTTGTAAACAAAGAAAGGGTTTCGTATAAACCTAGTTTCATTCTTTTGTTTATCATCAAACATAAGATGGCGAGTCTGCTGGGGAGTACTTTCTCATCTGACGAGAAAGCCATTACTCAACACGATGTTGTATCCGTAGGATCAACGAAGAAGACTTTGGTCGTCCAATTCGACCAATCGGCTTATGAAGACATGCTTCGAGCAGGGGGTAGCTCCCATTTCCTCTCTGTCCAGGACAACAGGAAGCTGCGTAAAGTATGGATGCCCTGGACATCCTCTACCCTTCCTGTAGACTCTCTCTCTTCGATCAACAAGGTTGTAACATCACAACCTATACGCCTTGTGCGTAAAGACCCGTCTCCCGTCTGTGACATGGCAGACAAAGCTTCTGGCAATGCCCTAGTGCCAATCCAGAAGTCTAGAATGCACCCTGCGCGTAAAACTATGTCTCCCGTCTGTAACGTGGCAGACAAAATTTCTGACAAGGTATCAGCGCCAATTTAGAAATTTTAAACGCGCCCTGCGCGTAAAACTTTATCTCCCGTCTGTGACGTGGCAGACAAATATCCTAGCAAGGCCTCAAAGCCCGCGCAGAAATTTCAAATGCGCCATGCGCATAAAAATACATCTCTCATCTACAAAGAGGCAGATGGACCCTTGGATCACATCAAGGGAAAACGAGTGGCGAATCTCCCGACCGCTTGAGTTGTATGCCACCAAGAGAAGAAGATTACGTTTGAAGTTGGAGGCTGTTTGAGGACTCCCCCTGTTTTACGCGAATCTATACAAAGCTCCAGATTACGCCAAGATAAGCCCATCCGCGTAAAGATGACCTGTTTCATAGAAAAATACGCTCCTCATGGATCATGTGCTACTCACATGGCTGAACTGCTCTACTCATATGGCAGAGAAAGTGTTCTGGTTCCTAATCTCCACAGGCCCACTGATGTAAAAAGACAGAATAAGCTTTCTTCTGCTGCTGCTGCTAATATCGCTGATTTGCATGATTTCTTGATCCAGAAACGCAAAGACAGGGGTCAAAATCAAGATTTAGCGCCCCTAACTTCCAAGCGTGGAGAGATCATGTGGGAAGATGCGTCAACATCTAATGTCGTCATGACATATGGGCCACATGAAGATTCTATCTTTATTGTTCAACCAACTCGCAACGACCAGCATCAAATAATCTTCGGTCGAATGCGGAATAGACCAATTGTACAAGAAGAATCTCGTGAGTCAGATGCTGGGAAAATCCAAATTCACAGATATAGTCCTCAAGCTTTGAGGATTATGCAAAATATGGGTTATGATCTGAAGTTGAAACGAGGCCTTAACTGTGGAAAAGACAGACGAATACCGTTGCATGGTGATCTTTATTGTCAACGAAATCATTTTGGGTTAGGGTTTACTACATCTATTACAAACTCCAAACCTCCAGGGTCTGATCCTAAAATACCAGAGGCAGGTCCTTCTAAATCAACTTCTGTGGACAAGGGCAAACAAAAAGAAGATGAAGAACCAAACAACGATATGTCTGGGGGTAGTCTCCCTCGACAAAACAGAGCGGCATCCAAAGCTGGGGGTAGAATTCCCTCTAAAAATGAAAATGATGCAACTATGACCATCTTCCCTGAAGACGGTACGACTCAGGTATCGGGAGCCCGAAAGCCAAAAGGGACTTTCTCCTTCAATGATGATGACATCATTGAAATCTTTAATATATTGATGAAGGAAAATAAGCTTCGGCTATCCAACATCAGATACCCTGAAAGGTCTGGCAAGGTCGTTGACCCAAAATATTATCTCTTTTATCGGTACATTCATCACCCCACAAGGGCATGCTATGTACTAAAAAGGAGAATCCAGGAGTTGATCGACGCCAAAGTCATCATTTTGCATTTATAAACGAGGGGACGATCACTGCAAATTGATTTCACTCTAATGTGACAATTTGCTCCCTCAAGAAGTACCGGATGATGAGTCCCTAAAGTTTCCTCAGCGGATTCTTCAGGTCTATCCCCACTCAGCAAAATCACTCCACGGTGAATTTTTCAGACACTAGTTCATGTCCATATTACCTCTGAACTATTGTCCAACCATTTGTTTCCCCAGCTGCATTTGCCATGTCCAAATGACCTCTGAGCAAACCTTCCAGTTTGTGGCTATAGATCAGTTCACACTACCTCTGAACTACGTCTTTCCATTTTCTCCAGCAGAGTAAATTTTTTACCACGAAAATGATCATGTCCATATTTCCTCTGCCCTATTTTTTCTTTATCTCCACTGAGTCATATCTTACCACGTCCTCATTACCTCTGAGTAAGATATTTTCAGAACTTTTTCATGTCCATATTACCTCTGAGTGAAGTTCATGTCTTCGACTTCCTACTATCACGTTCGCATAACCCCTGATAGTGCTAGTCGTTTCAGCTTATTATCTGTACTTAAGGTACGCCATGGGTAATAAGTTCAGAACCCGAATGTACAAATTGACTCTTGATTTTCCATCCCCAGCAAGTGCCTATGTACAATATTTTCTCCATCGTTACAAATTCTTGTAAAGAGCCATCATCCGTATCCAAGAGTCCTGGGTACGCAATGGGTGATGGATCCTCAAAATTCCCCTAGTGGAGCAATTATTAGGTCTACGCGCACATTCGCACAATGACTATGTTTGATAATAAACGGAAGAAATAAAATTAGGTTTATACAAAACCCTTTCTTAGGTTTACAAACAAGAAGTACTATTAATCCTATACGAGGATGTTAATTACAAATTTTAATCTGGGTAAATATTGCTATAGGAGTCTGATCTGCAGTCGATCACTTTGTCCCTTGGACCACACGATGATGAAAAAGTGTCGTAGAAGAAGGAGATGCTTCAAAGATTGCAAGAGGGAGTGGATGCTTGATGTCAAAATCGTCGATCACTACTCTCTGTCTGAACTCTTCTCTCTTTGTTCTTCTATTTCTTGACTTCTATTCTCCGAGTTTTCGACCTTTTTTCCCCACACTTTCGACCCTCTGACCCCTGTCAATAGAGGTTTCTATTTCTAGGGTTTTAGTGACAGTAACCATCCAGTCGGCGTAAAAACCGGACAGTGGAGAGTGTGGCACTTTTTACGCAACGGTTATAATAACTGCTACCCATGTATAGATGATCTTCTGAATAAGCGTGTGACGCGTGTCCCATTAGGAGATAATGCGTATAACTGCTGAGAAGATCACGGCATGCAAGCCATGTAGGTAACTGCCTCTTGCGTAGAAAAGGTTGGCGTATAAGCCAATAACTGTCACCATGGCGTAGAAGCCAAATAGTTGTCAGGTTGGCGTAGAAGCCAAATAGTTGTCGAATTAGCGTAGAAGCCAAATAGTTGTCGAATTGGCGTAGAAGCCAAATAGTTGTCGAATTGGCGTAGAAGCCAGGTAGGCGTAGAAGCCTGATGCTGCGTGGATATGTGGCTAGCGTAAAAAATAGCTGATCCTCCTTCTTTGACTGAGGTCTTGAGCGTATTCTGGACCGAATAGCCTTCTCACGCACAAATGCAACTATAGTCTGAGTTGGCATATTTCAAGGAGATAGCGTACAGCGTGCTCCTTATAGCTAAAAATAGCCCGGTGGCGTATTCCAAGGAGATAGCGTACAACGTGCTCCTATAGCTGAAAAAAGCCTGATGTCGTAATGTGCAGGGGTGATGATGTAGATATATTAGCCGTAATTATGGCTTGCCCAGTCTTTGGAGATATAATCAAATCTCGTGCATTTAATGCAGAGATCTGCCACCATTCCGAGCATTAAATGTAGAGACGTGCCTCGAGCTCTATACGAAGATCTGCCACTATTCTGAGCATTAAATATAGAGACGTGCCTCGAGCTCTGTACGAAGAGCAGCTTTTGACGTGGCAGTTCGTTTTGTCTTCTGCTGAGCGTAAAAGCTCACATCTGCCTGTGTAAAACTAGGCAGCGTATTTCCTTGTATGCGTAAAAGCACTTTGTATCAGAGAAACGTCACTAAACGACGGTTTGGGTCTCTATGCCGCACCATCATTACAGCCGTCGTCTGGATAGTCGTGCAGTACTCTTTGTCAGGAGTCAGGTTCATTGCATGATCTGACAGATTCATTCGAGGAATACGAAGCGTTCCTCGTACACTTCCATGCTGCATTAAAAGCGGATGAGTTTTACGCCATAAAGGCGATATAATACCCTTTTTACGCTGAAGCAGCCTGAAAATACTGCATTATGCGGATTGACCTTGAGCTTATATTTTACGCTGTACTTAGCGAAAAAGCTCTATTGTACGCTGATGGATCTGAAGTCATATTTTACGCAGACCAGCACTAAAGTGCTGCGTATAACTCTACAGCGTATTTTTCATGCTTCTACAAGACCCCCTTCAAAGTTTTCAAATTTCTCGTAATTTAAAACACTTTGAATGAAGCATGAAATGGTCAAGTCTGACTCGTTCTTCAAGGCTGATTTCTTGGCGGATTTTTGGGGATTTGTTGGGATTCAGTGTGTTCTCTTTTACCTATATAAAGGCTGAGGTGTTAACCTGTTCTTCCCACATTTCCTTCACCACACAGAGATGATTGCCGAAGTTCGTCGGGTCGACTTGAGGAAGAATAAGATCATATTCTTCCAGCATGTAAGGAGCCGAAAAAGAAGGCGTCTTCGAGCAAATGTCCTCTGCAACGATAGATCATGGAAGGATATCATAGCTTCCTTTGCTCGGGATAATCAGCAACTTCATATGGCGATTCGTCCAGGAGGGAGGAAGGGTCACATTAGACCACACAGCTTGCAAGTTGTATTTTCTCCCGTTGTTCGTGGACGAGAGAAGACAAACTAGCCTTGTCTTCCAATAATGAGTTGGGTCTAAAACCTCAACTCAATCTGTCATGGCGTATGGAGGATGGGCTCTTGAATAATTTACACAAGCCCAGTTGTGTATCCTCCCGTCATTAATCATTTTCTTGTTAATCGGCCGCGAAAACCGACTAGCTGCTGAAGAAGATGACAAAGATCTCCACCAATACGAGAACCTGGCAAAATGTATTCTGCGCGTGATCTTTAAATGAGGATGAGAAACCCTTTGTAGACGGGATTTCCCTCATATGTAATCATAAAAAAAAAACCTTTGTAGACTGGATTTCCCTCATATGTAATCATGATTAATAAAATTATCTTCTTTTACGCATCCGATGATTTGCCATATTTTTTGCTGTGATGAAGTCTGAATATGTGTAGCTTCGACACGTCTGGATAATTTTATGCCGACTCTAATAAAAAGAGTATTTGGTCTCGTCCCGTCTTTTACACGTAACTGAGGACGCGCAGAAAGCTGCTTAGCATTTAAGTCGAATATTCAAACTGTCCTGCTGTTAGGAATGAGGAACTGCGTAGAATTCTGAACTGTCACCTCTCTGATAAGGAGAATTTTTGTTCAGACCGTCGTTTTCAAGAATGATTTTTCGAAAATCTCTTGAAATAGGGCGAGAAACGACTGTCAAAACTGAGTCGCCATCTTGAACTGTAGAGGAAATATTCAGACTGCATTATGGACGAACTTCCAATCGACCCAAGAAGAAAAGTCATTTTCAATGCTGAACTCTGTATGCTTTGGTTACTTGGGATGTTTTTAAGACCAAGAAGGAGCATCTTCTGCGTGAACCCTTGTAATTGACCATCCTGAGAATGGTTCAGATATACGCATATTCTGGCCTGCGTATTCTCAGATATGCGAAAAGTCATAAATCTGTAATATAGATGAGCATAAAATTATAAGTTTGTAGCCTCTCAAGCGTAAAAGCTGCTGAATATGAGAGCATCCGGGCATAAAACTGTAGATTTGTAGCTTCTGAAAAGAAAACTTCCGAGCGTGAAGTCGTAGATTTGTTGCCTCTTAACGTAAAAAGATTCTGAGCGTGAAATCATAGATTTGTAGCCTCTGAGCGTAAAGTCGTAGGTTTGTAGCCTCTCGAGCGTAAAAGCTACCGAGCATAAAAGCATCCGGGCGTAAAACCATAGACTTATAGCCTCTGAGCGTAAAACCGTAGATTTGTAGCTTCTCGAGCGTAAAAAGCTCCTTGGCGTAAAATCACGAATTTGCTCTGCACGAAAACTTTTTGAATTCGCTGACTATCCGCCTTTCCTGAGTAATAGGCTGACGTAGTCCCCAATCATAACCGAATATTAAATATCAAATTTGGTTAGGGATTCGAGGAGTCCATCTGAACTCTATATATATCCCAAGGCTTTCAGAGAGAAGACTCTTCACCTGTCTCTTGCAAAAGAAAACTTTTGTCTCTTTGAGTTCTCTCCTTTGTTTCCTCTCTGAGCATTCTGAGTTTTTAGCAATGGCACCGAAACCAATCTCCTCCTCTAAGGGAAAGAAGGTTGCCTCCTCTTCTCGCTCCTCTGCTCAAGCAAGAGTGACTCCCGTCGGGCAGGGCAAACCTCGCTCTGAACGAAGTATCCCACCGACGAGCTGTGCACCGGGCGTTATAGGTAAAGCTTTTGGGACGACAAGAACGAAGAAAACCCTTCGCACACGTTGTACGTGAACGCGCTAGGTCATCTTCTGTGTTGATAGCCTCTTCGAGAAAGATGATGCACAGAGATATTTCATCTTTTACGCCCATATTTCTAATGGGTCAGCGTAAAAACTCTATATTTTCGCAGTCTGGAGTAAAAACTTTGACTGTCAAAAATTGGCGTATACTACAAACTTTGAGTGTTACGCTCTGGATGAAAATTCTGGCGTAATAACTCAATCTTTGGCAGTCTGGCATAAAACACAGATTGTCAGGTTTTTGTGTATACTGCCAGTCTTGAATTTTACGCTTTAGAATAAGATTCCAGCGTAAAAAATCAAGTTTTTACAGTCTTGGCGTAAAAGCACGGACTGTTGCTTTTTGGCATAGGCTGCAAGATTGTGAGGTCTAGTATAGAAACTGACGTGTTTTTCTTGCACTTTGTAGTTAACTTGCATGTATCTCCATTGGCTGAGGTGATGGGTTCTGCTGCTGGGATGCTGCATTCCAATTACCTGGAGGATTTGTCCCATGTGACATTTCTTATTTCTGGACCCCAATATCCTGAAGGAAGGGAAACCCTGATATCGTCTCAAGGAGAGCGGATGATGTTGAGCATGATCAACGGAGAGCCCCTGACGTCTATAGACGGGGTAAAATACATAAAAACAGCTTTCCTCTTTGGGGATATGATTAACAAACAATCCCAGACGAAGCCCAAGAAAGAAAACTGGATTTTTCCTGCCGGGGGCCTGGTCCTGTATATGCCCAAGATGCTGAGAGATTACCCTATCTCGGCATTCTTCCATGCCACACATCCGAGGAGGATGTCATGGACTCTGACTCCCAATCTTCACGGCCAGTCGGGGAAGATATTTTATCAGAAGGGATCAGACCGAGGGTCGTTTGTGAGCCGCCCTTCTGGTCCAGTCATCCCTTTCAGGGGATTATTTCCGGGCATTGTCCCGAGTGAAGACACTGCACTATTCCAGCCAGTCCAATTACCGACTTTCTGTAATGACTTCATGGGGCATGGAGGAGTATACCCCAAGGTTAATCCTCAGACTAATGAGTGGCTTGCCCCTACAAATCTTCGATGGATTCGTTTAGCTGACTGGGCCCTGAAGAACTTTCAGACGGAGCTGGAGAGCATTGGTCTGTACGCAGCTGTGAGTGCTACCAGTGTTGGGTTACCTCTCAACCCCAACCTGTTTCTGGCTTTGATGGAGCGATATATCCCGCTCATCGGGACTTTCGCCACTCCACTGGGGAGTTGGGATTGGCCCTTCACGAAATGGCAGAGATTTCAAGACTGCCAATGGGAAATACTCCTTATGAAGAGTATGTTCCCACAAACCGAAAGCTGGGGGATACAGACCCTCGAGTGGTGGCAGTGTACCAAGAGCTGATGTGCCACTATTTAGCGTGCACCGCCTTTTACAATGAGCCCTCTGATTTGGCTCATACCAACAAGTAGGCGTCCTACCTCTTCTTCCATCAGGCTAGAAATGCTAAGCCAGAAAAAGTCGCGGATAGCAGGGATAGGCCTTTGAGCTTTATGAGCATGCTTAGTGCTCAAGTAGTCGATGACCTTATTGAAGACTCTGGGGCTTCGGATCAGATTATCGACGAAGGGATAGGAAAATATCCTGCAGGCACTAAATCCTACAGTTATTTGAGGCATTACCGCAGGTCTCTGTCCAAGGAAGCTCAACTGGCTGACTTCATCTCCATATGGCTACGCCAACAGGTAGTACCCGGCATTGCATCTTCGGATCGCATCCACCGTAACACCTTATGGCCTGCAGTGCGTTTGGTGTTCGGGACAAGACTGGGCTTGCTCCCTGCCATGGTATGCCGGATACAAGCTGGCCTGAGGGCCATGACTGATGGGCTGCTTGCCGATGAAACACGGCGTGACAGCTTTCCCAGGGTAGAATTACCGTTCCTATATTTGATGGGATGGTTAATTCTTCATAACCCCAGAGTGATGTCTCCTACTCTGGTAGTAGTTCGGGGAGTAATTTCTTGTTGAATTACAAGAACTCCACTTGGAACGTGACCATAGTTTTAGACTGTCGGCGAGCGTTAAATTTTGCTCACAGTTGGAAGCTCTTCTGCACCGTCCCCACTGTACATCTCAATCAACAGGGGACGCGACTTCAGGATTTAGGTAAAGGGAAGACCGTTCTTTCTTCTGAAGCTTTTTATTGGTTGGTCTGCATTAGACCTTTCCATTTATTGTACAGAAGTGAAGACCAATGCTTCTTGGAACCCTACCTGCCTAGTCGGTTCGCCAGGCAGTTTGGGTATGACCAATTGCATGTGAGCAATGCCGTCACCAGCTTCAAGTCCAGGGGTAGACTTATTGATGGAGCGAGAGGATGGCGGTACTTCATAATGGGCTGCACTGAAGCGGCCTTTACTATACCAGCGACTTCTCTCTCTATGGAGTTGCACATCCTCCACTCGTATGCCCAGTTTTATGTGGCAACTAATACCTTCCATCGCGATTTTGATATGCGTGGAAGTTTTAGGATGCCCTCTTCTAAGTCCGCGGGAAGAGACAAAATCCCCTCAGTTTCCTCTGACGAGGGTGAAGATTCTGTCAATCCAGATGAGCCTTTGTTAGCAGTACCGAGAGGTAAAATACCTCCGTCTGCAGGGCCTCTGGTTATCTCTGGTAAGCGAAGGGCTCATGTTCTGAAGGAGACTTCCCCTCGCAAGAAGAAGAAGACGGTTGGTGATCTTGTCAGGACTTCCCACCCTGAGGTTCCTAGAAGTGAACCTGCTGTTTCCCCTGTTGGGGATGATCCTTTGATTAGAGGTTCCTCGCCTTTTAGAGAGAAAACCTCTACAATTCCGGCTGGCAGTGCCGGAGAATCCTTGCTTGAGGCTGCTGTCGCTGCTACCGCTTCAGGTAGTGGTACGATATCGTCTTCAAGACCAAGCCAAATAAGGATATCTTTATCCAGATCGACAACGGGAGTAACCCCTGTCGCGTCTGTAAGTATATCCAGTGAGATTCCACCCGGTGAGCCTCGAGTGGATCTTGGTGAAGACCTGGAGGAATACCTGCCATTGTCATTTGGCGAACCCCCTTCTCCAGGTATGACAGCTCGCTTAGCATCATTAAGAAATGATTTAGCTGTACTGGCTGCAGACGCGACATATATACCATCGGCCATGGATAAATATCGTCTTTACGCCTCTTTTAGAAAAATTAATATCATGCTGATATTAACTTTCTTTTGCCTTCTTTTCAGGGGAAGACATCTACAGGAAGGGCAGTGTTGACGCACCTTTTGGCTCTATTTCAGCTCCTGTCGATGACATGGAGGTGCCCGACTTCGAAGAGGAAACATTTTCGGGTGCCGGCTCGCCCGAAATGGTTCCGATATCACGAGAGGAGGATAAGCCTGTCGTTACGACAATGCCTCCTTTGAGTACGCCGGTTACTTCGTCCGTTGTTGGCGTATCTTCTTTTGTCACATTGTCTACAGTCATTCCTAGAGGGAGATTCGCCAATATTATAGCCACTCCCAGCGTCCATTCGGATCTAGCCATGCTGACTGAGCAGTATACCAGTATTTTCTACACCACTTTGAAAATGCTTATATCAATGGTGCTGGAGAAGAATCTAGGCTTCGAGGCTCTGAGGAGGTCCTCCCAGTTTGCAATAGTGCCGATCAGAGATTTCAACGATGCTGGGAGAGCTGACGCGCTGGAGCAAATAGTTAATGGTTTGGAACAACCTATTAACGAATATTTGCAGCTATCTCGAGACAGCATTGACGGTCTCGTTCAAGCTAGTATGACTCCTTAACTGCAGAACCTGCTGGGCAAATGGAATCTATGAACAAATCCGTCCAGGAACAACAACAGGAGATGGATCGAAAGCGTGCCAAATTGGAGTATGTCATTCCCCAGCTGACTCAGTGCGAAGTCGAATATGAGGAAGAGACAGCGAGGGTACGCAGATTGAAAGATGAACTCGCTCGAGCAGAGGAGAAGGCTCTCTCTTTGTCGGCAACTCGAGATGTGCTGAAGAATCGAATGGAGACTGCTCAGCAGAACCTGACACATGTGGGTGTCATCCACGCATGTTTCGTACATGCTCGGTTCGAGCTATATTCTTTGAATAATGATGCGGCAAGGTTGGAGCGGGCTCGCGCCGACGTCTTGAACTCCAGGGATGAGAGAATGGTTGCTCTGGCGCAGCAGATTCGCGATTTAACTGCTCCCCCCAAATGATGTACTTTTTTGCTTTTTTATGTAATTTCTCGGAGATAATAAAGACACATTTTCTGACTTTGTGGGCCCATCATTTTTAGGATGTGATAGGCTAGGGTGAAAGTGATATCAGAGGTATCATTAACATGATATTCTTTCGTTAAGGTTTTGCTGAATGTAAATCTATTCAGGGTTAACACGAACCTGAAAGAATATAATCCTACTAAATTTGTATACTAAAACTATCAGAGGTATCATTAACATGATAGGTTTACAAATTAGTTAAGGATATCTATTCGGAGGTCACATGAATCTGATAGAATATGATCCAGCTAACCTTTGTGCATGGTATCGTCAGAATAAGATCTTCGTCATACTCCTTTAAATGAAGGAGATCAAGTATAGTACTTCTTCGAGAATTTGCAGTTAATAGTAGCTATTGCCAAATTTCCATTTAGGCTTAGCTAATCTGTAAGCGCGATTTGCAATCATATAAGAGCCCCTCATTTTTTTTATAATTATTTGGCAAATTTTGGACATCGTACTAGAGGTAATATGGACGTAGTATGATACCATATTTGTTGAAGACATCCCACTGGGGAATTTTTAGTGGACCTATTACTTTTTGCGCATATTAGTGCAAGTAATAGGTTTGAGACAAATCCTGACAGAGGTAATATGGACTCTGTGGGGATTGTGGAGAGATATAGTTCAGAGGTAATATGGACATGAACATTTCATTTTCCATTGCGGTCATTCCACAGGAAATTTTTTTTTTGTGGACCTATCATTTGTTGCGCACGAGAGTGCAAATAATAGGTTTGGGACAAGCCCTGCCAGAGGTAATATGGACATGGCAGTTTTTATGGACTCAACACTACTGGCGTACTTAGAGTTAAGTACGGGTGCTAAGTTGAGATGACAACCGATATCAGAGGTAATATGGACATGATAATCGATAGCCAAAAACTTGGAAAGTTTCTTCAGAGGTAATATGAACATGATAAACTCTTGAGTTGTGACTCCATTGGGGATGGAGGTATACATCTGCTCAAAGGTAATATGGACATGGTAGTTTTTGTGGACTTAACACCACTGGCGTACTTAGAGTTAAATACGGGTGCTAAGTTGAGATGACAACCGATATCAGAGGTAATATGGACATGATAATCGATAGCCAAAAACTTGGAAAGTTTGTTCAAAGGTAATATGAACATGACAAACTCTTGAGTTGTGACTCCATTGGGGATGGAGGTATACATCTGCTCAGAGGTAATATGGATATGGCTGTTTTTGTGGACTTAACACCACTAGCGTACTTAGAGTTAAGTACGGGTGTTAAGTTGAGATGACAACCGATATCAGAGGTAATATGAAAATAAGATAATCGATAGCCGAACCAGGAAGGTTTGTTCAGGGGTAATATGAACATGACAAACTCCGCTGGTGACCTCTTTCTCATCTGACGAGAAAGTAATTGGTGAACACGATGCAGTATCAGTAGGATCCATGAAGAAGACCTTGGTCGTCCAGTTCGACCAGTCTGCCTACGAAGATATGCTTCGAGTAGGGGGTAGCTCTCACTCCCTCTCTGTCCAAGACAACAGGAAACTGCGTAAAGTGTGGATGCCCCGGACATTCCCTATCATTCCTGCCGACTCTCAGATTTCTCCGACCAACAAGGTTGTAGCTTCGCAACCTTCGCGCTCCGCGCGTAAAGCTCTGTCTCCCGTCTGTGACGTGGACCGAATAGCCTTCTCATGCACAAATACAAATATAGTCTGAGTTGGCATATTTTAAGGAGATAGCATACAGCGTGCTCCTTGTAGCTGAAAATAGCCCGGTGGCGTATTCCAAGGAGATAGCGTACAGCGTGCTCCTATAGCTAAAAATAGCCTGATGGCATAATGTGCAGGGGTGATGATGTAGACGTATTAGCCGTAATTATGGCTTGCCCAGTCTTTGGAGATATAATCAAATCTCGTGCATTTAATGCAGAGATCTGCCACCATTCTGAGCATTAAATGTAGAGACGTGCCTCAAGCTCTGTACGAAGATCTGCCACCATTCTGAGCATTAAATGCAGAGACGTGCTTCGAGCTCTGTACGAAGAGCAGCTTTTGACGTGGGAGTTCGTTTTATCTTCTGCTGAGCGTAAAAGCTCACATCTGCCTGTGTAAAACTAGGCAGCGTATTCCCTTGTATGCATAAAAGCACTTTGTATTAGAGAAACGTCACTAAACGACGATTTGGGTCTCTGTGCCGCACCATCATTACAGCCGTCGTCTGGATAGTCGTGCAGTACTCTTTGTCAGGAGTCAGGTTCACTACATGATCTGACAGATTCATTCGAGGAATACGAAGCGTTCCTCGTACACTTCCATGCTGCATTAAAAGCAGATGAGTTTTACACCATAAAGGCGATATAATACCCTTTTTACGCTGAAGCAGCCTGGAAATACTGCATTACGCGGATTGTCCTTGAGCTTATATTTTATGCTGTACTTAGCGAAAAAGCTCTGTTGTACGTCGATGGCTCTGAAGTCATATTTTACGCAGCCCAGCACTAAAGTGCTGCATATAACTCTACAGCGTATTTTTCATGCTTCTACAGACTATTTAAACCAGTCAATTTGACGCTAGCCATGTTTATTACCTCTGAGCTATCGTCCTATCAATCTCCCCAGTGGAGCGATCATGGGTCTATTTTCATGTTTGGATAGACCATACTCAACGAATTATTCCTTAATGAGTTTTTCAGACACTAGTTCACGTCCATATTACCTCTGAACTGCTGTCGTAATATTTATCTCAGGCTGAGTTTGTCATGTTCATATTACCTCTGAACAAACCTTCCTGGTCCGGCTATCGATTATCATGTCCATATTACCTCTGATATCGGTTGTCATATCAACTTAACATCCGTACTTAAACTTTAAGTACGCCAGTGGTGTTGAGTCCACAAAAACTGTCATGTCCATGTTACCTCTGAGCAGATGTATACCTCCATCTCCAGTGGAGTCACAACTCAAAAGTTTGTCATGTTTATATTACCTCTGAGCAAACCTTTCGAATTTTTGGCTATCGATTATCATGTTCATATTACCTCTGATATCGGTTGTCATCTCAACTTAATACCCGTACTTAACTCTAAGTACGCCAGTGGTATTAAGTCCACAAAAACTGCCACGTCTATATTACCTCTGGCAGGGCTTATCCTAAACTTATTACTTGCACTCTCGTGCACAAGAAGTAATAGGTCCACCAAAAACCTCCCTGTAGAATATCCGCAATGGAAACGAATTGTTCATGTCCACCTCTGAACTATCCTTATTTTCCCCAGCGAAGAAAGAGTCAGTCCATGTTCATCCCCCACAGAGTCATATTTTACAAGCATTCGTCAGGACTTGTCTCAAACCTATTACTTGCACTCTCGTGCACAAGAAGTAATAGGCCCACAAAAATCCCCCAGCGGGATGTCTTATACTAGCCACAAAACCTATCTTGTTCATATTACCTCTGATAGGGCTTGTTTCAAACTTATTACTTGCACTCTCGTGTACAAGAAGTAATAGGTCCACCAAAGATCCCCCAGTGGGATGTCCTCAACAAACAAGGTATTGTACTACGTCCATATTACCTCTGGTACGATGTCCAAAGTTCGCACAAACAATCATAAAGAAATCGAGGGTCCTTATAGGATTGCAAATGGCGCTTACAGATTAGCCAAGCCTAAATGGAAATTTGGTAAATGGATACTATCAACTACAAATTCTCGAAGAAGTACTATACTTGATCTTCTTTGCTTAACAGAGTATGATGAAGATCTTATTCTGACGATACCATGCACAAAGGTTAGCTGGATCATATTCTATCAGATTCATATGACCTCTTAATGGATATGCTTAACTAATTTGTAAACCTATCATGTTCATATTACCTCTGATAGTGTTTAGTATACAAATTTAGTTGGATTATATTCTATCAGGTTCATATTACCTCTGAATAGATTTATATTCAGCAAATCCTTAAAGAAAATATGTCATGTTAATGATACCTCTGATATCACTTTTATCTTAGCCTATCATATTCTAAAGTGATGGGTCCACAAAGTCAGAAAATGTATCTTTATTATCTCTAAAAAATTACAGGAGAAACAAAAAGGTACATCATTGGGGAGGAGCAGTTAAATCCATAATCTGTCGCGCCAAAGCAGCCATCTTCTTATTCCTGGAGTTTAAAATATTTTTGCAAGCCCGTTCCAGCCTTGCCTCGTCATCACTCAAGCGAGATAGTTCGGACCGAGCATTAACAAAACCGGCGCAGATGACAACCGCATGTGCCAAGTTCTGCTGAGCTATTTCCATTTGGCCCTTCAGCACACCTCGAACTGTCGACATCTTGAGATCCCGCTCCCTTGCCTGAGCGAGTTCAGCTTCCAATTCTCGGACCCTTGCTTCATTTCCCTCACATTAGGCCTGGCACTTCGCTAGTTGAGGAATAACCTCCACCAAGACAGCCTGCTCTTCATCCATCTCTTGCTGTTATTCCTGGATGGAATTGTTTAGAGATTTCATTTGCTCAGCAAGTTTCGCAGTCAAGGAGTCGTACTCAGCCCAAACCAGATCGTCGACGCTGCCTCGGGATAGTTGCAAATATTCGTTAATGGGTTGTTCTAAACCATTAACTATTTATTCTAGCGCATTAGATCTTTCAGCATCGTTGAAATTTCTAATCGGCGCTATGGTGAGCATAGAGGACGTCTTCAGAGCATCAAAGCTTAGATTCTTCTCCAGCACCATGGATATCAGTTCTTTCAGAGTGAGGTAGAATATGCTAGTATATTGTTCAACTAGCGTGGCAAAGATCGAATGTACGCTGGGAGTGACTATAATACCGGTAAATCTTCCTCCAGGAATGACTGCAGAGGATGTCGCCACAGTCGTTGCCTCTACAGATGGCACGACAAAAGAAGGGACACCAGCAACGGTTGAAATTGCTGGCATACTCAACGAAGGAGGCATAGTCAAGACAATGGGCTCATCCTCCTCGGATGTTATTTGAACTGCCACTGGCGGGATGACACCCGAGAATGTTGCGGATGAGAGATCGGCAGTTTCAAAGCATGCTTCTTCGACGTCGATCACCGCCGTTTCATTAAATGGATCCGCAACAAAGTCGAAAGTTGTGTCAACTCCGCCCTCCCCAGAGATGTCTTCACCTGAAAAGAAGACAAGAGAAAGTTAATATCACTTTGATGTTAATTTTCCTAAAGAAAACGTGAAGACAACATTTACCCATGACCGATGGTATGTATGTTGCGTCTGCAGCCTGTATAGCTAAATCATTTCTTAATGATGCTAAACAAGCTGTCATACCTGGAGAAGAGGGTGCACCAACTGACGTTTGAGGGAAGTCATCCCAGTCATCACCCAGATCCACTCGAGGTTCATCGGATGAAATCTCGCTGGAAATACTTATAGACGAAGGAGGGGTTACTCTCATTATTGGTCTAGATAAAGGTATATTGATTCTGAATATGCTCGGTCTCGAAGGTAACCTCGAAGCACTATCAGTAGTGGTAGTAGTGGTAGCAATCGCGGGCAAAGAATCTCCAGCACTGTCAGCTGGAACTATGGAGGTTCCCTCTCTAAAAGACGAAGGACCTCTGATCAAAGAATCATCCCCAACTGGGGAAATAACAGGCTCACTCCTAGAAGCCCCCTTGGTGGAAGTCCTTTTTGGACCTCTGACCGTTTTCTTCTTGCGGGGGGAAGGCTCTTTCAGAGTGGAAGCCTTCCGTTTATTGGAGATAACGAGAGGCTCTGCTGGCGGAGCTATTACGCCTCTCGGTATTATCAATAAGAACTCGTCTGCACCAGTAGGGTCTTCACCTTCTTCAGATAAAACAGACGGTATCTCCTCCCTTCCAGTGGACCTATAGGTGGGCATCATGAAACTTCCATACACATCAAAATCACGATGGAAGGTATTGATGGACGCATAAAACTGCGCGTATGAATGAAGAATGCACAACTCCATAGAGAGAGAAGTCATGGGCACAGCAAAAATTGTACCAGTACAACCCGTGATGAAATATCGCCATCCTGTGGCTCCATCAATAAGTCCACCTTTGGACTTGAAGCTGGTTATGGGATTCCCAACATGCAACTGGTCGTATCCAAATAGCCTGGCGAACCGGTTGGGCAGATAAGGCTCCAAGTAGCAGTGGTCCTCACTTCTGTATAGCAGGTGGGAAGGTCTAATGCAGACCAACCAGTAAAAGGCTTCAGGAGAAAGAATAGTCCTCCCTTGACCTGCATCCTTAAGTTTCGTCCCCTGTTGATTGATATGTACAGGGGGGACGATACAAAAGAGCTTCCAACCATGGGCAAAATTTAACGCTCGCCGACAATCTATGACGCTCGTCACATTCCAAAGGGAATTCTTGTAATTCAACAAGAAGTTATTTCTCGAACCGCTGGCAGGACCAGGAGACATCACCCTGGTGTTGTGAAGGATTAACCATCCCATCAGGTATAGGAATGGTAATTTTACTCGGGGAAATCCTTCACGCTGCGTATCATCAGCTAGAAGCCCATCAGTAATGGCCCTCAGGCCAACTTGTATTCTATATACCATGGCAGAAAGCAGGCCCAATCTTGCTCCAAACACCAACCGTACTGGGGGCCATAAGGTGTTGTGATGAATGCGATCCGCAGACGCGATGCCAAGCACTACCCATCGACGTAGCCAGACAGAGAGGAAGCCAGCCAGTTGAGCTTCCCTTGACAGAGGCTTGCGACAATGCCTCATATAACTGAAGGCTTTAGTGCCTGCAGGATAACCCCCTATCTCCTCATCGAGAATATAATCTGAAGCCCCTGCGTCTTCAATGAGGTCATCGACCGTATTTGCATTAAGCATGCTCAGGAGGTTCAAGGACTTATCTCGGCTATCTACAACCTTATCCGGCTTAGCATTTCTGGCCTGATGAAAGAAGAGGTAGGATGCCCATTTGTTGATATGAGCCAAATCAGAGGGCTCTTTATAGAAGGTGGTGCAAGCAAGGTAGTGGCTCATCAGCTCCTGGTACACTGCCACTGCCCGAGGGTTTGTATCCTTCAACTCCCTGTTTGTGGGAACGTACTCTTCATAAGGAGTGTCTTCTATTGGCAGCTTTGAAATCTCCGCCATCTCATGAAGGGATAAGCCCAACTCACCTAGCGGAGTGGCAAAAGTCCCAGTGAGCGAGTTGTATCGCTCCATCAAGGCTAAGAACAAGTTGGGGTTGACAGGCAGCCCAACACCAGTAGCGCTCACAGCCGCAAACAAACCAATACTTTACAGCTCCGACTGGAAGTGCTTCAGGGCCCAGGCAGTTAAACTGGCCCATCGAAGATTCCCGGGGCTAAGCCATCCACTGGTCCGAGGGTTGACCTTAGGGTACACTCCTCCCTGCCCCATAAAGTCATTGCAGAAAGTCGATATTTGAACCGGCTTGATCAGTGAAGTGTCCTCACTCGGGATGCTACCCGGCAGTAATCCCCTAAAAGGCATAACAGGGCATGAAGGACTGCTCATATAGGCCCCTTGATTCAATCCTTTGTTGTATAAGATCTTTCCTGGCCGCCCATGAAGATCTGGAGTCAGAGTCCACATCATCTTTCTAGGATGTGTGGGCCGAGATAGGGTAATCTCTAGGCATCCTGGGCAGATACATGACCGTGCCCTCAGCAGTAAACACCCAATCCTCCTTTTTGGGCTTAGTCTGGGATTGTTTGTCGATAACATCCCCGAATAAGAAATCTGGTTTCTTATATTCAGTCTCATCTATGTATGTCAGGGGCTCCCCACTAATCATACTCAGCAGCATTCGTTCTCCTTAGGACGAGATCAGAGTTTCCCTTTCTTGAGGATACTCATTTCCAGAGATAGGGAATGTCACATGGGACAAGTCCTCCAGATAGTTTGAGTTCAGGATCCCGGCAGCAGAGCCCATCACTTCAGCCAAAGGAGGGATCTGCAAGTCCACTTCAAAATACAAGAAAACAAGTCAGATTTTACGCTAGACACTACACTCTTGCAGGATACGCCAAAGACTAACAGTCTGAGCTTTTACGCCGGACTGCAAAAACTTGAGTCTTAAGCTGGAATCTATTTTTCAGTACGTAAAACTCAAGGTTGGCAGTATACGCCAAGATCTAACAGTCTGAGCTTTTTACACCAGCCTGCCAAAATTTGAGTTTTTATGCCAAAATTTACATCCAGCGCGTAAAAACTCAAAGTTTGTAGTATACGCCAAATTTCGACAGTCTGAGTTTTTACGCCAAACTACAAAAATTTGGAGTTTTTACGCTGACACATTAGGAATGTGGGCGTAGTAATAAAACATCTTTGTGCATCATCTTCCTCGAAGAGCCTCTTAGCTCAGAAGATGACCTTGCGCGTACACGTATAACATGTACGAAGGGTTTTTCCTCTCGAAGTCTTTACCTATAATGTCCGGAGGCAGCTCGACGGTGGAGCACTGCGTTCAGATCGGGGCTCACTCAGCCTAATGAGAGTTGCTCGTGCTTGAGCAGTGGAGCGAGATGAGGAAGCGACCTTCTTTCCCTTAGCAGTGGAAGCATATTTAGGTGTCATGGCGAATCTGAGTTCTCAGGAAAGAAACGAAGGAAATTTTTTTTTTTTTTGGAAAGCAAGGGTTTTGCGAAGACAGATAAAGAGTTTCTCTTTCAAGACCTTGGGCTATTTATAGAGTTCGGGTAACTCTTCGAATCCCTAACCAAATCCGATATTTAATAGTTGGTTATGATTTGGGACCACATCAGCCTATCATTTTGAAAAAGGAAGATGAACAGTCATACTGCGTAGTGGATCCAGATTTTACGCTCAGAGGCTACAAATCTATGGTTTCACGCTCAGAAGTTTTTACGCTTAGAGGCTACAAATCTACGGTTTTATGCTCAGAGGCTATAAATCTATGGTTTTATGCTCAGAAACTTTTACGCTTAGAGGCTACAAATCTACGGTTTTACGCTCATAGGCTATAAATCTATGGTTTTACACTCAGAAGCTTTTACGCTCAGAGGCCACAAATCTATGGTTTTACGCACAGAAGCTACAAATCTATGATGTTACGCTCAGAAGCTAACAGATGCTATGGTCTATGACTTTTTCGAGAAGGCCAATTACAAGGGTTTATGCAGAAAATGCTCCTTTTTGGCTACAAAATATTCCAAGTGCCTGAAACACACAGAGGTCAGCACTGAAGATGACTCTTCTTCTTGGGCCATTGGAAGTTCATTCGAAGTCTAGTCAGAATCTTTTATATCTAAGTTCAAGTATGGCCTATTTAGCGGACATTTTTTGCCCTATTTCGAGGGATTTTCGGGGAAACCATTCTTGAAGATGATGGTCTGAACAAAAATTCTTCATATCAGAGAAGTGACAGTTCCAAATTTTTATACGACTCCTCGTCTAAAAATAGTATGACAGTTGGATCCTCAAGACAACTTAATGCTAGAGAGCTTTTTACGCATCTTCCTTTACGCGTAAAAGTCGAGACGTGACCGGATAAGCGTTTATCAGAGTCAGCATAAAATTATTCAGACGTGTCGAAGCTGCACATTATCAGACTTTCTCACAGCAAATATGGCAAATCAACAATGCGTAAAAGAAGACAAGTTTATTGATCATGATTACATATGATAAAAATCCAGTTTACAAAGGATTTTTTATTTTCATGATTACATATGATGGAAATCCTTTTTCTAAAAAGGATTTCTTATTTTCATTTAAGATCACGCCGAGAATCTGTTGTGCCAGGTTCTCATATTGGTGGAGATCTTTTTTTTTTTCTACGACACTTCATCGGTTTCTGAGGCCGATGAACAAAAAAATAATTAATGGCGGGAGGATACAAAACTGGGCCTGCATTATTCAAGCCCACCCTCCATACGCCATGGCAGCTACGTCCTAGAATTGTGTTAGGGATTCAGACCCAACATAATACTCGAAGACACAGCCAAGCTGTCCACCAGTGTCCAACTCCATAATAGGGGAAAATACAGCTAGCAAGCTGTGTGGTCCGATGAGACCCTTCCTCTCTCCTGGACGAATCGCCATATAAAATTACTGATTATCCCGAGCAAAGGAAGCTATGATATCCTTCCATGATCCATCATTACAGAGGATATTTGCTCGAAGACGCCTCATTTTACGGCTCCTTACATGCTAGAAGAGCATGATCTTCTTCTTCCTCAGGTCAGCCCAATGGATCTCGGCAACCATCTCTTTTGGTGAAGGAAGTGTGGAAAGACAGGTTCACTCACTCGCCTTTATATAGGCAGAAGAGAATATATCAAATCCTAACTACTTCCTAAAAATTCGTCGAGAAATCAGTCTCGCAGAACGAGTCAAATTTGACCGTTTCATGCTTCATTCAAAGTATTTCAAATTACGAGAAATTTGAAAACTTAGAAGGGGGTCTTGTAGAAGCATGAAAAATATGCTGGGGAATTATACGCGTAAAACCCCCAACGTGCATGAAGCCCGCATAAAATAGAACTCCAGCATTGTGTGGCGTAAAACATGACTTCAGAGCTGCCCGCGTAAAGCAGCACTCCCAGGCTGTTTTGGCGTAAAAGGTTGCTACACCTCTCTCCGGCGTAAACTATGTCTGCTTTTAATGCAGCGTAAAGTTGTACGAGGAACTCTTCGTATTCCTCGAATGAACCTGTCAAACAGAACAGTGAACCTGACTCCTGACAAAGAGTACTGCACGACGATCGAGAGGACGGCTGTAATGATGATTCTGCACAGAGGCCCAGACTGTCATTTAGTGGCATATCCTGGTACAAGTTATTTTTACGCACTCAAGGAATACGCTGCCTATTTTACACAGGCAGATATGAGCCTCTACGCTCAAGATGAGACGAAATCAGATGCCACGTCAAAATTTATTCTTAGTACAGAACTTGTAAGCCCCCTGATTTTCAGGAATTATTAATTTGGACTTTTTCACAATTTTCTGGAATTTTCCGAGATTTTTCTGTAATTAAAACCTAGGCTCTTGATAATTAAATAATTTTTATTTGCTGTTAAATAATATTAAAATATTATGAAAATAATATATTTGGGTGTAAAATGAAAAACTGGACTTAGGGTAATTTTTCTGAAATTTATTGGGCCCCGGATCTATTTTTAATCACCTAAAAACTATTAATTATTTATTTATTTAGTTATTTATTTATTTAATTATTTATTTAATTAAACTTAACCCAGCCCAAAACCCCGGCCTAGCCCAACCCATTGGCCTATCGGGTCGGGTCGGATCCGCCCGACCGAACCCGACCCGCACCAGCGACCCGCTAGCCCACACCCCCACTTCCCCCGCGCGACTCGGTCGGCCCCCGCTTCCGCCGGCAGTGCCGCCCGCCGCTCCGTCCGGCTCGCCCCCGCCCGCTCCGCGCAAGCTCGCCACGACCTCCCCTCCTCCGCCTCACCCGCCGCCTAGCCCGACCACCCCAGCCTCCTTCTTCCCCTATATATACCCCTCTCCTCAGCCCCCTCCGATCATCTCCCCGCCGCCACCTCTCCGCCCAGCACCGCAGCGTCGTGCCCGCCCTCGCCAGCGCCACCGTGCCCCGCCGCCACCAAGACGCCACCGCCCGCAGCTCCCTCCTCCGCCCGACTCCTCTTCCCCACCAGCAGCAGCAGTCAGCAGCGGCCGCCGTGCCCGCAGCGCCGCCTCCGTCCAGCCTCGTCGGCACCGCCCCCAGCTGCCCTCGACCGCCTCCGGCCTCCCCTCGCCGTCCTCCGGCAGCTACCACCCTAAACCCTAACCCTAGTTTTGGGTCATGTCGGACACGTGTCGGACACGAGATTTCTGGATTTTCGGACCCTGTTCAGGTACCCGTATCTCTCTGCTCGTTTATCCATTTCTGATTCCGTCTTTTGCATCGCGAAGCCTGCATGACCTTCTCGGTGCCCGGGCAAACCGCTCGGTGCATCGCGTCCTGTGGCGATCGCGAACCGCGATCCAAAAACAGGAAAAACAACGTCCTGATTCACCCCGGAACTGAGTATGTCCCGCCAAACGGGACGACTTGATCGCGTGCGGTCTTCACCGATACGTGCACGTCGTTGATACGGATGTGTGAGATTTCGCAGAAGTCGATTCGGGTGTGCGTGCACACCAAAATCAACGCATATCCGCGGACACCGTCTCGTATCCTCACTGATAGCTGTTGGTACGCGACTGTACCATCAGTCGGATACTCGATTATTCCTGACTGATAGCCGTCTATGACATGCCTGATTAGCCTTATAACCCCCTACATGCCAACTATGTATTCTAAATACAAAATCACACACACATAGTTTTTTTATCTTGTTGCAGTTCCATTTTCTTGTCTCATTATAATCCTGTTTTAGTCATGTCTCTAACTTATAGCATTTAACTCTTAGTTAATTTTACTACTTATTATGCATGTTCTTATCATGATACTTAGTCAGTTTTTACTACTTGTCATAATTATTTAGTTTAAGCTTTGTTGTGTATTGGTACTTTGCTCCTTTCCTGACTGGATCCGTTGATATTAGGCGATGATGAGACTATGCCCCCACCTTTTATGGCCCATATGACATAGCAGATGATACTATTGAGGAGCCGATTCCTACTCAGGAGACTACTTTTGAAGAGTAGTTAGCCAGTTAGCTAGTATTTTCCTTCAACATAGCAATCGGGTTTGTCTCCGATTTATCTTCTGGTTCTGTAATAAACTGTGGATTTGTTTGTCACAATTTGTCTTATGAAATCTTAGCATTCCTATTTCCTGTTATTATCCTTGCCTATTTATTTATTGTGAATGAGCTAGAATTAAATTTACCTGTAAATATGATGTAGACAACGTACTACCGCCGACACTGCGGCGTAGGCTGGACGTACTCGCGAACCGGTACCCGATTCATCTGGGTGCGGATCGTGACTCGTTTTTATGGTGGCCTATGCAGGTCAACGACTAAATTGTTTAGTTTCAACTTAGGGACCGAACAAGCCTGCAGTAAGAATAGAATAAGTTTTTAGGATCTCATCCACTTGCTTGAAACGTTCTTGATATCCATATCGACTTCGAATCAATTCCTTGACTTGCATCCTGCCTTGATTCCTGTGTACCTCTTATTATTTATTTTGGTTGCAGAGTTATGGATTCACGAGCGAACGACGAGATTCCTGCAAGATCACCATGAGATGCTGTGGTAACCAACGAAGATGAAGTAACACTAGTGGATGGAGGACAATCAGCTCAACAACATGCCTCGAGAGCCCTCACGATGACCGTAGAGAACGTGCAGACTCTTGGAGTAGCTAATACGCGTAAGTGATTTGTAGCTGCCGTTTCTAGTCTTGTTTTAGCTCGTGCCTATTGGTTCGTGACCTCAGCCCCAACCTAGTAATTTTGAACTTGCTAATAACCTGGTATGCTTTTATATTTGATAATTGTAGAGATTGTAGAGCCTTTTGTTATTGTGCTTATTGTGTGTTATTTTGTGAACTTGAATAATTTGTACCTCCTTTCATCATCATCTAGCGTACTTAATTTTGCTGTACTTGACTTATGCTGCTATTCTATAGCCTAGTTTTGCAAGCTTACTCTTTATCGGGCTTGTTCATGACATATGTGTTATTGGGGCCTGATCAACCCCACTAATACAAGTGTCTATTCAGAATTAGTGTATTACGGTCTGATCAACCTTAGTGCATTTTGGTTCGCACTTCGCACGACTACTTTACGTGAATTGAGATATATAGTTGACTAGTATACTTGCCCTTTAGATATGTCCGAGCATATCGTATCAGTTACATAACTGTACTAATACGAGCATGCGAACAAATGATTACCAGAATATGATTTCAATCCATAACTACTTGGCAATTCCCATTTGAATTCTTTAAATGCCTTGATTTCGATACTTCCAATCTATTACCTCGCCCTTGAAACTCTTTATTATTGATCTCCGTCTTCCCTTATTTCGGAAAGACGAAACCTCGTGCTTGGTATAAGTTTGATACACGGAGAGTACTAGATATACCCCATAGGTCGATCACATATTTGAGGATTATTCTTCCGTAATTAAGGACATATCATACGTAATATGATCGGCGTTGAAGTTTCGAGGATTGAAGGACATGAGTAAACAAATTAAGGAATATTTTCTTAAGGTATATAGCCTTATGTGATAGATGGGTAAATTCTAAGTTTGGTAGCAGTGCATTGTCAACTCGAGAGGAATTTCTTTTGGATTGTGATCGAGTAAAGCTTAAATCGGGAGAGGTTCAAGCCAATTCAATTTTGAGAATTTTAGAAGAATGACTAAGACGATGAGGATTAATGAACTTCAAAATTCTTGATATTGAGGACCCAATATTTATACCTTAGGTACATAATTTAAATTTGGATTAATGAAGGTAAAATCATCAATTTGAATTTAGAGGATAAAAATATAAAATTTCAGACTTGAACTTTGGTGGATTGTATTTAAATTATTTTCAATTTGATGATTGGAATTAAACGTTGAGGATGTGAATGGAGTTTAAAAAGTCGAAGCATACAAAAAATTTATAAGTGAAAATGGGAATAATATTGGACTCGGATTACTTCTAGAGGAGATTATGATAGTTAGAGATCGGGAGGTGAAATTTACATGCTTATTTAAATTTTGAAGATGTTATAAGGAATTAATTTAAATTTGGATATGGATATGGATATGGATATGGATAATTTGAGAAAGTGAGAAGAGATAACCATAGGTGGAAATTTTGATTGGAACAGTGGTCATCTTAACCTTGAAGTGATTGCAATGGATATGATTAGAATTTGATTATCACAAGGAGATTGCGATTGACTTGCCTTATGTATATAAAGGATTAATAGATTATGCCATATTTTAATTTCGAGGATAAAATTTTTATAAGTTGGGTAGATTGTAAGCCCCTGATTTTCAAGAATTATTAATTTGGACTTTTCACAATTTTCTGGAATTTTTCGAAATTTTTATGTAATTAAAACCTAGGCTTTTGGTAATTAAATAATTTTTATTTGCTGTTAAATAATATTAAAATATTATGAAAATAATATTTTTGGGTGTAAAATAAAAAACTGGACTTAGGGTAATTTTTCTGGAATTTATTGGACCCCGGACCTATTTTTAATCACCTAAAAACTATTAATTAATTATTTATTTATTTATTTATTTATTTAAACTTAACCCAGCCCAAAACCCCGGCCCAGCCCAACCCATTGGCCTATCGGGTCGGGTCGGATCCGCCCGACCGAACCCGACCCGCACCCGCGACCCGCTAGCCCACACCCCCACTTCCCCCGCGCGACTCGGTCGGCCCCCGCTTCCGCCGGCAGCGCTGCCCGCCGCTCCGTCCGGCTCGCCCCCGCCCGCTCCGCGCAACCTCGCCACGACCTCCCCTCCTCCGCCTCACCCGCCGCCCGCTCCGTCCGGCCACCCCAGCCTCCTTTTTCCCCTATATATACCCCTCTCCTCAGCCCCCTCCGATCATCTCCCCGCCGCCACCGCTCCGCCCAGCGCCGCCGTGCCGTGCCCGCCCTGGCCAGTGCCACCGTGCCCCGCCGCCACCAAGACGCCGCCGCCCGCAGCTCCCTCCTCCGCCTGACTCCTCTTCCCCACCAGCAGCAGCAGTCAGCAGCGGCCGCCCCGCCCGCCTCCGGCCGTCGTGCCCGCAGCGCCGCCTCCGCCCAGCCTCGCCGGCGCCGCCCCCAGCTGCCCTCGACCGCCTCCGGCCTCCCCTCGCCGTCCTCCGACAGCTACCACCCTAAACCCTAACCCTAGTTTTGGGTCGTGTCGGACACGAGATTTTTGGGTTTTTCGGACCCTGTTCAGGTACCCGTATCTCTCTGCTTGTTTATCCGTTTCTGATTTCATCTTTTGCATCGCGAAGCCTGCATGACCTTCTCGGTGCCCGGGCAAACCGCTCGGTGCATCGCGTCATGTGGCGATCGCGAACCGCGATCCAAAAATAAGAAAAACAATGCCCTGATTCACCCCGAAACTGAGTACGCCCCGCCAAATGGGATGACTTGATCGCGTGCGGTCTTCACCGATACGTACGCGTCGTTGATACGGACGTGTGAGATTTTGCAGAAGTCGATTCGGGTGTGCGTGCACACCGGAATCAACGCGTATCCGCGGACACCGTCCCGTATCCGCCCTTTCTGGAATGCGTCATAACTTTGTGTACATACGTCGGATCGAAACGAAACTTGCGCCATCGGACTCGTAGCAATACGCTGGTCCTGTGACCCAAGTTTGGTTCGATTCCGAGAACGTTGACAAAATCGCGTGTCGTGGGCCCCACAAGCCCCGCCGACGGGCGATTTTGTGATCGGCTCATCGGAATCCAATTCTAGAAGTTCCGTTGGGTTCGTATCATCATTCCTGACCTGTTGACACTAAGTTTGGTGAATTTGGAGACCTTTGACCCTGACACGTTTTTCGGTGCAAAGCGGGCCCACATGTGGACCCCGTTTTGACCCGAAATTGTCATTTTTGCCCTTGTCTCCAAATTGGACTTAAGGACAGGCATTTCTAGATATTTGATATCTTCTGAGCATGATGGTAATGGTTATTTCATCATCCGGAGGCATATCTGGAAATTTCCCGAGGACAGAACCGTAGTTGGAATCCAAACATCAGGCAAGTACCTGCACTTCAAGTTTATTCTTTATATTATGATAATTAGATCCTTGCTCTACTAGCACCATTGGATGATTACACTTAGTGTTAGGATTTGGAGTTCATGTCTTGCTTTTCGTGTCGGAAGGGAGAATACTAGGAGGCATGTAGTTTACCCTTCCCCCTGTCCTGACTGATAGCTGTTGGTACGCGACTGTACCATCAGCCGGATACTCGATTATTCCTGACTGATAGCCATCTATGACGTGCCTGATTAGCCTTATAACCCCCTACATGCCAACTATGTATTCTAAATACAAAATTACACATACATAGTTTCTTTATCTTGTTGCAGTTCCATTTTCTTGTCTCATTATAATCCTGTTTTAGTCATGTCTCTAACTTATAGCATTTAACTCTTAGTTAATTTTACTACTTATTATGCATGTTCTTATCATGATACTTAGTCAGTTTTTACTACTTGTCATAATTATTTAGTTTAAGCTTTGTTGTGTATTGGTACTTTGCTCCTTTCCTGACTGGATCCGTTGATATTAGGCGATGATGAGGACTATGCCCCCACCTTTTATGGCCCATATGACGTAGCAGATGATACTATTGAGGAGCCGGTTCCTACTCAGGAGACTACTTTTGAAGAGTAGTTAGCCAGTTAGCTAGTATTTTCCTTCAGCATAGCAATCGGGTTTGTCCCTGATTTATCTTCTGGTTCTGTAATAAACTGTGGATTTGTTTGTCACAATTTGTCTTATGAAATCTTAGCATTCCTATTTCCTGTTATTATCCTTGCCTATTTATTTATTGTGAATGAGCTAGAATTAAATTTACTTGTGAATATGATGTAGACAGCGTATCACCGCCGACACTGCGGCGTAGGCTGGACGTACTCGCGAACCGGTACCCGATTCATCTGGGTGTGGGTCTTGACAGAACTCGAGGCATATCTCTGCGGTTAATGCGCGAGATGGGGGCAGATCTCTGCATTTAATGCACGAGATTTGGTTCTACTTTTAATGACTGGGAGAGCTAAAATTAGGGCTAATATGCTCACATCACTATCCTTTCATATTACGCCAACAAGGCTATTTTCAACTATAGGAGTACGATGTATGATATCTCCTCGAAATACGCCAACTCAGGCTATATTTGCAAGGTACGCGATAAGGCTGTTTGGCCCAGAATACGCTCAAAATCTCAGTCATGAAGGATAATTGGCTAGTTTACGCTGGTTACTCATTATTTATGCAGCATCAAGCTTTACGCAGAACCTGGCTTTTACGCCAACAAGACAGTTATTCGGCTTTTACGCCAACAGGACAGCTATTTGGCTTTTACGCCAACAGAACAGCTATTTGGCTTTTACGCCAACAGAACAGCTATTTGGCTTTTACGTCAACGAGACAGTTATTTGGCTTTTATGCCAACCATCTTTACGCGAGGGACAGTTACCTACGTGGCTTGCATGCCGCGGTCTTCGAGAAGCAGTTATACGCGTTACCTCATAATAGGACACGCGTCACACGCGGATTCAGGAGATCATTCAGACATGCGTAGCAGTTATTATAACCGCCGCGTAAAAGGTGCAACTCTCTCCACTAATTGGCTTCTACGTCGACTGGTCAGTTACTGTGACTGATCTCTATAAATAGAGACTTCCGGTCACAGGAGAACGAGGTCAAGAGGGCGGAAAAAGGTCGAAAGAGAGGAGATCAGAGAGAGAGAGTACATACAGAGAGTGTTGATTGACAACTTTGGCAACGAGAGTTCAATCCCTCATGCAATCTTTGAAGTTTCTTCTTCTACTACAGCACTTCTTCGTCATCATGTGGTCCAAGGGACAAAGTGATCGACCGCATATCAGACTCCTATAGCAATATTTTCCCAGAATTATTTTTTTATTGTACTTAACATCCTCGTATAGGATTAATTGTACTTCTTTTTCTTGTTTGTAAACAAAGAAAGGGTTTCGTATAAACCTAGTTTCATTCTTTTGTTTATCATCAAACACAAGATGGCGACTCTGTTGGGAAGTACTTTCTCATCTGACGAGAAAGCCATTGCTCAACACGATGTTGTATCCGTAGGATCAACGAAGAAGACTTTGGTCGTCCAATTCGACCAATCGGCTTATGAAGACATGCTTCGAGCAGGGGGTAGCTCTCATTCCCTCTCTGTCCAGGACAACAGGAAGATGCGTAAAGTATGGATGCCCCGGACATCCTCTACCCTTCCTACGGACTCTCTCTCTCCGATCAACAAGGTTGTGACATCACAACCTATACGCCTTGTGCGTAAAGACCCGTCTCCCGTTTGTGACGTGGCAGACAAAGCTTCTGGCAATGCCCTAGTGCCAATCCAGAAGTTTAGAACGCGCCCTGCGCGTAAAACTATGTCTCCCGTCTGTGACGTGGCAGACAAAATTTCTGAAAAGGCCTCAGCGCCAATTTAGAAATTTGGACTAATCTAAATAAAAATTCTTTCTAACTTGACTAATTTTAATACTGAACTAGTTCCAAGTTATTTTTGTAGTACCTTTATCAAGAGCATAAAGAAGATAGGAGAATCAATATTTTCTTCCGTGTCTATACATTATTTTCCAATTTAATAAAAATGGTAGTCTCTCGTTTTCAAAATCTTATTATTCCTAATTACAACACACAACATTGCCACGACACCACCCACCTAAAACTACCACCTCCCTCCCTCCACCAAACAAAAACCCCTAGCATATTCAGCCCGCGGGCCGGGTCCCACCTGCACCCGCAAAATTCGGCGGGTAGCCCAATGCCAACCCTAACCCGCTCCACTCCTGTATAAAAAACCCTACGCTCGTCGTCCCCATCGTCACCAAACCACCACCCCCACTCCCCATCTCCAGATCTCGAACGCATCGCTCGACGACGACGACGATGAGCTCAGCAGCGGCACCAAACGGCGTGAAGACTCCGTCCACCCGCCGTCTGGCCTCCGTCTACAGCGAGGTCCAGTCCAGCCGGCTCAACCACCCTCTCCCCCTCCCCTCCGTCCTCAACTCCCCCTTCAAGATCGTCGACGGACCCAAGTCCGCCGCCGCTGGAAACCCAGGTTTCCTCTCCTCCACCCCCCATTCCTTCTCGATTCGCTCGATCATCGAAAGTTGCGATTTTGATCGTCATTTTGTGCTTTTTAATTTTTTTTTTTTGTTTCGTTTAGATGAGATCGCGAAGCTGTTCCCGAAACTCTTCGGACAGCCGTCGGCCGTTATCGTCCCTACCGGATCCGCCCCGTCGGAGCTCTCCGGCGGCGGGATCAAGATCGGGGTCGTGCTCTCCGGCGGACAGGCGCCCGGCGGGCACAATGTCATCTCCGGGATCTTCGGTGAGTTATCTGTGTTGTGTCCAATACGTGTCCGACACACGGACACCCCGTCAATTTTTGTGTGTGTCTGTTCTTCCTAGGTGTTTGTGTTAATGTTTCTGGAGGGATTTTTAGATTATTTGCAGGATCGGGCGAAGGGGAGCATCATGTACGGGTTCAAGGGAGGCCCGGCCGGGATTATGAAGTGCAAGTACGTGGAACTTACTCCGGAGTTTATCTACCCTTACCGGAATCAGGTATATGTTCTAGTTTGCTATATCTTTAATTTTGGATTATTAGATGTGTGAAACTTTCGGGCTTTGTTATAACTAGAGAGGCCTCGTTGAAAATGTACATTCTTACTCTTAGAATTAGATGGATCACATTGAACCAAAGAACTATTTTTTTTATAACATGAAAGTGTAGTTTTATTAAATTGAATATTGATTGAATTTGGAATGTATTGGATCTTGTAGCAGATTTGAAATGAAAGTGTAGTTTTCTTAGGTTGAATATCGTTTGAATGTATTATAACATTCAAACGCTAGATGTTAAAGCAATTTGGGCTTAAACACTAGAAGAGCATTTTCTTTGAAAGATGTACATTCTAAGGCTTGGGTTTTGAGCATTTTGAAAATAGTTGAACTTGTAATGTATTCAGGAGGATAATTGTATTCGGGAACATGAAAGTGTAGTTTTGTTATGTTGGATATTGGTTCAATTATAATGGTGATTGATGAAGGTTTTGAGTCTTTTGACTCCTAACAATTTCTTGATCTCTCTTTTAGGAGGATACATTCTAAAGTTAGAACCACTTTATTTGCTCTCTCCTTTGTTATGACTAAATACCCATTTGGTTTGCGTGAATTGAAATTGCTCAACTTTTTTAAGATTGACAAAATTGAGTTTTGTGAATTATGAAATTGCATATCCTTTCTTGTTTTTTGTTTGGATACTGTAGTGAATCTGGTGCTTGATACTGCTAGAATCTATTTTCCTTTTTAATAAAATAATGGTACAACTTATATGTACAAGTTCAACATATGTATAAGTATGTTTGGATCAAGTTTTTGCCAGAAGATTTTGGTTTCATGAGAAATTTGGTAAATTTCTAAATTATATAACATGTATGGAAGTCGAACTTATAATATTGATTAGGCTTCTAACTAAATTTGCCTCTTCAAATTTATGACTACTTTAAAAAAGTCAAAACTTTCTTGTAGACTTTAAAGAGTATACTAAGCTTTTTACAGTGAATGATATCTAGAGGCTTTGCCCTCATAGAAAGATCTCAAAATCTAGAAACAAAATCAAAACTATAAACTAAATGTGAAGAATTAAAATACAATTTTTATCGTGGACGAGAATATCCTCCAACTAGAACTTATTAATATCTCGTAGGATATTGATTTGTAATATCATGTTTTAAAAAAAATATAGAGTAGATGTTCTTTTAGTTCTTCAACACTTGAATATGTTAATCATCCTTGTTTACTGGTGACTTATTTGTAACTTGAGTGACATATATTTATCATGATGGTGTTTTTGATAGCAAGAGAGTGAGCATGTTTGATTTGTTATGCTTGTTTGCATTCAGCAATTTCTTATCAAAGTTGATTACCTATCCAGCATGACCCGTCATCATATGTATTTCACATCTGTAAGAGTATTCGTCCTTAATTTGATATTATTATCTAATGCATTTTATTTCTATATTGATCTAGGGCGGGTTTGATATGATCTGCAGTGGAAGGGACAAGATTGAAACCCCAGAACAGGTGTCTCCTTTTTTGCATGTGACTGCATACATGTGGGGTCTGTCACACACGCACACAAACACTCCTGAGAGACTGTACACTATTTCAGATGTTGGGTTATTTTTACTGAAGTCTTATCTTAAATTACTTTTCCCCCTCCTGTGGCTGACTGCTAATCACGCATGACTATGCCAGTTCAAGCAAGCTGAAGAGACAGCACAAAAACTTGATTTGGATGGCCTTGTCGTTATTGGCGGGGATGACTCAAATACCAATGCTTGCCTGCTTGCTGAAAACTTCAGGTGGAACTTGAGAATGAAATGTAGTTCGTCATGCTATTTTAATCTCTACTCACACAGTGTCTTTGTCACACCTAAATTTTTATGTTCTGGTGATGTACCTTCTGCTTTATTTTTCACCATTTTACTATTCAATTGTCTAGGGCAAAGAACATGAAGTGTCGTGTTATTGGATGCCCGAAAACAATTGATGGGGATTTGAAATCCAAGGAGGTTCCAACAAGTTTTGGATTTGATACAGCTTGCAAGGTTGCCCTTGTCTCACAGCCATCTGAATTTTTTGCTTACCTGTCATATTCATTTTATATCAACTCCCATCTCTCTTTCTTATGTATTTGACCGTGTATATTTAATTTATGATATGACAGATGATATATTCTTGGTCCTCCCATTATTTGACATGATGGTTTTGATAAGGGTTCCGACGCTCACAAGTTATTCAGCATAATATTCTTTTTATTAGTTTCTAGCAATTTGTTTGATTGATTTGCTGTAGCATTCCACTCATCTGAGAACTTGAGTTGCGGGCACTTGTTTCGATATATATATATATATATATATATATATATATATATATATATATATAACATTTGATCTAGCAAGAATAGTACGAAGTGATTTCATTGTTTCACTTGTATTATTGTTTAAAACTTAGAAGATTATTTTTCACAATTTCTTTGTGGAAACATTACCTGTGGATATAATATTAATGAAAATAGGACCTTATGCTTGATATGATCATTTTATTCCATATATACATTTATATGGTTTATCCAATTATGTTAGAAATATTTCTTGTTTATGTCTATTGAAACTGATGTACGTGCAAACATGAAACACGATTTCAGGGTTTGAGCAAGGTCATCAGGTTGAATCTGTGTGAAACTATGATAGTTTTATTTTTAATATACTCTCTTTAATTTAACAAATTAATTTATGATCTCTGGTCTTTACAGTTTATCAATGCATTTTGTATCTATAACCGAAGGGCCAAAACCCGAAACTTTTATATGAAGAAAAGAGAATAGATGGAAGGGAGACGGGCAATAATAAAACATTTTTTAGCAAAAGTATCCTGTAACAGGTTGGAAGCACCATTAGTAAATCGTTTAACTGAAGAAGATAGTATATTATTACTTCACGCTAAGATTGCGTGGGCCCAACTTAACTTACACAGCCTAGATCACGGCCCTTCATTTTCAACCTTCATTCAGTCCTTTGATCATAAGAACCATGTAATTTGAGAATTTTGCAAGACAAGAAGATATTTAGCAGTCAAGAATCTTGGAAATTATGCTAAGGGGGGACAGATTATGGGTTATGGCAAGTAGTACCCATGCTGCCTGCCAACCGGGATAGGACTCCTATAGTTAAGTGTTCGTATGACCTTGAAGTTCTTAATGATCGTGACTATTACCATGTATGTCCCTAAATTCTTATACCTGCCATATTTATTTAAGACAATCTTGAACAAAGAAGCAAGACAATCATAATATTACAACAGCTCCTATTTTGAACTGTGCTTAATTGTAATTTTTGTTTTTTTTTTGCAGATATATTCTGAAATGATAGGAAATGTTATGACAGATGCTCGGTCAACCGGGAAGTATTATCACTGTGAGTGTTATTGATCTTCAGTTTTACATTTTATTAGAATGCTTTACTTTTCAAGTTTCTGAAGTGCTTCTTTAATATTATTATTACAGTGTGCCCTTAGCAGCAGGTCAGTCAGAAAGAGAATTTTTGATGCTGATATAAGTTTGTTGTGATTAATCTTGATTGTTGTAGCCATGCTTTTGATTCCTAGGTACACAAGGAGATCCCAATTTACAGTATAGGTCTTTAGCAATTACCACTTAATCAGGATCAGTTAGGCCTTTATTATCTGGCTTTGTATATTATAGTGTCGTGCAGGTAGTTGTTTTTGTGTGTCTGGTACACTGACGTGGAATAGGTTTGCTGGAGTTCAAGTAGTTGGGGAAGAAAAGAAAAATTAGGACTGGTTTATACGTTTCCCTTGAAATCCCAATTTGAAACCCTGGAAGTCAATTTCAGTGACCGATTCCTATGTCATAGCACTAAATTGTTAATAGCTCTGTTAATCATTTTACAACATTAATAAAGGATATGTAGCAGTGAAACAATCCTTTCAACATTTAATTCACAATTCCAGTGATGAATATACCTACAATTCAATAAAAATGCTTGAAGAACACCTGGAGAATTTGTAGGATAGCTTTGAGCACAAATTATTACCTCAAGTACAAGATACATATGGGAACAGGATGGGTGAATAAGAAGGTGGATATGGAATTGAGTTTGAAAGGGCTCAGACAAGTAGGAAGATACCAACATATTGAAGAAATAAAGTGAACTTCCCTTCCAATAGCTGCTGGAAACAGAAATCAATCTATTTGTTCAGAAATCAATCTATTTGTTCTGTTTATGGGAAATACTGCCAGCCTATTAAATAGCTCTAACCATAGCCAACCTAGGAATCATCATGTCTGAACCAACAAGGACTCAATATGGGACTTAACAAATTGGTTCCTCAGGAGTAACAACTTAACGGGACTCGGTTTGAGACTCTAGGTGCTGTATTGATTAATTCAGGACAGTTGAACTAAAAATGGCCATGAGCGGAACATGAGCTGACTAAATGGAGAAGTCCAGAAACTTAGTGCAATATTAAATAGAAGCCAAACAGGAGGACGGCTTTGCCCTTTCTTAAGACTATCTTGATTGGGTATCAAATGTGTCCATGAAATCATGATGCAACTTTTGGGCTTTCAATTATGAATGCGACAAAATCATGTAAAACTTCCCTAATCAGAATATGTCTAACCTTATTCAAGATTTTGCTATCATTCACGGAATTAATTTCCATCCATATAAGAAGTCAAATTTTGGCATCTCCAAACAGATAGGAAGGTTCAATACTATTTTTTTTTACCCTAAATAGTTAAAAGAACTAATAATTAGTAGGCTATTTAGGGAGATTGGGAATCTAGATACATCACCCCTATTGGAGAAATTCTACCATGTTATCCACGGATGTTCTAATCATCATGCATGTCTGCTTTTGTTGTGTCGTGTTTCTTGAATGCACTTACCAAATTTCTCTGTGCCCATTGCATGATGAGGTAACACCACTACATCTTCAAGGATGCAGGAAGATTGCTGCGTCATTGTTAGCGTCAGCATGAGAACAGGAAGATCAAAATGACAAACCCATTAGCAACTGATCGCGAAACCAATGCTTGTCGGAGAAGGTCATAACTCACAAGAAATAAGACATACTCAACCATTATGGAAACGGATTTTACTACGAGGGAGAAATATTTCTACAATTTAAATAAAATCAAGATAGCACTTGAGCTCTAAGCAAGCGGACCCCAAAAATCTGGGATAAAGAAGAAGTCATTGTTGTTGCTGTTGCTGCTGTTGATCTCTAGTAACATTGTATGGTATCTCTTTGAAAAAAAAAACTATATACTACTATATAATATGAAAAGTCGGGAGGCTTCATCATGAAAGTTTTAATTCCAAAAATATCTTTATCTATGTTTACTAATTAAATTGTTCATTAAATTTAACATGGGTAGTTATGTAATTACGTGTAGGGAAAAAAAAGTAGGTGGATGGTTGTTTGTTCTTTCCAAGTAGTAACCAATTAAGAGACTTTGTTCTTTTCAAGTAGTAAAAAATTAAAAGACTATTCTTTGCTCTTCCCAAGTAATATGAAATACGTGCAACGCACGTGCATATATACTAGTGTATATAGAGAGTAATCCTATAAACATCTCCTTCCTCCCCCTTCCTACCTGCCCTCAAACAAGTCACACACATTATATATATATATATATATATATATATATATTGGAGGAAGGTAATTGTCCTTGATCGCTCCCACTAGGATTCGAACATCGCCCACTCGGGTCTTATGCCTCCCCACTAGCCACTTGATATGTACTGCGGAGAAGGAATATTCGCTGTTGTCGTTTGGTGCCTCTAGTTCTGGCTTGATTTGTCTCATAATGTACTATAAGCCTCATTAACCTACAAATCAATGAAGTTGAAGTCAACTAATTTCTATACATCCCAGAATAAGTAACAATAACATCAGAACCTTTCTCTGAAAATCAAATATGTGTATTAATACTAATTGGTTCTTCTATACAAATAAAATGAAAGATAATAAAATTTGCAAAGATTGGAGCTAATTGTTTTTTGGGAGATTGAGACGTCTATCAATAATTGATATCAGGATTTAAAGCATGTTTATATGTTCAATTTGGTAAAACCAGCCAATGATTGATCGATACGAATCACATCTATCGTTGCTACCTTTCATTACATCGTGTTTCATATGGTTTTCACTTGTCTCACTTCTCTTCGTGTACCAATATATATATATATATATATATATATATATATATATATATATATATATATATATAGAAAAGGTAAAAACTTATATATTCCAAAGAATCCGAAAGAAGAAAGCATACCCATAGAGCGTTCCCAGCAAAAAAACCCGGAAACAACACCCATCCAAATCCCCCACCCATTTGGAGCACCCTAAACAAACCCATTCCCTTCGTGCCTTTTTACGTCTTGCTCAATGCCTCCAATAACAATGTGAACCCCAGACTGCAGGTTCTTAAAGATACGGTTGTTACGTTCTCTCCAGATGTGCTACACGGTGCAAAGAAGCCGTAATCTGATGGTCTTATACCAGACGCTCCCTCTATGTCTCAGAAGATGGATATTCCGCACATGCGCCTCTAAGTTCCTCTCTGTGCCGTTGTTCAGCTCTTGCTGGGATCTCTAGATCTCAAAGCTAAAACCACAAAGGAAAAAAAAGATGATCCTGGGTCTCTTCTTCCTCCCTGCACAGTACACATCTCTGACCCTTGATACGGCACCCAAACTTTCGGAGTCTATCCAGCGTTAAGAGCCTACGTCTGAGCGCTTTAAGCATTGTCAATTGCATTTTTACCGCCACTCCTTTAGTCCAAATAAACTCATACCACTCAAGCAAAGGGAAGCGTCGTCTAGTGTGGTCATACATACTTTTGAATATGAACCCCCCCTGAAGTACTTGGTTGAAGCTGCCACTAATCCCGTCCATTGAATGTGTCAATTTGGATTTTTTGAATTTCTTCTTCCAGAGTCCGGCCCAGCCCTTTGTTAGCAAGGTTCCACTTGCCTGCCTGAAGTAACACATCCACTATATCCCAATCCCCCACCTGGGCAGTAAGCTGACTCCCAAGTCTACCCATCAAACTATCATGACCGATCAAAGGGTTATCCCCAGGAACGTATCTTTCTTGTAGCAAATAACCCGGGTAAGAAGAGGCTTTATAGTGTTCCGCTTTTTCAGAATAAGAGTTGAAAACCACAATGTAGTTATTATCGGAAGAGAATCCAAAAATTCTTTTTGGAAGCATACTTACTCGCGAGCCAGGCCCACCAGAGGGACTTGCCATCCAGATAGCGCCATATAAGTGTAAGCGTGAAACACTCTCGTAGCACGGCTAGCGACCGAAGCCCCACACCTCCTTCCCGCTTAGGCTTACATAGGTCCTTCCAAGCGATGACTGATATACCTCCACACCAAATGAAGTTGGCGCAAAGACGTACGATCTTCAGCACCGTCCCGTCTTGTTAGAAATGATGACTGTCTGCATCCAATAAATAGAAGTAGACGAGATAACTTTGCGAACAAGCTCAATACGTCCTCTAAAGGAAAACGTTTGGGCTTGCCAACCCTCAAGCCAAGCCGACCAGAGGGACTTGCCATCCAGCCATCCAGATAACGCCAAATAAGTTTAAGCGTCAACCACTCCCTTAGCACGGCCGGCGACCGAAGCCCCACACCACCTTCCCGCTTAGGCTTACATAGTTCTCTTCCAAACGATGGCAGATATACCTCCACGCCAAATGAAGTTGGCGTAGAGATATTTGATTTTCAACATCGTCTTGTTAGAAATGATGACCGTCTGCATCCAATAAATCGAAGTAGCCCGAGATAACTGTGTGAACAAGCTCAATACACCCTCCAAAGAAAAACGTTTGGGCTTGCCAACCCTCAAGCCGAGCTTGAACGATCTCAAGAAGACCTGTAGCTTTGGCGTAGGAGATAGTAAGTGGAAGCCCCAAATACCTAACTGGAAGGAGCCCTTCAATTTGGAGAAGCTACTGGCAGTTGGCTTTAGTGGTGCAGAGCCGGTTGAAGTATATCCTACTCTTCCCCTTGTTCAGCTCCAGCCTTGTGTGACTCCCAAACTCCGCCAATACATGCACCAGATTGTTGAAATAGCTCTTCGAAGGTTGGGTGAAAACTAAGAGGTCATCGGCATATATCAAATGAGAAACGACCGGCTGAATCTTGCTATAAATCGGAACGATACGTCTCGTGTGAACTACTCTGTCTATGAGACAGGTAAAGTATTACATAACAATGGTGAACACATAGAGGGATAGAGGGTCACCCTGCCGGGCCCCCCTATTACTTCTGATGAAGCCTAACATCTTTCCTTTATCCTTTAATGAGAATCGAGAAGGTCGACGTAGTGATACATTCTTCCACCCTTTTAACCCACCAATCATCAAAACCCATGGCCCTCATTAGATGGAGCAGAAACTTCTTGTTCATAGTGTCGTAGGCCTTCCGAAGGACCAGCTTAGCACAAGCTTTGTTGCTACCCGGCTTATTTAAGTCTCTGACTAATTCGTGAGCCAACAAGTAGTTCTTCGAAATCAATCTTTTCTAAATGAACGCCGTTTGATTGTGGGAAATCAGTCTGTCCATAAGAGCTCTGTCCATAAGAGCTCTCATCCTGGAGCACATAATGTTAGCAATAATCTTGTAAACAAAATTGCAACACGCAATCGGTCGATAGTCAACAAGAGAGGAGGCACCCTTCTTCTTAGGAATCAGGGTCAAAAATGTATGGTTGAGCTCCTTCAACAGCGTACCCGTGCGGAAGAACTCCCGGATGGCAGCAATGTCAAGCGATTTCAGCTTATCTAGTGCACGTGAAAGAACTTACCAGAAAAACCGTCGCGGCCAGGAGATTTTGTAATGTCTGCATTTTTAATTTATTTTTCAATCTCCTGCATTTCAATCGGACAGTGGAGAGTGTCATTCCCCGCTTCAGTAACAATGCGCTTACAAACAACATTAGGGAAAACATCCGCCTGCTCATTGTTATTGAAAAGCTTCGAATAGAACGAGATAGCTTCAGAAGAAATATCAGAATCAGAGGAGAGATCTTACCCCAGCGCACTCACGAGGCGTGCAATGTGATTGCGATATTGCCGTGCTTTTATGACTCCATAGAAAAACTTCGAGCAACGATCACCATCCTTCAACCATTCACACTTAGCTCTTTGGCGAAGCTGCGTTTCCTCTTGGAAATTCATTTTACAGATATCCTCCCGTAAGTTTTTTTTCCGAAGAAGATCGATAGCCACCTCAGGACCATCCTGGACAACCTACTGCAACTCAGCGACTTCTGCCACCTTCTTGGCCAAAAACTGTTTGGGGTGGACTTTGTTCAAGGTTTTGAGTCTTGTCTTGGATCTTTTCAACACCTGACATAACCAGAATTGGCTAGACCCCTCCCCTCTAGTAAATGAAGCAGCCAAGAACGGTGTTATTATACCCCTCGAACAGGGGCCAGGCATTGTTATATCGGAATGAGAGGTTACGAGCAGGGGACGGTTGCACCAACAAGGGCGAGTGGTCACTGGTACCAGCAGGCAGACTAACTGCCTCAGTCTCCGGGAAGCGGTCGAACTAGGTTGAATTTCCCAAAGCCTGATCCAATTTGCACTGAATCCTACTAATCGAGGTTTGATTATATTCCATGTCTACTTCAAACCCGTGCTCTTAAGGGAAGCAAGACCCGAGTAAAGGAGACAATTTTGGAAGTCAGCAAGCAGAGGGTCAGGGACCAGACACCCTCCTTTCTTATCCCGTGGATAGAGAGTAGCGTTAAAATCTCCAATCATCAGTAGAGGAAGCTGGAGCCCCCAGGAGTAGCATATCGAGTTAATGTTTCTCCAGAGTTTGTACCTCAGCCGCCTATCATTGTAGCCGTAGAACACACCGAGAAGAAAAATGAGGCCCCCATTGTTTCTCATCTCCAGAACTAACAACTGCTCAGACTCAAACATGACGACACCACTCCAGGATGACTTATCCCACATCACCCAAATTCTAGCCATCGGGCACATCATGAGATTATTAGCGGAATCCCAGCCCACCGGGGTGCAACTCTCAAGAGTATTCGCCTTTTTAATCTTAGACTCCAGAAGCACACCCATGTTACACCTCTGTACAACCATCTGATCCCTCACATACCTCCATCTACCTATCGAGTTTACCCCCCTAATGTTCCAAGCTAGGACAAATATTAATAAGATGGTGGGGATCCTCGCGCGTTATAGTACTCACCTGACGAGGTGCGGATGAGTCGACTCCAGCATTCTTTGATTGAGCTTGTGTATGGCCACTTTTGCCTGTCTCCTGGTTAAGTAGCTCCTTCCATTTAGGATTATCAACCGCGAGAGCCCCTAGATGTGAATTCCCTGATTTTCCATTCAGCCTTTCGGCGGCATCCCCCAAGGGGGAGCACTGGGAGGGCTGGACTTCAACTCCTGTATTAATCCTTCTGGTTTTGTTCCCATTGTTACCGCCTGTCAAGTGACGTTCAAGAGAGGTTGTGCTTTCATGAGCACGAACGAGCTCGATTTCATAGGAAACAATTTAAGAATCATTCTCGAGCATATTAACCATACCGTCTCGGCCTCTCCTTCCATGTTGTACGTTCTTTGAATATTTTCAAGTTCCACATTACCTGCCCCTTGCCGTTTGCCTAGGATGTTTTTGGTGTCGTCTCCCACATTTTGCTGGCTGCCTCTTTGATCCCCTTCCTGTATGCCCGTGTCCTCCTTCATGTGTTGCATACCGTGGTCTTCCCTATCCTCTTTCCTCTCCTGCTGGCTTATGTCATTAGGGTTATGATCCCGACTAATTTCCTCTGGCTTTTCATTGCAGCTGTCTAATATGTGCCCAAAGTATCCACATAAGGAGCACAGGGGGGTATCCACTCCTACTCAACAACTTGGTCTATAATCTGCCCCCCGGGAAGCTCAATCGGGATGGAATGTGGTAGAATTTCAGACGCAGATACCTCCACAAAAACTCAAGCGTACGATAGGTGAGTTTGATACGTTGTTCATCAGCTTTAAGGGGCATTCCCATGATGCTCGCTAATTTCATTATGGCAGGGCCGCTCCAGAAACGAGGGTGAAGGTTAGAGAAACAGATCCATATAGGGACAACTGACAACTGTTCCCTGACAAATTTTGAATCTGCTAGCCTTCTTCGCAGGATTATGAGCCGCCCATCGAAGTTCCAGGGTCCTTGATGCAGAGCATTATCGAGGTCCTTGATGCAGAGCATTATCCAGGTCCTCTTGGGCTTCAAAACGAACCAAGGAATATCCGTTTTCCCTAGCATACATATCCATCTTCCCCGTTGGCTTCCAGACACGGCTGATAAAAGCTTTTAGATGTCCATAGAACGGTCGGGCTCCCATAACATATAGCATGAGTGTGTGTGTGTGCTTCCAGATGTCCTCCGTAGCTTCTAGATCTTCTTCCGTAATCACCTCAACCTTGTGCAGCCCCACCATTTTTGGTTCGACATATTGGAGGTCGGATTTTGTTTGCTTCAGCATAGGCTTACAGAGGTCTGCCCAAGAAATTAGTGCTTTGTCCGACACCCAAGTAGGGACTTTTTTCCTGCTGGTGTCCTTTCTCGCCCGGGAGTGGGATGTCCCCGCCCTGAGAATTGGGTCCGTGGTCGTAGAGTAGCTTTTCCCATCGTCCCTAATCTGGCTCTGCACTCCCTGCCCCCCGATCGGGCTTCAATCCAGGCTAAACCCCATCTTTGCGATGGAGGACGACTACCGGTTGCAACGTTTCCTTTCCCCAAATTGGCCACTCCCCCAGCCCTAGCTTCTTTCTCCCTCCGGCGAGTGGGCACTGTCTCCCACCCTCCCTGATCTAGATATCCTGAGTCCCTTTGCTCCCCATCATTTGGGGGTGGGGGGGTGGGGGGCTCCCCTCCCCCATCGCATGTGAAGGAACCCCCTGACCTAGAGAATCACCTCCGCCACCAGGGTCCCCAAGCATATATATATATATATATATATATATATATATATATATATATATATATATAAATATATAAAAGGGATATGGGCCATAGGCTCATATTCCTACATGAGCCAATGCACATGTGGACCAATAGGGTTGGAGTGTACTAGTGCACATGGGATGTAGGAGTCAATTCCTATTGGTCCACGTGCATGGTTCATGTAGGAATATGAGCCTATGATTCATATCCCGTTTATCACACACACACACACACATATATATATATATATATATATATGGCACAAGTCAACTGACAAACAATTGAACTAGATAGATTTATTCTAACATAATTGGTTTGTATTTTGTAAATAGTTTGCTAAATATCATCCCTCTTTTTTAGGCCTTTTGATATCTGTTAATTGTTAACATTAATGTGGTGTTTTACTGATTGTGTTATGCAGTTGTCAGGCTTATGGGTCGTGCTGCTTCTCACATCACACTGGAATGTGCTTTGCAGACACATCCAAACATTACTATCATTGGAGAAGAGGTTATTTTCATTTTTCGTTATTCGTTGTCGTATGATCTATTTCTTCACCTTATTATTTGCTGTTGGAGACCAAAAGTTCCTCGTAGAATCATCATAGTGTTGGAAAAGGAAACAGGCTTTCATTTCATTATCAAGATGCAATATATGTGCTGCTTTATGTTCTAAGCTTTTTCTAATTGGCAGCCATCTAAATTTTTGATGGAATTCTCACCTTTTGCACCTGAAAGTGGTTCCTCTTGCTTAGTTATTGTAGCACACCCCTGAACATTAGTTGCTTAGAGGCTCCTCCATGAGAGATTTTCACTCATTTGCATATGATTCATTGACTCTAGCATGTATTTTGTTGTCAACTTTTTCATATCTTTACTTCATTAATCCTTTTGTACATGTGCAGAGCATTATAGTGAACTTCATAGTGCATTACATCACATGTATTATTTTGCACACCAGATGCAATTGTTGTTAATGTTCTTTAGTTGCTTAAAGGCTCCTCCATAGGAGGAGATATTCTCACTTAACTCATTTGTATATTATTGTATGGCTCTAATATGTAATTTGTGCGCCTTAACTTTATTTGCCTATTGTTACTGGGACGCCAAGCTTTTCCCCACCGTTTAGACTAAAAAACTCTTTATTGTCAGATCTTTACTTCTTTTTATTCCTTTACATTATTTGCAGAACCCATATGAACTTCATTAACCCTTTCGTATTGTGTGGGAAATTTCCTTATTTATTTGTTTATCATTTGAAGGTGGCAGCCAAAAAACAAACTCTAAAAGATGTCACTGATTATATTACCGATATAATCTGCAAGCGTGCTGGCCTTGGTTATAAACTATGGTGTTATATTAATTCCAGAAGGCCTGATTGATTTTATTCCTGAGGTTATACCAAATATATTAATCAGTTTCTTGAGTCCTATTGTAGACATCTCTGGCTTTCAGAATAAACTTCAGTTAAACTATCCCTCCTCACTCTAACAGAGTATGTTATTCTGTACTTTTCAGGTTCAGCAACTTATTGCAGAACTGAATGAAATCCTTGCTCATGATGTCGTCGATCAGGAGGGAAATTGGAAGAAGAAGCTCCGTCAGCAATCTCACGTTTTGTTTGAATTTCTGCCTCAAGCAATCCAGGAACAACTTTTATTAGAAAGAGACCCACATGGAAATGTTCATGGTATTTAAATATATATATTGTTCTTGGGTCTAATGTTGCTTCTCTTGCTTATCAAAGGAAAGGGTCATATATCCCGTTTCTGATGTTGCGCCTCTCATGACATTATCATGTCCCCCAAAACTGAAACTAATTAAATACTAAAGATACATATTGCTATTGTCTCTAGTGTTTGTATCTTCCTTATATAAAGGAATTTGGTCGTGGATCTATTCCTAATTCCCTTCTCATGACACGTGGTCAGGTTGCCAAAATAGAAACTGAAAAGATGCTTATATCCATGGTCGAAACTGAATTGGAGAAGAGAAAATCAGCGGGTACTTATGCTAGTCAATTTAAAGGACAATCTCACTTTTTTGCGGGTAAGTACCTAAAAGCTTTAGCTATAAGTTGGTCTATTCTGAATGCCGTGTCCTTGTGGTATTTAGTGCTTGTTTATTATTCTTTTGATGAGCATATTTGTAACCAGAAGTTGGGCTTTAGATGGTATATGTTTGACTAGTACAATCATGAAGCTGGACAAGCTATACAGTTGTATTCTCTACTTCATCTTGTTGCATTTACTGTATGTATTTTACTTGCAGTTATGAAGGAAGATGTGGTTTGCCGACAAATTTTGATTCCACGTATTGCTATGCACTGGGTTATGGTGCAGGGGCTCTCCTCCATTCTGGAAAGACAGGCCTTATTTCTTCAGTTTGTTCTTCTATCACTTTTCTTATAATTCATGTTTTTCTAAGGTGTTCTGGGGCTCATAGCTTTCAACAAAGAATATAATGCTTTTGTGGATACTCATAATTAAATTTGTTTATAAACTAAGCCAGTATTAATTAATAATCATCAACTTTCAGTCTAATCTTTCTGCAAAATCATAATTATGGTTTTCTTGCCAAATTATTGCAGTTTTTTCCAGATAATATTCATAAGACCAAGTTCTTACTTGATCTTCATGTTTATATCTGGACTCTAGCATCAAATGGCTCCTTGTTCACATTACAAAACAAACACTGGTCTTTCAGACTTTCAATTCAGAATATATCCCATATGTGACATAATCTTGACCATAGACTAGCGTATATATATACAATTAGTTAGTTATGGAGGAGGGAGGGAGAAATCTATGTCATAGAATTGAAGTCCGAAGAAACATAACACAGGAAAAGTAGAGAACATTGGAGAGGAAGAGTTTTTTTCTTTTTCATTTGAGAGGGAGGGAGCTTAATGCCAAAAATAAAGGGAACATAATTACTGTGTACTTACCAAAGTTTCTGCATAATATTTGCATGTAACTAGTTGTCTGCTGGCCAAGGTGTCCACTTATATCTCATTTAGTTATTTTCCAGTAAAAAAAATGACCGTCAAAATCCCAACTGAATATTCCCAAAAATCTTCTTGGTGTGTCACTGCTCCTATCTTAGAGCCAGCTATCCCCTTTCTGCTTTAGAACTTGTAGACACCAGTAGGCGGTGTTCCAGGGCCCATACACCCTTTTTCACCCAATGTGTTGGGGGTTTCTGGGGTTATTTTCAGCATACATAAGTATCAAGGACATTTATATTTCACCCCAATTTGGATAATTTAATTAACCTGTTAGCCTAGTGAACTATCTGGTTATCATTTTGTTGGTCAATTTGGGCCCATGAACATGGTTGGGCTAGTTGGGCCATCCACTTACCCTAAGGTCATGATAAAACAACAAATGTTTTATCCTGTCAATAACCCATATTTCTTATCCTCCAGAACATCCATCCATAGCCCAATAACACCATGCCTAGAATCTATCCTTAGTAGTGGATGTATCTTTCTTAAGTATAGTAGGCCTTAAAACTAATTGTTATTTTTGTTGATATGTTAGAAATGTATAACCATAGCATAATTTATGAACATATACTATTGGCTGGAAATAATAATCATTTTAGTATTTCATTCAAAAATTTCTCATATATTGGTCATTCGCTGTATCTAGGTTGGAAACTTGGGTGCCCCAGTCGAGCAATGGACTGTTGGAGGACTGCATTAACAGCATTAATGGATGTTGAAAGGAGGACACGGTATAATGTCCTCTTCTTGTCCATATCCTATGTTACACGGATTCGACACGACATGTTCAGACACGGCACCTACTTGATGTGTCATGGTGTATTTTGGAGTGTATTTTGGAGTGTCCGAGGCATGTCCGATACGTGTGCCTGACAAAACATGACATGGGCACAACATGAATTTTGGAGTGTCTGCTTCTTAATCCATATCAGAAAGGGTGCTACTATTTTTCTTTCTCATTTGATTAGCAGTCTAGTCTTAGAAAGTTGGTCTTTTGATGGGTTCCACAGCCCCATTTAGCTTGATAGATTAGTTTGCGCGTTCAATTGCATATTCAAAGCTCCAAACTATTATGTTCTCCTTGCTCTATCATGCGGGACTTTTTCTTTGATTAGAACTTGTTTTGACATTTAACAGCTTATAAATTTGTAAATATATATCTCGGTTTCCATTAGTGGTGTCAAGTGGGTTTCTAAACCATGTAAAGTGTTATCCCTTTCTTATCCTCGAATATTTAACACATTAAGCAATAAAAGGAGCATTTTCAAGCATTTAAGTGATAGGTATCATAAAGTCGATAGCTAAGAACAAAAATATAATATTAGCGTTATAAGATGGTATTATTTATTGGAATATCTTTATTGCACCAATAAGGACTTGACTCTCAATTAGTGTATTCACATTCAAGCAATATTTTGTTGTACATTCTAGCTTTTAACAATGCATAACTTATAATCCCCTGAAACAGAGGTTAAAAAAAGCCCTCTAAGAAAAAACTCAGCAAAAACATGGAGAAGGTTCAAGAAATTAAAGAAAAGAGAAATATTAGTGTTCCTTTTCTGGAGAAAGTCAGTTTACCTGAGTTATGAGTTGTTGTACTCGGAGAATTTAGATGTCATTCCAGAAGATGTTAGATGCCGTCATGAAGATTTAGATGTCGTCGAAGGAGATGCTAGAAGTCCACAAAGGACATCAGCGAGGAAAAGTTTCTCCAAAGACTTCCTTCAGAAGAGCATGTTGTTGTAACAAAAAGTAAAGGTTTTTAAAGGTCTTTTATATACTTTTCGAATCATAGGATACACAAATGTCAGACACGGATGAAGACATGCCACGTTGGACATGGATAGGCACGAAATTTTTTAGTGGGGAGAAGTGGCGTATATTGCAAATCTTTTTTTCAGTTGCAAAGTCTTCTTGATAGCCAACATTCTGATTATAGTATATGGATGGCCCTTACACAACAGGCATATAATATTTCCCCCTATAACTGTCACTGTACGGGCGATTTGCCTTGTGCAGTTTGTACACTGTCCTACTTCAATCACAATGTTTTAATTATATGGAGTATCCTTCTCAATTAGCCTTCATGTTGTATTGCTTATTCACATTCATGTGGACCTTTTCTGCCATCTATGTGGACATAGTCTTGAGATTGCGCAAACAGTTTATTTTTCTTTTTCTTTCAATACTTTATACTTTGACTTGCATGGTAACCAGCAAAATGGAGTTTTATTTCTAAGAAATGTGTTTTTTCCAGGTAAATTCAAGCCAGTGATCAAGAAGGCAATGGTGGAGCTTGAAGGTAGATGACTCACTAAAAATGATACTCTCATTTATCCACTAATAACCTACTGTTTCATGTTTGTCTAGTTTCTCTGTTTTTTTAGTGCGTCTTCCAGGAACCTTCTGTTGGTTTTGTCATTTAAATGTATTTTGGAATTTCAGGTGCACCATTCAGAAAGTTTGCATCCATGAGGGATGAGTGGGCCATCAAGAACAGATACATCAGTCCAGGTTTGTTTTTGCATTCCATGTCAAAATCCAGCACTGCGATTGTGATGCAAATTAAACTAAAGTTTGATGTCCTTTTGATGATCTGAGCAGGCCCTATCCAGTTTATCGGCGCTGGTTCAAATGATATCAGTAAAACTCTACAACTGGAACTTGGCGTCCAGGCCTAGACCATCTCTTTGCCATAGCTTCAGCTGTTTTAATTCACTGAGAAAGAAGTTACCATGCAATGAAGGTCTTTTTTTTTTTTTCTTTCCTTTTTTGAGAAATGCTGATGAATAAGATATTAGTGAGATGTCTTAAACTTGTGGGATGTCATAAACTTTGTTTCAAATTTCTCTAAATTGCACAATTTGTTTCACGTGTAACACGACGATAAGAACATAGCTTTTTTCGGTTTTGACTGCATTGCTTATGAAGGAGTGAGAGGCTGACAGCGTACTCACAAATATGACGACAGGAAGAAGGGATGTACAGGTAATTGGTTGATGCTGCTATGTTGAATTGGACAGTTGTGTATCGACATGTGAATTCTAGCTATAGCACAAGGTGCCTATTGTTGTCAAATTGGCCAAAATAATCTATTGGTTAGGAATGTCAGCATAATTTTCATGGAGGGCAAGATCAGCGGTCACGCAAATATTGGCTTTTTGTTGTGGTGGTGTATAATGGATAAATGGAGTCTTTTTGTTTATCCACCAAATCTAAGTTGGATGTTTGACACGTGTCATATTCATCCAAACTAAAATCACTCACTTTGGGAGTGATTTGGTGAACGTTCACAGTTTTGATTTTGAGTATTTTTGTTTATTTACCAAAACTAGGCTGGATGTTCACTCTTCGACTCGAGGGTTCGTGTTATATTCAACCAAACTAAAGGAGTGGTTTGCTGAAGAACAGACCCAAATTTTTTGTTCTAGATATGTTCCCTCTATAAAAATGTGGATCCAACAAATTTTGAAAAAACAACGCACAAAATCGGTGGGACCTACATTTTTTTAAGGAGGGGGAACATACTTGGAACATGAGATTTAGGGACAGCAGATCTGCTCTCGGTTTGGTGAACATTCACATTAGTTTTGATTAGTGATTTGACACGTGACAACCCTTGAGTGTAGTGTTCTTTGGATATTTGTTTCAACCAAGAAGTTTACTTTGTTGGCTACATAATTGTCAAATGCGTTTGCAGCAATATATGGCCGTCCATTTGGTACTTCCTTTGTTACTAGCAAATAAACCATCCTAGCCAGCTTAAGAAGAGAGTTGTCTTTAAAACTTGTAAAAAGTAAACATTGGAGTTTTCTTTTTCTTCGTCGTCTTTTGTAAATATAATCTTACAACCTAGAAAAAAAATATTTTGTGCTTCAGGTCACATAAAATTCACAACACATTACATGACAATAAGATTGTCGGTTTTTTTCTATAAAGTTATAAAATTATAAAAAAAGAAAAAAGTTGGAAGTAATTGCAGTGAGGAGACTACACGCCAACTGAGTTGGCGGGGCACACTCGTCGAGAGGCCGCTCGCCAACTCAGTTGGCGGGGCGCAGGCCACGAGACACTGCTCGCCAACTCAGTTGGCGGGGCGCAGGCCACGAGAGATCGCTCGCCAACTGAGTTGACGGGCTATTGTCTCTCCTCCTGACCCCTCCCCTTCCTCCGAGACCACCCACCCACGACCGCTCCCCTTCTCTCGGAGACCCCCCCCATCCCCTCAACTTCCCCCACCCCCTCCCCTTTCCTCCCTATAAACACCCCCCACTACCGAATCCTTCTCACACATTCTTCTCCTCCTCCTCCTCCTCCTTACTCACAACAGCAATCCTCCTCCTACTACTACTCACATATTCTACTAAACATTTCTGGAGATGGCTACCCACAATGATGGTCGTATTCCTGACGGACCGACTACCCAGCTTATTATTAAGCAACGTGAAGACCACATTTCTAGTCAGATATTTACTGGCGAGGTAATTTTTGAAATTATAAGTTTTCAACTTTAGTAATTTACACACAAAATATAATGTATACGTTTTTTTTATAGTTATACGACCATGATCTTGGTTTACGAACCCGGATCCATGTACATTGGCGGACCGAAAGAAATTATCGTACGTGGGAGCTAAATTCGGTCCAAAAGGCTTTGGTGGAATCCTTTGGATTCCACTATATAGATCGTGTTAGATATTGTAAACTCCCTCGACCAGATTTCAGTAATTTAGGATTATTTTTAACTAATTAGAATTATTGCAACTTTTTAAGATTTATTTTGTTTACATATCCTATTTGATTGTGCACCTGTATTTCACACAATTAATTAGAACATTACACTAGCTGTTTTGCCCAAACAAAAATACGATAAAATTCTACTCTAATTATACTACAATTAGTGTATTGACACCGTAGAAAAATTATTACCCTAACTGCCCCTAAATAATTAGTGAACAACGTGCGCAGTATTTATTAAATAATAAATACGATGACCCGTATCACCCAAAGAATCAGACCCTGACTCTGCCCAGGCTCACCCCTACACTTCCCAAAACATTTCTCCAGCTGTTTCCCTCGTTTCTGTACAAATCAGTATTTCGAGGAATCAGTATTTTAAATCAGGCAATTTGCGAAATTACGCAAAATACCAACTTTGGGACCTATTTGCAAATTATGAAAGTTTAAGGGTTTTTATGCAAAAATGCATGTAAGGTGGCATCACCTCATTGATTAGTGAATAGGTGACATGCGACCCAACAAAACATCCAGAAAAATCTGCCAAAAATATCCTGAAATGCAAAATTACCCAAATGTCCTTAAAGTTGCAATTAATTACAACTTTGCCATTGGGAAAAAAACCTATATAAACCACACCCCCCTCTCTTCAAACCCCCACAGCCACTTTCCTCCGCCACCACCGGCCACCCAACTCCGGCAAGACCCTCGCCCGTACCCCACCTCCCCTCCGGCCAAGCCACCTCCCCTCCGGCCGCCTGCTCCGCCGTGGGCAGCCCCCGCAAGCCAACTTCCCCAACACCATCACCCACAGCCACCACCACCCGAACCACTCCCACCACCGCCTCCGGCCACCGTGCACCATCACCACCCCTACCGTTCGACTCGCCCCGACCCCCTCCACCCGACGACCACCCCCTCACCGCCCCACGACCCTTCCTCCGGCCGCCCTCGCCCCCGCAGCAGCTCCCACTCCCTAACCCTAGCTACTGCCACCCTATCTCCGACCGCCTCCAGCCACCACCACCGCCGTCATGGACCACCGCCACCACCACTAACCTGACCGCCACCCTCCCCTCCTTCGATCCATCACCCTGCACCGCCACCTCCGCCACTGCTCCGCCGCCGGCAGCCCCCGCAAGCAGCTGCTGCTGCTGCTGCTAGCAGCCACTGCTGCTGTTGCTGCTCCTCCGGCCGCCTCCGCCGCCGTCCTCCCGCCGTCGACGACGTGGGGGTCCCACCTGTCAGTAGGTATACCCCCCTCTTGTTTATACGTATATACGCATAAATTTATATATGTATGTAAATATGTATATATATATATGTATACAAATACTTATATATATATATATATATATATATAATGTTATATTAATTATATACTGTATAAATACAGTATATGTATACTATATAATATATTATTATTATTATATATTATGTAATAATAAGTATATATATATATATATATATATATATATATATATATATATATATATATATATATATATATATATATATATATGTGTGTGTGTGTGTGTGTATTCATATATTTATATATATACATAGTTATATATGAAATATATATTATATGTATATAATATTATATAACATATTATTTATATGTTATATATATTATATTATTACTAATAATTATTGCTGGATAATACAGCATATGTATATATATATATGTGTATATATTTATGTACTGTCATTTCATTTATTGCCTATATATATATTATCTATATATATATAATATATACTACATAGTACTGGATAATACAGTACGTATTTATATTCCTGCACTGCCATTTCTTTATATATATATATATATATAATATAATATAATATTATATATAATATTGAGCTGGATAATACAGCCTATATATATATGTATATTTACATTTCTCGCACTGTCTTTCAATTTATTATATATATGTATATATATATATATTATATATATATATTATATACTATATAATATAGTATTGTATAATACAGTACATATATATATGAATTTACTTTTGCCCTGTCTTTTCATTTATTTATATATATATATCAGAGGTTACACCCTGCTAATATTATATTACTATATATATATACTACTATATATACTATATCTATATATATATATATATATATACATATTATAATACATATATATTATATGTATTTATGAATATATATATATATATATATATATATATATATATATATATATATATATATATATATATATATATATATATATATATATATATTATACTCAGAATATTCACAAACCCTGTATGTTTAACAGGAGATAGCTCCAACACAGCCAGTGACCTCCTGTCACCAGCTCCTACAAACCTGACTGTGAGATCAGGGTTTCAACACTATCAAGGAGTAGGCAAGTATACCTTGCCAAGTTTACTGTTTAAATTTAAATATTGTCCTATGCTCTTGTTTCTGAATCTCATATAACTATGAGTACCTGAGACTGCCTCAGGTACAGTCAACTGATACGTTGAAAATTAGTATAATTAACTTAGTCTTACAGACTCACCAACAATTGTGAGAGTATCCTGATATTCTCCTAGACCCTGTCACGGGAACACGCAACACGGTTGCAATACATATTGGGATGCGAGCTACGTATTTGATTAGCTACCAGTACGTGTGACCCGTATCACGGCTTAGTATAAACTCCGGAAAATTACGACTTGACATTTAGTTACATTGGGTGGGAAAGATAACTAGTGAACGTATGGGACACCCCTCCATGAGTCTATTATCCTTCGTACCATGCTCCTCGGAGATGGTCGATTGCAGAGCTACCCGTGTGTCCGGGGGCATATGACACATATACTAGCCAGTCAACACGATTGGTGAATTAAGTCAGCATATGTCAAGCCTACACATTCCCATGCGTACTACAAGGTCTTTATTTGCATTTCACTTAGATGGTTAGTACCCTGTGTTTATTTATTTATTCAGTATTTACATGGCATGTCATTTTTTTGTATCTTGTTACGTCCCACTGAGGACCTGGTTTCCTGCCAGATTTAGACGAGGCTTTCTACCCCACGGTATACGGGCCTGATCAGGAGGCTAGATGTGCTACCGAGGAGGAGCTAGAGGAGACACCCTCAGAGTTTGCCTGAACCTAGAAGCCTGGTCACCTGGAGATGGAGCTGTTTTCCCCAGATAGACGCTACTTAGTCTATCTTATTTTTCTGCGCTATTATTAGTTTTTGTTATGGGCTTGTACCCATCAGTTGTACTATGTCTTTATCAGACTCAGCTTTTATATATATTTTAGCACTTATTTTCCTGATATTTTGTTGTGGATGAGATAGATTTACCTGTTTTATACTTGTAGTATTTTAGGACAGCGTAGCACGTTCCTTTGGGTCCATTAAAATTGATTAAGCCCTTAGTGACGTGTCAGCTGGCCAGTGACACGTGGCCTAGTTCCTGACATTTTGGGACTGGGGTGTGGCATAGTTTTAGTGGTGGCCCATGCAGGTCTAATTTATTGCTAGTGGTATGATAACATGCCCAGCAAGCCTGCAATAGAATAGGAATACTAGGTCTCATCCACACTGACACTATCCTTAAAATATTTTTTATCGCATCCTGCTTGATTATCTTTTCCTTCATGCTTTTCTAATTATTCTATTTTCTTCAGAAATATGGACATACCCGGAAAACATACGATTGATGGGGCTGACCAAGCAATAAACCCCTCGACAAATGTCCAAGGAACCCCGACTACCCCACGAGACCAATCCCCGAGAAGGATGCTGGTCTACCCGACGACTCCATACCTTCCCCAGGATCCTGCCCAGACAGGAATACCAGCTCAACATGAAGGACAAACATCAACACCGCAGGCGGAGACACCTTTGCCACCACCTCCAGCCTTTCCTGCTATAATGCACAGCTTGAGGGCCAGCCTCAAATGTTCCAGTTCCTCCAAGCTATGTTGCAGACTCAATGGCAACAGACTGAAGCCCTGAGACAGTCTCAGTGGCAACAGACTGAAGCCTTGAGACAGACCTTGATGACGGCTTTGGAGAAAACCACTGCCCCGGCACCGGTACCTGTCCAACCAGTAGGCACAGTCCGAGGTTTTCGCCAGATGAGCCCGAAAACCTTTAAAGGCAGAAAAATCCCAGAGGAGATCTCCGACTGGATCTCCAACACAGAGATGCTACTGGAAGGATCGCAACTTACACCCGACCTATGGATGACCGCTGTGAGGGCCCAACTCCTCGGCAACGCCCATCACTGGTGGGAATCCATAGAGCGTAGCGTCGGCAAAGACCAGACTTGGGAACAATTCTTGGAGCACTTCAATGCCAAGTACTTTCCCGCAATAGTCCAAGATGCCCTATATTCCCAGTTCCTGCATCTGGAACAAGGGAACATGTCCGTCGATGCCTACGATGCAGAGTTCTGCCGACTAAGTCGATTCGGTGCCAATCTGATATCGAACGAGCTGGAGAAGGCCAAGAGATTCCACCGCGGCCTCACCCTAGAGCTCCAGAGATATACAATGGCGCAGTCAAGGATCTCCTACGAGGAGGTTCTTACAGAAGCAAGGTTGCAAGAAGCCATTGGCCGAGGAACAAGACGCCCGAATCCAACCTTCCCGGCCAAAAACCAGCAAGGAGCAGGAGGACCTAATCGTCGTCCACAAAATCAGACACATCAGACGACGGGACCCTACCAGAAGAAGGAGCTCCCGACTTGTCACTTTTGTGGCAAGAAGGGGCATTATATCAATGACTGCAGAAAGAAACTGGGATTATGCCTAGTATGTGGAGCGAGCCAGCATATGGCTAGAGACTGCCCACAACGCAAAGATACAACACCTCAGCACGGATAAAAGCCAGGAGCACAAGCCCAGAAGATGCTACCCTCCACATCTGGAGGATATCAGAGAGGAGCACCCCTGGCCACTTAGGAGGCCCAATTCAACAAGGCTAGACAACAATCTGGAGGACAAAGGCACGGGCAGGCCTTTGCTTTAGCTGCAGTTGCCGGAGAACCCGAAGGTGAAACCATCACAGGTACCATTTTAGTTGCATCATTACCTGCAACTGCATTATTTGATTCTGGCGCAACCCTGTCATTCATATCTAGTAATTTCGTAGCCATGCACAAACTAGTCACTTCTCCACTACCTAAGTGCTGAAAAATTCTTACTGGAGGAGGTATTGTTCCAGTTACCAACATTATTGAAATATATTCGATAGTTGTTTGTAGTAGAGAGCTAAGAGCGCAATTTTTGGTACTCCCTATGCCAAATTTCGACGTCATCTTAGGCATGGACTGGTTAATCCAGAACAATGCTATCCTAGACTGCCGAAAAGGTAGTATCATCTTTAGACCACCAGGATACCCGGAGTTCGAATACGTACGAGGTACCATCGAGCAAGGAGTAGGCCAGACTCCTAGAGCTTACATGGCGATGGAGAAAGAACCCCCAGCAATCGTTGCAGAATTCGAAGACGTATTCCCGGAGGAATTGCCAGGCCTACCTCCTGACAGAGAAGTAGAGTTCACTATTGAGCTGATACCCGGAGCTGCACCAGTATCCTCAAATGTGTACCGGCTGGCGAAGAAGGAACTTGACAAGCTGAAGCTGCAACTGAAGGAGTTACAGATCAAGGGATTTGTTCGTCCTAGTGCATCACCCTGGGGAGCACCAGTATTGTTTGTACCAAAGAAGGACGGGACATATCGGATGTGTATTGATTACAGAGCTCTCAATGCTTTGACAATCAAAAACAAATACCCCTTGCCGCGAATTGACGATCTATTCGACCAACTGATGGGAGCTGTGATATTCTCAAAAATAGACTTGAGATCAGGCTATCATCAGGTCAAAGTACGGAGAGAAGATATTCCAAAGACAGCATTCAGGACTCGTTATGGTCATTACGAGTTCCTGGTGATACCTTTTGGACTAACTAATGCACCTGCCGTATTCATGAACCTGATGAACAGAGTCTTCCACCAATATCTGGACCAGTTCATGGTAGTCTTCATCGACGACATTCTGGTGTATTCAAAGAGCCACGAGGAGCATGAAGAGCACTTAAGACTGGTGCTAGAGACGCTGAGACGAGAAAGCCTTTATGCTAAGATGAGGAAGTGCGAGTTCTTCCTTGATCGTGTCGCTTTTCTTGGACACATTATCACAGGAGAAGGCATCTCGGTGGACCCAGCAAAGATCTCATCTGTCGAGACGTGGCCAACCCCGACCAACGTCTCAGAGGTGAGAAGCTTTCTAGGACTTGCCGGATATTATCGGAGGTTCGTAGAAAACTTTGCACGAATCGCGGAACCAATTACCCGGTTGACCCACAAGGATCAGGAGTTTATCTGGTCTGAGGAATGCCAGACAGCTTTTGATGAGTTGAAGAAGCGTCTGACTACTGCCCCCATCTTGACTATACCATCTGGATCCGGAGGTTTCGTAATCTATAGCGATGCATCCGGAAAAGGATTGGGTTGTGTCTTAATGCAACATGGGAAGGTTGTAGCTTATGCCTCAAGACAACTGAGGACTCATGAGAAGAATTACCCCACTCACGACCTGGAGCTTGCCGCAGTCATCTTCGCCCTGAAACTATGGAGACATTATCTATACGGCGAACGAGTGGAGATATTCACCGATCACAAGAGCCTGAAATACGTCTACACCCAGAAGGACCTAAATCTGAGACAAAGACGATGGCTCGAAGTGATGACGGATTTCGAGATCGATTTGCAGTACCATCCAGGGAAGGCAAATGTAGTAGCTGATGCACTAAGCAGAAGACCCTCGGCATTCTTTATGACCACCCAACCAGGTCTGCTGAAAGATCTAGAAAAGTTGGGAATAAAGGTCATGATGCCAGGAATTGACGGCCAATTATCAAACTACCAGCTACAATCAACATTGGTCGAAAAAATCAAAGCTGCTCTACCAACAGATGCAAGATTTCAGAGGCTTCGCCAAAGAATAGAGGCTGGAATCCAGACAGGATGTCGCATACACGAAGATGGGACTCTAAGATGTGGTGATCGTCTTTATGTTCCAAATGGAGAACTACGTGAAGAGCTGATGTCCGAAGCTCATAGCTCAACATACTCTATACATCCAGGAGGCACAAAGATGTACAGAGATCTGCGATAATATTACTGGTGGCATGGAATGAAGCGAGAGATAGCATACTTTGTGGCTAAATGCCTGGTGTGTCAGCAAGTCAAGGCTGAACATCAGAGATCTGCCGGTTTACTTCAACCCCTCCCAATATCCGAGTGGAAATGGGAGCACATTACGATGGACTTTGTTACGGGCTTCCCAAGAAGTCCCAGTGGTCGTAATGATGTATGGGTAATCGTATATAGACTCACAAAGGCTGCACATTTCCTACCTTTTAGAGTCGGACAATCTACAGAAATCTTGGCGGACATGTACATGAAGGAGATAGTGCGTCTGCATGGAGTACCGGTCAGCATAGTATCTGATAGAGATACGAGGTTTACATCTTACTTCTGGCGAAGTATACAAGAAAGTCTTGGTACCCGCCTCAAGTTCAGCACCTCGTATCACCCGCAGACAGATGGCCAATCAGAACGCACCATCCAGACACTTGAAGATATGCTGAGAGCCTGCATGCTTGATTTCAGCGGATCATGGGAAGATCATCTACACCTGGTGGAATTTTCCTACAACAATAGCTATCAAGCGAGCATTCAAATTAATGGCTCCCTTTGAAGCTTTGTATGGCAGAAAATATCGTTCTCCAGTATGCTGGAGCGATGTAGGCGAGAGACAGATCTTGGGACCAGAATTGATTATTCGTACGGTGGAAAAAGTAAAGAAGATCCAGGGACACCTACGAGCTGCACAAGACAGACAAAAGCACTGGACCAACATTCATCGACGACCTCTAGAGTTCCAAGTGGGAGAGCATGTGTTCTTGAAGATCTCACCTACCAGAGGTACTATCAGATTTGGAGGAAGAGGAAAACTGAGTCCAAGGTACATTGGACCCTTCGATGTGTTGGAACGCGTCGGAGAAGTTGCTTACAGACTAGCTTTACCTCAGACCTTGGAAGGAGTGCATGACGTCTTCCACGTATCTCAGCTGAGGAGATACATTCCAGACCCAAGTCATGTACTGGACCATTCAAAGATCACCATCGGCCCAAGCCTATCGTATCAGGAGGAACCTGTAGAGATCTTAGACCGTAGCGAGAAGGTATTGCGAGGCCAGACTATTCCTCTAGTTCGTGTTGCATGGAGGCATCATGCACCAGGTGAATCAACCTGGGAACGAGAGGAGGATATTCGACAGCGTTTCCCCCATCTATTTCCAAACCAGGGTATGTCCTAATATTTCAAATCAATCTTTCATTCTCATTATATGTCTGTTTTTATTTCGAGGATGAAATATTCTAAGGAGGGTAGATTGTAAACTTCCTCGACCAGATTTCAGTAATTTAGGATTATTTTTAACTAATTAGAATTATTGCAACTTTTTAAGATTTATTTTGTTTACATATCCTATTTGATTGTGCACCTGTACTTCACACAATTAATTAGAACATTACACTAGCTGTTTTGCCCAAACAAAAATACGATAAAATTCTACTCTAATTATACTACAATTAGTGTATTGACACCGTAGAAAAATTATGACCCTAGCTGCCCCTAAATAATTAGTGAACATCGTGCGCAGTATTTATTAAATAATAAATACGATGACCCGTATCACCCAAAGAATCAGACCTTGACTCTGCCCAGGCTCACCCCTACACTTCCCAAAACATTTCCCCAGCTGTTTCCCTCGTTTCTGTACAAATCAGTATTTCGAGGAATCAGTATTTTAAATCAGGCAATTTGCGAAATTACGCAAAATACCAACTTTGGGACCTATTTACAAATTATGAAAGTTCAAGGGTTTTTATGCAAAAATGCATGTAAGGTGGCATCACCTCATTGATTAGTGAATAGGTGACATGGGACCCAACAAAACATCCAGAAAAATCTGCCAAAAATATCCTGAAATGTAAAATTACCCAAATGCCCTTAAAGTTGCAATTAATTACAACTTTGCCATTGGGAAAAAAACCTATATAAACCACACCCCCCTCTCTTCAAACCCCCACAGCCACTTCCCTCCGCCACCACCGGCCACCCAACTCCGGCAAGACCCTCGCCCCTACCCCACCTCCCCACCGGCCACCCAACTCCGCCGTGGGCAGCCCCCGCAAGCCAACTTCCCCAACACCATCACCCACAGCCACCACCACCCGAACCACTCCCACCACCGCCTCCGGCCACCGTGCACCATCACCACTCCCACCGTTCGACTCGCCCCGACCCCCTCCACCCGACGACCACCCCCTCACCGCCCCACGACCCTTCCTCCAGCCGCCCTCGCCCCCGTAGCAGCTCCCACTCCTTAACCCTAGCTACTGCCACCCCATCTCCGACCGCCTCCAGCCACCACCACCGCCGTCATGGACCACCGCCACCACCACTAACCTGACCGCCACCCTCCCCTCCTTCGATCCATCACCCTGCACCGCCACCTCCGCCACTGCTCTGCCGCCGGCAGCCCCCGCAAGCAGCAGCTGCTGCTGCTGCTAGCAGCCACTGTAAACACCCTGATTTTTTAGAATAAAATTTTTATGAGTTATTCCGAATTTTGGTATTTTCTGGAAATTAAAACGAAGGAGATTTTGATTTAAAGAAATTTAAGTGTTGCTAATTGGGGTAAAAATATTCTGGAAATAATAAATGATTGTGTAAAATGAAAAGCCGGGCATATGGTATTTTTCGGAGAATTATTTGGACTCCGGAGTAGCGTTTTAAGCCTTAAAGACTACTAGATCTTTTAAACCCAACCTCAGCTTATTGGATCGGGTCTCCCGAGCCAACCGACCCAAACCCGCAGGAAGCCCTAGGTCGCCGGGAGTACTGTAGCGGTATAAATGCTTCTCTTTGGCGTTCGTGCTAGACCAAAGCCCTAGCCGTAGCCGTCATCTCCACATCGATCTCCCTCTACTCGAGCAAACCCCCGCCCGCGTCAGCCTTCGACGCACGTTCGATCAGTCGGCGCCGAACCCCCAGATCCCACGGCCTCGACGCTCCAGCCAGGCCGTCGACCATCCCCGATCACTCCTCCGGCGGGTCAGCAGCCGCCGACCCCTGCCCCATAGAGCGCGGGCCCCTCGTCCCAGGCAACAGTCGACATCTCCCCGTCGACTTTGGACTGTTGTGCAGAACCGCCGCCTAGCAAACCTCGCCGACCCCGAGGCCGACCCTCTCCAGCGACGCCCGCTGTCCTGAGTCAGACCCTAGGTCTGGACACAGCAACCCGACACGACCAGGACGTCAAATTGGCTTTCGGACACGTGAATTTCAGAACTCACGGAGCCCGGTTCAGGTACCGATTTCTTTCACCTCGCAACTCCATTTTCAATTCGGTCAGTTGCTATACGTAGACTGTGTAACCCTCTCGGTGCCCGTGCAAATCGATCGGTGCATCGCGTCCTGTGGTGATCGTACACTGCGATCCAAAAACAAGAAAAACAACACCCCATTTTACCCCGGAACTGAGTACGTCCCGCCAATCGGGACGACTTGGTCGTACGCGGTCTTTACCAAACTGTGCGCGACGTTGATACGGTCGTGTGGGATTTCGCAGAAGTCGATTCGGAGGTGCGTGCACCCCGGAGTCAACGCGTATCCGCCGACGACACCCCATATCCGACCTTTCTGGAACACGCTGTAACTTTGTGTACACACATCGGATCGAGACGAAACTTGCGCCATCGGACTCGTAGCAATACGCTGGTCCTGTGACCCAAGTTTGTTTCGATTCTGAGAACTTGGGCAAAATCGCGTATCGTGGGCCCCACCGGCTCCACTTGACGGGCGATTTTGTGCTCGGCTCATCGGAATTCAATTCTGGAAGTTCCGTTGGGTTCGTATCATCGTTCCTGACTTGTAGACACTGCGTTGAAGGAATTTGGAGACCTTTGACCCTGGCACGCTTTTCGGTGCAAAGTGGCCCACAGGTGGACCCCGCTTTGGCCCGAAAATGACCTTTTTGCCCCTGAGTCCAAATTGGACGTAAGGACAGACATTTTTAGCAGTTTGATACCTTCTGAGACTATTGGTGATGTTTGTTACAGCTTTTGGAGTAGTACCTACCGGATCCATTGATACAGGGACAGTTGTTGATACCCAGACATCAGGCAAGTGTACCTTGCCAAACTTTGCAGTCTTTATATATATTTTTCTTGCTTTATTATATTTCTGTGCATGCTCAACCTAGGACCGTGTGACGTACTTAGTGTCCGATTATCAGTCGGGTGCCAACACTGTACGCAGTGTTGGGTACTGTCATCTAGAGATGGACATACGTGACACTTTATATTCTCGTACTTGTCTTACCAAGTACATTATGACCCAGGACACTTGACACTATTCATGAGACAGGATTTTCCCGAGATATTCGTGGTGATTCTGTATAGGATACAGGACATGAACATTATATGCTTAGATATAGTATGACTGGTTGCATTAGCTATGATCCCGCTTGACATGGGCATGAGACGTTGTGGTCATGATATGCGTGGTTATATTGGGTGGGGAGAGACACACATGCTACAGGCTGTTCTATATATATATACATCCACTATTATTGAGAGGTCGTAGACTCTCGGAGCAGAGCTAGACCCACTACCGGTTATTACCACTACCGGCTCCCCGACACAGAGCTTGTAGTGGCACAGCCTGAGTACTCGTGTTGCTCTCACTTGCATTTTCACTTAGATGGTTACTTACTTGCCCTACTTATTCTATTTATTTTCTGCACTGCATTTATTTGGCTTGAGCTTTCTTGTACCTTGCTATGTCCCCTGAGGACCTGGATCTGGATTATGTCCCCAGGATTTGAGGACGAGATCTACCCCGAGATATACGGGACCGGAGCAGGAGCTGATCCAGGAGTTGTACCACCATCCGAGGACGAGGTGTTAGCCGAGGACTTCTCCTGAGCATCCATGTTTCATGCTCAGTATTTATTATTTATTTCAGTCATTTACTTTCTGTTCTGTTGAACCAATGTATTAGATATTTATCGGATTATTTCCCCGAAGTACTTGGTTGAGACTAGCTGATGATTTACATTCCTTATTTACTCTGTGGATCATGTTTATTTCTTGTATGGATGAGATTAGTTGTGCCATGATTGTCGTAGACTTGTTATTTTACAGCTTAAGTATGCCCTGGTGGATCCATTAAATTGGGTTGTCCATCGGTGCGTGCTGCTGGCCATTATCACGCGTCTGGTCCCACGGTATTTTGGGACTGGGGCGTGACATAGTTTTTGTGGTGGCCCATGCAGGTCTACGACTAAATTGTTCAGTTTTAACTTAGGGACCGAACCAGCCTGCCCTAAGAATAGGATAAGTTATAGGATCTCATCCATTAAATAAACCATTATTGAACTCTATACCGAACTCGAAATTGTCACTTGATTTGCATCCTGTTTGATTCCTCTGAGCGTTCTTACAGTTTATCTTTTGATTGCAGAGTAATGGATCCTAGGAACAGAGATGAGATTCCTTTGGATACGCCACACGATGCTGTGGTTACATATACAGACAGAGTAACCCCAGGGGATGGAGGACAAGCATCGCAGAGCGATCAGACCGGCCAGCCTAATCCAAGGTTCCGGAGAGATGACATCCCACCTCCACCACAGTTCACTCCCCAGATGCCAGTTTTCCCGCCCGGACAAGCCATGGACGGGCAACAGATGTTCCAGATGATGTATGCCATGATGTGTAGCGCCCTGCTCTGCATCGACGCTACGTACAAAGTGATATCGCCTTGCTTGCTCGAACGGAAGTCTTCTCGGAGAGTTCCCGACCGATCGATCAATGTGAGTGGGCAGAACTGCATTCTCTGATTCTTGCACGACTTAATAATGAATCTGAGTTTTTGAATGCTTGTTTGTTTAAGAAGAATGTTTTCATAAGAAGAATGACAGAACCGACTCAGTATGCTAATAAGAGAACTCACATAGCTTGTCATCGGAACGAATCTGCTGCCTAACTAAGAGAATGTGTATGCTTGTCAGAAATGAAATAGAACCATCGCTATGCTAAGAGAAAAGATAGAAATGTTGCATGCTTAGAAACACCGACACAGCTATTGAACGAACCTTTGCTATGCTAAGAAAGATAAGTAAATGAACTGCTCGAATATGTCCCTTTGAATATGCTAAGAAGAGATAGTTATTGCATATGTTAGAAATGAAATCAATCGTGCTTGCCTTCATATGTTTTGCTTGTCTGTTTGCTATATCGATCTGCTAAGTGAATATGTGTGAGTGCTGTGACTAGTAGTACGCCCTGAGGATACGGCTCGCAAGGGTCTAGTGGGGTGTGCTATTAGTAATGTGATAAGATGTGCTTCGTTTCGATAAGATGTGTTTCGCTAAGACCGCATATGTTTTGCTTGATCATTGTTTTGCTTGCATTATGTGTTTATGTCATTGCATTGGTCTCGGACAACTTGTGCACAAGGTCTTGTCTCTCGAACGGTTCCTGGGGCGCTGGGAACCGCTCGGTCCGGAAGAGATTTTTGGATCGCCCTGAGGTGTACGGCTCGCAAGGGTCTAGTGGGGCGATATGTCTATTAGTGTTGTGCAGAACCCATGATGTCACAGCTGCTTGCACTCGGGTGTGTTGGTGAAGAGCTGAACCTTGAGTCACAGCTGCCGACACCCGCGCGTGCTAGTGAAGAGCTGAACCTTGGGCAACTGCTGCTAATCATGGGGCGACCCATGGACCGTCATATAGATAGGGCGCATGCTAGGTTTACCTTCTTGCATACCTATCATTTGTGACACCAAGTGTTTTGATACATAAGTTATGAATATGCATATGTGGCTAACTTGTGTGTCTGCTGCAGGGATAACCGTTCGGCTATGGGGTAAGAAATATAAGTTTATGCTTAAGTCTGCTCGTTCATTTTGTCTGCATCGTAGAGATTATATAATAGAGCTTCATGCATTGCATCGGTCAGACAATGACTATTAGTGCAGAGCTGAACCTCGGTCACAGCTGCTAATAGAATCAGAATGTGAGTCATTGGATAGCTGGATTACCGCTGCCAATCCTGAGTTTCTCGGGGACCGAAATCATATAGATGTGTCTGCTTATGTGCTAATGAATACATGATGTGTTTGCCTCAATTCGATATGATCTGTCTGCTATAGAACTTTGCCCCTATGAGTTAGATTTGATGCACAATACATGCTGCACACTGCACGATACCGTACTGTCCCGATTCGTATGCTTATAGTTTGAATATGCAAAACTGTTTCAAAGTTATGTCTCAAAAAGATGTAATATGACTCTGCTAAGAACTGCATGAAACGAACCTAGGTAAAAGTAGCAAGATCACTAGTAATGCAATGTTTTGCCACATGATTACTTAGTGTGGGTCTCAGGGGGTGTAGTTTCTGTTCAGTTGATTTATCTCACCAGTACTTGTATAAAGTGCTGACCCACCAACAGTTTGCTTGTTCTCAGGTGCTCGTTCGTTCGGGAAGCGATAGCCGTGCCTCATCCCAAGGAACCGAAAATCTGGAGTCGATGCCTTGAGCCGTATCGAGTTTGAGCTGCTTTCAGATAGAGGGACATAATGTATGGAACGGTATCATTGTAATCGAGAGAAGAGTGCTTGAGCGTTATGTAACCTCGGCCATGCGCCGCTTGTAACACTTTCGATTTTCAATAAAAGAGCTTGTTTATCATGTGCCATTGTGTTCTTTACTTTTCTGCAATATGTGTGCCGCTGCTTCAGTATTGATTAGCTTACTTGCCCTTGTTCAAAGCTTTGGCCTTGTGCAAGCGCACTTTAGGCTTGCACGGCATCACGTCCCGATGAGAACGATTGTCCTGCGGGAGAGCTGTAACGTGGTGATTCACGTTCAGCGGGGACAATTGGGCTTGCGGGAGATTGGGGCGTGACATGATGCAGGCCCAGCAGCAGATTCAGCAAGAGGCCCATCGCCAGGAGGCAGAGTATCTGAGGACCAGCCTGGTATCCGCATTGGAGCAGGCAAATCCACCAACGAGGCGAACAGCGACGGAATCTATCACCGATTTCCGTCATCTCAAGCCTCGTACATTTTTTGGCAAAGAAGGGCCGACAGAAGTTCATGAATGGCTCACTAACATCCAGCATCAGTTGGAAGCCGCTGAACTTTCGAGAGAGAAGTGGATGACTGCAGTCAGAATGCAGTTAACTGATAATGCACATCACTGGTGGCTAGCAGAAGAGAGAAGGCTCGGACAGGACCGAGTCACTTGGGAAGAGTTCTCCAGACTCTTCCAAGAGATGTACATTCCGGCAGTTGTACGATCAGAGCTCAGAGACAAGTTCAACCGCCTCATCCAAGACAGTATGACAGTGGAGGAATACAATGCAGAGTTTATACGCCTAAGTCGCTTCGCTCCGGCATTGATTTCGACAGAGGAAGAAAAAGCTGAAAAGTTCTTTGATGGACTGAAGTTCGAGCTTCAGAGATTAATTGGCTCCGTCGCACCTACATCTTATACTGAGGTCCTTGCAGCAGCACGACGCATGGAGCGCGTCACTAGAAGGGAATCGAATATGAAGAGGCCAAACCCATCTGCACCATCCAAGACAGCACCAGGAGATTCTGCGAAAAGATTCCAGAGGAGTATACCGGAAAGAGCAGCACACAGGGACAGACCTCTTCCTACTTGTCACCACTGCGGCAAAGTAGGACACATTGAGAAGGAATGCAGACGTAAGTTAGGACTATGTCTGAGATGCGGATCCAACCAGCACTTTTCTAGGGACTGTTCTGAACGCAGAGACGGAGCACAGAGACTAGCTTTATCTGCACCACGACCAGCTACAGGAGCAGTAGGAGCACAGCAGACAGGAGCTGGAGGAGTCAGACCACCAGCTACAGGAGGCTACCAGCAGAGACCACCACTGGCACCGCAGGTAGCCCTATTTCAGCAACAGCAGCAGCAGAGAGGACCAGCTCAAGGTCGAGGCCAGGCATTCACCTTAGCTGTTGAGCAGGAGGCTACAGCAGGCGAGGTCATCGCAGGTACTATTTTAGTAGCTTCATTACCAGCTGTAGCATTATTTGATTCTGGAGCATCGCATTCATTTATAGCAGCTAGTTTTGTTGCCACCCATAGAGTAGCTACTGCACCCCTCCCGAAGATGAAGAGGATTCTTACGGGAGGTAGAATTATTTCGGTTAGTGACGTCTGTAGATCATGTTCAGTAGTAGTTTGTGGCCGAGAAATGTGAGCCCAATTTCTGATATTTTCGATGCCTGACTATGATGTCGTACTTGGTATGGACTGGTTAAGTCAGTATCATGCGACCCTTGATTGTCGGCTTGGAAGGGTTATATTTAGACCGCCTGGACATCCAGAATTTGAGTTTCTTCGAGGAGCAGTAGAGCAAGGAGCTCAGCCTACTCTTAGGGTACTATCTATAGAAGAGGAGACATGTTACCCAAGAGTCATATCAGAATTCGTGGATGTATTTCCCGATGATCTCCCAGGTTTACCGCCTGATCGGGAAATAGAATTCACAATAGACTTAACTCCAGGAGCAGAGCCTATCACTTCATCGGTATATCGGCTAGCACCTAAGGAGTTAGTAGAGTTGAAAGAACAGGTTGATGATCTTCTGGAGAAGGGTTTCATTCGGCCCAGTGTTTCACCTTGGGGAGCACCCATATTATTTGTGCCGAAGAAGGATAGAACAGTACGGTTATGCATTGACTACAGGGCACTGAATGGTGTGACCATCAAGAACAGGTATCCCTTGCCACACATTGATAACCTATTCGATCAATTGAGTGGTGCAAGGGTATTCTCGAAGATTGACCTTAGATCCGGCTACCATCAGATCAAAGTAAGGAAGGAAGACATACCGAAGACATCTTTCAGGACCAAGTATGGACATTATGAGTTCTTGGTGATGCCGTTTGGTTTAACCAACGTGCCAGCAGTGTTTATGAGCTTAATAAACAGAGTTTTTCATTAGTTCTTGGATAAATTCGTAGTGGTGTTCATAGATGACATCCTCATATATTCCAAGAGCCATGAAGAGCACGAGGAGCATCTCAGAATCGTGTTAGAGACCTTGAGACAGGAGAAGTTATACGCCAAGCTCAGTAAGTGTGAGTTCTGTATGGACAAAGTACCTTTCTTGGGACATATCATCTCAGGAGAAGGACTTTCAGGGGATCCAGAGAAAGTTGCGGCGATAGAGACTTAGCCTACTCCCACATCAGTTGCAGAGGTGAGAAGTTTTCTCGGACTTGCGGGATATTACCGAAGGTTTGTAGAAAATTTCTCGAGGATTGCAGAACCGATGACGAAGCTGACATGCAAAGACCATGAGTTTATATGGACAGAAGACTGCCAGAAGGCCTTCGAAGAATTGAAGAAAAGATTAACAACAGCACCTGTGTTGACTCTTCCTTCAGGGTCAGGAGGTTTTGTTGTTTACAGTGATGCATCAGGCAGTGGACTGGGATGTGTTTTGATGCAACATGGCAAAGTCATTGCTTATGCATCGAGACAGTTCAAGGTTCACGAGAAGAACTACCCGACACACGATCTGGAGTTAGCAGCAGTTATATTTGCATTGAAGATATGGAGGCACTACCTTTATGGGGAAAGGGTAGAAATCTTTACAGATCACAAGAGTCTGAAGTATGTATATACTCAGAAGGAGCTTAACATGAGGCAGAGACGGTGGCTTGAATTAATGGTAGATTTTGACATCGATCTGCAGTATCATCCGGGAAAGGCGAATGTTGTTGCAGATGCACTCAGCAGGAAGCCTACGGCCTATTTCTTGACGATGCAGCCCGAGTTATTAAAAGATCTACAGGAGCTTCAGATAGAGGTAGTCTTACCAGGACAGAATGGCTTGATGGCTAATCTTGAAATTAAGTCATCACTCGTGGAGAAGATTAAGGAGGCATTGCCCACCGATGCTAGGTTCCGAAGACTGAAGGAGAGGACAGAAGCGGGCATGCAGACAGGACTTCGCATTCACGAAGACGGGACATTGAGGTTTGGAAATCGCCTGTATGTTCCAAATAGAGAATTGAGACAGGAGTTAATGACGGAAGCACATAGCTTTATGTACTCTGTTCACCCAGGAGGAACCAAGATGTACCGAGACTTGAGACAGTATTACTGGTGGCACGGAATGAAAAGAGAGATTCAAAGATTTGTGGCCAAATGCTTAGTCTGCCAGCAAGTAAAGGCCGAGCATCAGAGGACTGCAGGTATGTTACAGCTGCTTCCGATACCAGAATGGAAGTGGGAGCACATCACGATGGATTTTGTCACAGGATTTCCGAAGAGCCCCAGCGGAAGAGATGCAGTATGGGTTATAGTGGATCGACTCACTAAATCGGCACACTTCTTGCCATTTAGAGTTGGACAGTCCACAGAGGTACTAGCTGACATGTATATGCGACAAATTGTCAAACTACATGGAGTGCCTGTTAGCATTATATCGGATCGAGATTCGAGATTTACATCTCATTTCTGGAGAAGCATGCAAGAGAGTCTGTCACGACCCGCACCCGGTTTAGGGGCACGAGTGCGTGGGTACGTCCAGCCTACGCCGCAGCATCGGCGGTAGAACGCTGTCTAGGTCAAGTAGCTATCTAATCAACTCACATGAATACCCAACTCCATAAGGAGACGTGGATATCATAAAATAATACTAGAAATACCCAATCACATAAACTAAAGCACGATGAGATATCAAGGCAAGCAAGAAATACAAGACAAGTCTAACGACAAAATAATCATACCTGCAATCATTAACTTCCAATCCCCAAGTGTGTTGGAAACCAGTCTACTAAGGTCACAGTCTGGAAAAATATTTTCCAGTCAGGAAGGAGCAAAGTACATCTCTAAATAGCAGTTCTATATTAATGACATAAGCTATGTAGCAGTTCTAGATAGAAATATACCAGATGCATGTATAGGTACGAGAAATGTACAATGAAAGAAATACTGGAAATACTGTAAGTAAATGCAGGAAAAGAAACAATAGGTCAATGAGCAAGAAATCTATGACTAAGTGTGTGAGTACTAGCTTCAACATGTGATCGGCTTAGAAACTTGATCAGGCTGGTTACATGTGATTAGCTATGATTCACGAAGGTCAGGCTAACCGTTGGTTAGCTATGATGCATGGAGATGGTCAGGCTAATCACACGTAACAGCTATGAAGCATGGAGATGGTCAGGCCGCACCCGACGTGAGATGTGGGGTGAGCTATGATACATAGAAAGTTGGGTATGATCACATATCTACACTAAAATACTCCCCAAACCCCCGATTGGTATAGTAGATCAAATCATGGTACGCTATGGCACGGGATTCCCTAGGGAGGTAGCAAATCTCCCCGGAAATCAGTGTCTGTACATGCACAAGATATCAATGAAACAAGACTTGTACAAGCTACACCATGAATAAGGAATAACATCTCATGACGAGATCCGTCTACACCAATCCGTGTAACCAGCGTGTCAAGAGCATGGATATCTACACTAGATACAGTGAACATAGGAGATATCATAAATTAGAAACTAATCAGAGAATGTACTCGCCTTTGGTCCTTAGCTGGTGAATACCGAGGTCCTGCTCCAGAATATCGCCTGGAGGAACCAACAGTCCTATAAACATTTCAAAATAATACCACTTGTATCAGATGCTACACTAACACATAATAGAAATACACTGGTCTCAGGGCTATGCCAGGCATGGCTCTAGTCAACTAGGGTCATCTAGTACCCATATATATATATAATATATATATACTACTAACATACATACATATTATTCATTTGGTATGAAAAATAGATGTGTATTTATTTTCTTTAAATAAAACTAATACTTGTATATATATATATATATATATATATATATATATATAAAGTAAGGATAATACTGTATGTTTAATTATATAAAATCCAAGAGGAATTACTTTACACAAGATATATATATACATATAAATATAACCCAAAATAGAATTTACTATATGTACTAAATTCCAAAGCACAAATGGCTATGCTAATACACACATTTAATTTATACTAGTATGTATGCTAAAATTAGGTTTTTATTAAACATATAGCAAAATAAATATGTATATTTATTTTTGTGTATTCACCAATTAATAATTACATACATATACTAAAAATGTTTGTATACGTATATACCAATTAATCATATATCGTATATATGTATATATATATATACTAGGTGAACCATACGTACTCATATATGCAAAAATACTGTTTAAAATATACATATATTTTGTCAACATCATTATTAAAATATACCAATATTAATTTACCAATTTTATATAGTAAAAATATATTAAGTATACCAATAATACATTTAGTAGAATACGTATTTATATATATATTAATCATATTAAATACAAATATATATACATATACATGTACATATTAAATATACATGTACAGGTATACAAATTATATCAAATGTGTACATATACACTATTAAATACATATACAAATTAACATTAATATACTTATACATATATACATGCACTAAATTAACTACATACCCATTTTAAATTTTGAAAAATATTTTAAGTATATACGAATATATTTATATACATATACCAATTAATATATACTAGAATACGTGGTTATTTATATATATACCAATTTGTATTAATATATACATATACATATACATGTGCATATTAACATCAATTTAATGCATAACCTACATATACATATATTAGTATTTACATATACGTATATACACATACCCGTATATACGTATTTACATAATCGTATTTATATACACATAACTTGAATAATACATATACACTGTTATTTAAATAAACACACACATATACAATTAGAGTGAAAGAGGGAAGAGGAAGAAGACTCACTGTGGGGAGGGACTGGCTTGCCGGCCAGAGGGGGATGGCCGGAGGCTGACGTGTTGGTGGTGGTGGCTGACGAGCAGCAGGGGTAGCCGCCGGTCGCCTGGCCGGAGTGATGAAGATAGGTGGAGATGGTGGTGATGATGGAAGTGGTGGTGGTAGCAGGCCGCAGTCGGACTGGAGCAGTCAGCGGGAGGCTGATGGTGGGAGAGCCACCGGGGAGAGGGCCGCCGGGCTGGATGCAGCAGGGAGTCGGCTCGGGCCGGAGTTCAGAGGGGGCGCCGGAGAGCACAGGGATGAGTTCAGCGGCTGGCAGCGGGATGGGGAGCTCGCAGCAGCCCGGAGCAGTAGAGGCCGGCAGGTGGAGGAGCTCGAGCAGCTGGGAGATCCGGGCTGTAGGCCGGCGGGTCGGCTGGGAAGAGGGCCGCCGGGTGGTCGGGGGATTGTTCAGCCGCCGGATGGAGAGAAGATCAGCGCCGGAGGTCGGGGATCTCCGGGTGAACAGTAGGGGGAAGTGCACAGTGTTCCCCCCCCCCCTCTCTTGAATTTAAAAATTCAATGAAGAAGGAAGAAGAAGAAAAGAAAGAAAAGAGAAGAAGAAAGGAAGAAGAAGAGAAGAAAAGAAAAGAGAAGAAGAGAAAAAATGTTCACATACGTAGGAGAGAGGGAGGAGGCTTGTGGTGGTGGGGAAACCTAGGTTTCTTGGGATTAGGGTTTGATGTTGACATTATATATGGGAGAGTGTATTTTGATGGAGGGTGAGGATGCACTCATTGAATGAGTGGTCCAAATTGAACATGAGGAAAAATAATTCATGTGGGAAATGAGGGTGAGAGTTTAAATAAAAAAATATTAGGGTCCCTCATTGTTCAAACAATTGGGTGAGGCCACAAATGCAAATTTGCAATTTAGCCCCCTTAAATTCAGGAAATTGCACAAACACATGAAATGACAAAAATTTGGCGGGCGATTCGGTGTCCGGTGTTTTGTAGGGTCAGGGGGCACTGTAAGACTGGTACGGGCTCAAATAGCAGGGCACTGGAATAAATTGGGATTTCAAAATCAGATAAAATAGTATCCTCAATTTAAATAGAAATAAATACAAGTTGTGTTCAACAATTAATTAGGAGTACATGGAGCCAAAATCAGGTCAGGTCATCAATACCAATAATGAAGAAGACTCAGAACAGAATATTACCCTAATTTGGGCCACACAAAAAATAGGTCAAGATTGCCTCCAAATTCAATTGGAACGCACAACGATACAAAATAGGGATTTATTAAATAACGTCCGCGACGATTTTTGTACGGCCAGAAATAATATACAGAGAGCATAATTATGAGTTGCAAAAATAGCAGAATGGAAGGCGGGCATGTCTAGAGCAAGATTGTGAAATTTGTTGGAAGACCGAAGTCAGGATACTGCTCCAAATATCGAAGCAAAGGCAATGCGAAATAATAAATTAAAATACGGCAATTAATTACAATCTTCAGTAATTAAATTCTAGATAAAATAGTTAAATCCAAAAAATTCTAAAAATTTGGACAAGTGTTCGTCTACTGGGCTTCTAGGTCAATTCTGCTAGCACAAACACAAATAAACACTGTATATAATTACTATATTTAATTACACACCTCACATATTTATTTAAATTAATATACCTATCACAAAATTACTAAATTGTAACTACAATAATATTAATTATTGTAAAAAGTCAAAAATATCCCTGTTTTCAGAATGTGGTAGTGACAAGTCTACCCACCTTAAAATAATTTCGTCCTCGAAATTTAAAGTCCTCATAGTAGTGTTTATTCATTATATTATTATCCATCAATAGTTAAATTCACCAACCCACATAATCCTGAATAATCCACTTTGTCATTTCACAATTTCAAATTTTTTTTTTTTTTTGAAATTATTGTATTCCTGAAAAGTCCTCAAAATTTATCACCGAACTCCATTCGTATCATAATCTCCTACGAATCTGATGTTAGTAATTTAAAACCCGAATTGATATCTACTCCTCTAACTTAATCCAACCATGCACATTTAAAATTTCCATCAAAACACTAATCCAATAGCGATCTAAATCCTCGATTCCTTTTTTCTCACAATACTCAAATAATATAATACTCGCAAAATCCTCAATTAATATTTTCAAGTAAATCTTTATCTTCCAGTCCAAAATATAATAATAATCTTCTAAAATTCCTCAAAAAATTTAATGATAAATATATCATAATCAATAATCATCCATCCTACCATATTAAATTCTCAACCTCTCATTTAAATTAAGGTTTATCCTCGAAGTCTAATGATAATTTAATCACATCTCAATCTTGATAAAATCAATGATTTATCAACTCTGCCACATTAATCCTTAATTCTTTCTGCTTATCTTCCAATTTTTTTTTTTTTTTTTTTGCATCTCGTGTCTCTTGTCAAGTCATAACCTTGTCATAGATCTTTGCTATGGTCCAAACCCCAATGATCATGGTTTAAGAAGGTTCTACCTACAGTCATGCAATCTAAGAAAATATATAGGTCATGTGTCCTGTCATGGTATTGCAGTCTCTGTCAGGGTGTACTACTAGCTACATTCTAACAAGTAAATCACGAATACAAACCACGTCACTAGGGAATCAATCAATCAGAAGACGAAAACAACATGAGAAAAGAAGGAACCTGCTAACATGTTTCTGCAGTATCTCCTATCTCTAACATACACTTAACTCTAGCATATTCACTAACAAATTCCTATTCATGTACACTGGTACCCATATCAACTAATCATTAATCCACAAAATCCCTGAATATATCCATATTGCACACATGTCTATTAACACCTAAATCTGATGCCAAGAATCTCTAATATAACCATGATTCAATAATGCATCCAAGTTGATACCTTTATCTCCTTTGTACCATACCCTCTGTCAGTTCCCGTTCCTACTACAATTGCCCATACTATTTTCTCATTACTCCAGTGCACACCAAGTGTAACACCATACTAAGTGCTAAACCCTTTCTAATACAACTCTAGATGGACACCCAAGTCAGTCTGCGGTGCCACCTCAATCATGCTCAAGTCATCAGATCCTTACACATGTATATCATCTACTCATATATTAATATTCATCTCTTATCTACCATAAGCTAAATCCTCAAAATGGTTGTCAAGGTTTAACTTCTCGATCAACTTAAAACAATTGCATATACCTCCTCAAAATCAGATACTCAAATATCGAAAAATTTAATCACTTATAAGATCTTTGTAGCCTTGACCATGTTTATTGAATTCATATTTAAAATCCTCAAAAATTTAATGACATAATCTCAACTCCTCTATTATTTTAAAATAAAATCTTATTTCCACCTTTTAATTTATAACTCCACAATGTACATATCAGTGCTCACGGTCTCTGATACTCAAGGTGCACTCAATGCATCTAGTGTCTATAATTGTGTACTAAAATTGTACTGCCTGAATCACTTGTACTATTACCTCCAATGATCAAAGTTATCATCAACTGTGTTTTCTTTCATGATTTTAATTTATGTCAACTGGTATATCATCTAATTATCATCACACCGAGTGCTTACTGTTATTAACATTATTCTCGACTAATCCGCGATATAGAATCATTAGCACTCTTGGTATTATATCACTAGCTTTATTAATGGATCATCTCATCAAGCTCATTATAACTCATGATTACATGCACTTTCTATAATACCCATGCTTTACTTCAATCTCAAGGGCAGGCATATGGTTCTATATCTCGATTGATGTATAAGCATACCTCTTAATCCTTTTACAGCCTGTTAAACTAATTGTGATACACTTCACAACTTTCATTACTAATCCTGATATTTCTCTACTTATGACATCTCATTAAACCCTTTATGCATATACATTTCTTTACCTTTAACATTTTCGATATCAATCATCAAATTGAACATCATGCTCCATAAATCCTTAACACAATTCCTGGATACTTAATCGTTTACATAGATCACTCAATTACATAATCATGATTATCCAGGACGGGTAATTAGCTCTGATACTAACTCTGAGAACTATCACTGATACTCTATACTCTCCTTAACTCTCAGTCTCTAATGACACTTCTCCTAGAACCATTTGTTACAAGGTACTATGCTAAGGGCTAACTCTAGATTAAATCCTTCTGCTCATATGTCCAACTAGAAAATACTTACAAACTCACAAGTCACACTCAGTCAACTAATACAAGACACAACCAAAATTGCAAGTCACTAATTATCATACTAACAAGGAATCCTCAAAGAGAATAAGCTCAAAAAGGAACTGGATCAAGGACGGAAGGTATCTTTACTGCTAGTAAGGAAAAGAAGCGATGGAACAAAGTCCTGGAATAACATAAATAGATAGGTCTTGAGATGATACTTTAAGAACCAATTTAAGATACAACCTGATAATCATACACGTCTGTCTGAAATCATGACACTCAGAATCCTCGCCACGCCAGTAAGCATAGATGCGATAAACGATAGGTTTCGAAACTAGGGTATGCAACTCTATAATCATGTCGTCTAGAATCTTCGCCACGCCAACCGGTATGGCTGCGAGAGACTCTAAGTTTCATAACTATAGTATGTACATCCAAGTCAGGTTCCTACGTTCTCGTCACTACAGCTAATATGGCTGCGATAAACTCTAGGGTCCATAACCAAAGTAGACGTTTTACCTTCCTCACTGTCCTCATCAACATATGTCATCAGATGATACCGTAAATTTTAGCCCGTAAAATTCATCTCGATAAAAATCAAACTCAACAACGACACCAAGGGTTAAATTTAACAACTGGTCAACAAGAATCAAAACTCAACAATAATACCAAGATTTTAACTTAATAACAAATCAACAAGAATCAAGTTCAATAACAACAAGCGAGAGCGGACGAAAACAAAAAGATTTAAATTGGAAATTATAATAAGATTCTCAAGGGGTCATCCCAGGAATCTCTCAAGAATTTGTGATTGAGTATCCTCTCTCATCCTAGTATCCTATGTCCTATATTCAATAGCAGGTACGCAGTAGCATAACAAGGATGCCACACTACTACGACATCGCACAACTCGCAAAGTCTGACCTGCATGGGCCACCACTAAAACGTGTCACGACCCGCACCCGGTTTAGGGGCACGAGTGCGTGGGTACGTCCAGCCTACGCTGCAGCATCGGCGGTAGAACGCTGTCTAGGTCAAGTAGCTATCTAATCAACTCACATGAATACCCAACTCCATAAGGAGACGTGGATATCATAAAATAATACTAGAAATACCCAATCACATAAACTAAAGCACGATGAGATATCAAGGCAAGCAAGAAATACAAGACAAGTCTAACGACAAAATAATCATACCTGCAATCATTAACTTCCAATCCCCAAGTGTGTTGGAAACCAGTCTACTAAGGTCACAGTCTGGAAAAATATTTTCCAGTCAGGAAGGAGCAAAGTACATCTCTAAATAGCAGTTCTATATTAATGACATAAGCTATGTAGCAGTTCTAGATGGGAATATACCAGATGCATGTATAGGTACGAGAAATGTACAATGAAAGAAATACTGGAAATACTGTAAGTAAATACAGGAAAAGAAACAATAGGTCAATGAGCAAGAAATCTATGACTAAGTGTGTGAGTACTAGCTTCAACATGTGATCGGCTTGGGAACTTGATCAGGCTGGTTACATGTGATTAGCTATGATTCATGAAGGTCAGGCTAACCGTTGGTTAGCTATGATGCATGGAGATGGTCAGGCTAATCACACGTAACAGCTATGAAGCATGGAGATGGTCAGGCCGCACCCGACGTGAGATGTGGGGTGAGCTATGATGCATGAAAAGTTGGGTATGATCACATATCTACACTAAAATACTCCCCAAACCCCCGATTGGTATAGTAGATCAAATCATGGTACGCTATGGCACGGAATTCCCTAGGGAGGTAGCAAATCTCCCCGGAAATCAGTGTCTGTACATGCACAAGATATCAATGAAACAAGACTTGTACAAGCTACACCATGAATAAGGAATAACATCTCATGACGAGATCCGTCTACACCAATCCGTGTAACCAGCGTATCAAGAGCATGGATATCTACACTAGATATAGTGAACATAGGAGATATCATAAATTAGAAACTAATCAGAGAATGTACTCGCCTTTGGTCCTTAGCTGGTGAATACCGAGGTCCTGCTCCAGAATATCGCCTGGAGGAACCAACAGTCCTATAAACATTTCAAAATAATACCACTTGTATCAGATGCTACACTAACACATAATAGAAATACACTGGTCTCAGGGCTATGCCAGGCATGGCTCTAGTCAACTAGGGTCATCTAGTACCCATATATATATATAATATATATATACTACTAACATACATACATATTATTCATTTGGTATGAAAAATAGATGTGTATTTATTTTCTTTAAATAAAACTAATACTTGTATATATATATATATATAAAGTAAGGATAATACTATATGTTTAATTATATAAAATCCAAGAGGAATTACTTTACACAAGATATATATATACATATAAATATAACCCAAAATAGAATTTACTATATGTACTAAATTCCAAAGCACAAATGGCTATGCTAATACACGCATTTAATTTATACTAGTATGTATGCTAAAATTAGGTTTTTATTAAACATATAGCAAAATAAATATGTATATTTATTTTTGTGTATTCACCAATTAATAATTACATACATATACTAAAAATGTTTGTATACGTATATACCAATTAATCATATATCGTATATATGTATATATATATATACTAGGTGAACCATACGTACTCATATATGCAAAAATACTGTTTAAAATATACATATATTTTGTCAACATCATTATTAAAATATACCAATATTAATTTACCAATTTTATATAGTAAAAATATATTAAGTATACCAATAATACATTTAGTAGAATACGTATTTATATATATATTAATCATATTAAATACATATATATATACATATACATGTACATATTAAATATACATGTACAGGTATACAAATTATATCAAATGTGTACATATACACTATTAAATACATATACAAATTAACATTAATATACTTATACATATATACATGCACTAAATTAACTACATACCCATTTTATATTTTGAAAAATATTTTAAGTATATACGAATATATTTATATACATATACCAATTAATATATACTAGAATACGTGGTTATTTATATATATACCAATTTGTATTAATATATACATATACATATACATGTGCATATTAACATCAATTTAATGCATAACCTACATATACATATATTAGTATTTACATATACGTATATACACATACCCGTATATACGTATTTACATAATCGTATTTATATACACATAACTTGAATAATACATATACACTGTTATTTAAATAAACACACACATATACAATTAGAGTGAAAGAGGGAAGAGGAAGAAGACTCACTGTGGGGAGGGACTGGCTTGCCGGCCAGAGGGGGATGGCCGGAGGCTGACGTGTTGGTGGTGGTGGCTGACGAGCAGCAGGGGTAGCCGCCGGTCGCCTGGCCGGAGTGATGAAGATAGGTGGAGATGGTGGTGATGATGGAAGTGGTGGTGGTAGCAGGCCGCAGTCGGACTGGAGCAGTCAGCGGGAGGCTGATGGTGGGAGAGCCGCCGGGGAGAGGGCCGCCGGGCTGGATGCAGCAGGGAGTCGGCTCGGGCCGGAGTTCAGAGGGGGCGCCGGAGAGCACAGGGATGAGTTCAGCGGCTGGCAGCGGGATGGGGAGCTCGCAGCGGCCCGGAGCAGTAGAGGCCGGCGGGTGGAGGAGCTCGAGCAGCTGGGAGATCCGGGCTGTAGGCCGGCGGGTCGGCTGGGAAGAGGGCCGCCGGGTGGTCGGGGGATTGTTCAGCCGCCGGATGGAGAGAAGATCAGCGCCGGAGGTCGGGGATCTTCGGGTGAACAGTAGGGGGAAGTGCACAGTGTTCCCCCCCCCCTCTCTTGAATTTAAAAATTCAATGAAGAAGGAAAAAGAAGAAAAGAAAGGAAAGAGAAGAAGAAAGGAAGAAGAAGAGAAGAAAAGAAAAGAGAAGAAGAGAAAAAATGTTCACATACGTAGGAGAGAGGGAGGAGGCTTGTGGTGGTGGAGAAACCTAGGTTTCTTGGGATTAGGGTTTGATGTAGACATTATATATGGGAGAGTGTGTTTTGATGGAGGGTGAGGATGCACTCATTGAATGAGTGGTCCAGATTGAACATGAGAAAAAATAATTCATGTGGGAAATGAGGGTGAGAGTTTAAATAAAAAAATATTAGGGTCCCTCATTGTTCAAACAATTGGGTGAGGCCACAAATGCAAATTTGCAATTTAGCCCCCTTAAATTCAGGAAATTGTACAAACACATGAAATGACAAAAATTTGGCGGGCGATTCGGTGTCCGGTGTTTTGTAGGGTCAGGGGGCACTGTAAGACTGGTACGGGCTCAAATAACAGGGCACTGGAATAAATTGGGATTTCAAAATCAGATAAAATAGTATCCTCAATTTAAATAGAAATAAATACAAGTTGTGTTCAACAATTAATTAGGAGTACATGGAGCCAAAATCAGGTCAGGTCATCAATACCAATAATGAAGAAGACTCAGAACAGAATATTACCCTAATTTGGGCCACACGAAAAATAGGTCAAGATTGCCTCCAAATTCAATTGGAACGCACAACGATACAAAATAGGGATTTATTAAATAACGTCCGCGACAATTTTTGTGCGGCCAGAAATAATGTACAGAGAGCATAATTATGAGTTGCAAAAATAGCAGAATGGAAGGCGGACATGTCTAGAGCAAGATTGTGAAATTTGTTGGAAGACCGAAGTCAGGATACTGCTCCAAATATCGAAGCAAAGGCAATGCGAAATAATAAATTAAAATACGGCAATTAATTACAATCTTCAGTAATTAAATTCTAGATAAAATAGTTAAATCCAAAAAATTCTAAAAATTCGGACAAGTGTTCGTCTACTGGGCTTCTAGGTCAATTCTGCTAGCACAAACACAAATGAACACTGTATATAATTACTATATTTAATTACACACCTCACATATTTATTTAAATTAATATACCTATCACGAAATTACTAAATTGTAACTACAATAATATTAATTATTGTAAAAAGTCGAAAATACCCCTATTTTTAGAATGTGGTAGTGACAGAGTCTGGGCACCAGGCTCAAATTCAGCACGGCATACCACCCACAGACAGACGGCCAATCAGAGCGCACCATTCAGATCTTGGAGGACATGTTGAGATCATGTATGCTAGACTTTGGAGGATCTTGGGAAGATCATCTGCACTTAGTGGAGTTCTCCTACAATAACAGTTATCAGGCCAGCATCCAGATGGCACCATTCGAAGCTTTATACGGAAGGAAATGCAGATCGCCTATATGTTGGAGTGACGTTGGTGAACGTCAAATACTGGGTCCAGAATTGGTAACGCAGACAGTGGAAAAGGTGAAACAGATCCAGAATCATCTACGAGCAGCCCAAGACAGACAGAAGCATTGGGCAGATACGCACATACGTCCCCTAGAGTTCAAAGAAGGAGAGCACGTATTCTTGAGGATTTCACCCACTCGAGGTACTATCAGATTCGGGAGCAGAGGCAAGTTAAGCCCGAGGTATATCGGGCCATTTGACATTTTAGAGCGCGTTGGTGAGGTGGCTTATTGGCTTGCATTACCTCTATCTTTAGAGGGAGTGCATGACGTATTTTACGTCTCACAGCTGCGAAGGTACGTGATCGACCCAAGTCACGTAGTCGATCATTCAGAGATCGCAGTAGGCCCGAGCTTGAGGTATGAAGAACAACCAGTTGGCATCCTCGACGTCAGTAAGAAGACATTGCGGGGACAGACAATCAGACTGGTTCGTGTAGCATGGAAACACCATTCTCCTGGCGAATCGACTTGGGAACGAGAAGACAGTATGCGCCAGCGTTACCCCCACTTGTTCGAAGAGGCAGTTAAAAACTAAGCAACCTGTTATTTCCATAATTCTTTCTTTGGTAGCTTATTCTTTGATTGCGAGGACGCAATCCTTTTAAGGAGGAAAGATTGTAAATACCCTGATTTTTGAGAATAAAATTTTTATGAGTTATTCCGAATTTTGGTATTTTCTGGAAATTAAAACGAAGGAGATTTTGATTTAAAGAAATTTAAGTGTTGCTAATTGGGGTAAAAATATTCTGGAAATAATAAATGATTGTGTAAAATGAAAAGCCGGGCATATGGTATTTTTCGGAGAATTATTTGGACTCCGGAGTAGCGTTTTAAGCCTTAAAGACTACTAGATCTTTTAAACCCAACCTCAGCTTATTGGATCGGGTTTCCCGAGCCAACCGACCCAAACCCGCAGGAAGCCCTAGGTCGTCGGGAGTACTGTAGCGGTATAAATGCTTCTCTTTGGCGTTCGTGCCAGACCAAAGCCCTAGCCGTAGCCGTCATCTCCACATCGATCTCCCTCTACTCGAGCAAACCCCCGCCCGCGTCAGCCTTCGACGCACGTCCGATCAGTCGGCGCCGAACCCCCAGATCCCACGGCCTCGACGCTCCAGCCAGGCCGTCGACCATCCCCGATCACTCCTCCGGTGGGTCAGCAGCCGCCGACCCCTGCCCTATCGAGCGCGGGCCCCTCGTCCCAGGCAGCAGTCGACATCTCCCCGTCGACTTCGGACTGTTGTGCAGAACCGCCGCCTAGCAAACCTCGCCGACCCCAAGGCCGACCCTCTCCAGCGACGCCCGCTGTCCCGAGTCAGACCCTAGGTCTGGACACAGCAACCCGACACGCGAGGACACGACCAGGACGTCAAATTGGCTTTCGGACACGTGAATTTCAGAACTCACGGAGCCCGGTTCAGGTACCGATTTCTTTCACCTCGCAACTCCGTTTTCAATTTGGTCAGTTGCTATGCGTAGACTGTGTAATCCTCTCAGTGCCCGTGCAAATCGCTCGGTGCATCGCGTCCTGTGGTGATCGTACACTGCGATCCAAAAACAGGAAAAACAATACCCCATTTTACCCCGGAACTGAGTACGCCCCGCCAATCGGGATGACTTGGTCGCACGCGATCTTTACCGAACTGTGCGCGACGTTGATACGGTCGTGTGGGATTTCGCAGAAGTCGATTCGGAGGTGCGTGCACCCCGGAGTCAACGCGTATCCGCCGACGACACCCCATATCCGACCTTTCTGGAACACGCTGTAACTTTATGTACACACGTCGGATCGAGACGAAACTTGTGCCATCGGACTCGTAGCAATACGCTGGTCCTGTGACCCAAGTTTGGTTCGATTCTGAGAACTTGGGCAAAATCGCGTATCGTGGCCCCATCGGCTCCACTTGACGGGCGATTTTGTGCTCGGCTCATCGAAATCCAATTCTGGAAGTTCCGTTGGGTTCGTATCATCGTTCCTGACTTGTAGACATTGAGTTAGAGGAATTTGGAGACCTTTGACCTTGGCACGCTTTTTGGTTTAAAGTGGCCCACAGGTGGACCCCGCTTTGGCCCGAAAATGATCTTTTTGCCCCTGAGTCCAAATTGGACGTAAGGACAGGCATTTCTAGTAGTTTGATACCTTCTGAGACTATTGGTGATGTTTGTTACAGCTTTTGGAGTAGTACCTACCGGATCCATTGATACAGGGACAGTTGTTGATACCCAGACATCAGGCAAGTGTACCTTGCCAAACTTTGCAGTCTTTATATATATTTTCCTTGCTTTATTATATTTCTGTGCATGCTCAACCTAGGACCGTGTGACATACTTAGCGTCCGATTATCAGTCGGGTGCCAACACTGTACGCAGTGTTGGGTACTGTCATCTAGAGATGGACATACGTGACACTTTATATTCTCGTACTTGTCTTACCAAGTATATTATGACCCAGGACACTTGACACTATTCATGAGATAGGATTTTCCCGAGATATTCGTGGTGATTCTGTATAGGATACAGGACATGGACATTATATGCTTAGATATAGTATGACTGGTTGCATTAGCTATGATCCCGCTTGACATGGACATGAGACGTTGTGGTCATGATATGCGTGGTTACATTGGGTGGGGAGAGACACACAGGCTACAGGTTGTTTCATATATATATACATCCACTATTATTGAGAGGTCGTAGACTCTCGGAGCAGAGATAGACCCACTACCGATTATTACCACTACCGGCTCCCCGACACAGAGCTTGTAGTGGCACAGCCTGAGTACTCGTGTTGCTCTCACTTGCATTTTTACTTAGATGGTTACTTACTTGCCCTACTTATTTTATTTATTTTCTGTACTGCATTTATTTGGCTTAAGCTTTCTTGTACCTTGCTATGTCCCCTGAGGACCTGGATCCGGATTATGTCCCCAGGATTTGAGGACGAGATCTACCCCGAGATATACGGGACCAGAGCAGGAGCTGATCCAGGAGTTGTACCGCCATCCGAGGACGAGGTGTTAGCCGAGGACTTCTCCTGAGCATCCATGTTTCATGCTCAGTATTTATTATTTATTTCAGTCATTTACTTTCTGTTCTGTTGAACCAATGTATTAGATATTTATCGGGTTATTTCCCCGAAGTACTTGGTTGAGACTAGCTGATGATTTACATTCCTTATTTACTCTGTAGATCATATTTATTTTTTATGTGGATGAGATTAGTTGTGCCATGATTGTCGTAGACTTGTTATTTTACAGCTTAAGTATGCCCTGGTGGATCCATTAAATTGGGTTGTCCATCGGTGCGTGCTGCTGGCCATTATCACGCGTCTGATCCCACGGTATTTTGGGACTGGGGCGTGACAGCCACTACTGCTGTTGCTGCTCCTCCGGACACCTCCGGCCGCCTCCGCCGCCGTCCTCCCGTCGTCGACGACGTGGGGGTCCCACCTGTCAGTAGGTATACCCCCCCTCTTGTTTATACGTATATACGCATAAATTTATATATGTATGTAAATATGTATATATATATGTATACAAATAATTATATATATATATATATATGTTATATATATATATATATTAATATATAATGTTATATTAATTATATACTGTATAAATACAGTATATGTATACTATATAATATATTATTATTATTATATATTATGTATATATATGTATATATATATACATGTGTATATAATTATATATATATAACATATTATTTTATATGTTATATATTATGTAATAATAAGTATATATATATGCATTTATTTCTGTTTTATATATATATATATGTAGTATATATAAATATGTGTATTCATATATTTATATATATACATAGTTATATATGAAATATATATTATATGTATATAATATTATATAACATATTATTTATATGTTATATATATATTATATTATTACTAATAATTATTGCTGGATAATACAGCATATGTATATATATATATATATATATATATATATATATATATATATATATATATATATATATATATATATATATATATATATATATATGTATATATTTATGCACTGTCATTTCATTTATTGCCTATATATATATTATCTATATATATATAATATATACTACATAGTACTGGATAATACAGTACGTATTTATATTCCTGCAATGCCATTTCTTTATATATATATATATATATATATATATATATATATATATATATATATATATATATATATATATATATATATATATATATATATATATATATATATATATATATATATATATATATATATATATTTATATATTTATATATTTATATATTTATATATATATAATATATAATATTATATATAATATTGAGCTGGATAATACAGCCTATATATATATGTATATTTATATTTCTCGCACTGTCTTTCAATTTATTATATATATGTATATATATATATATATATTATATATATTATATACTATATAATATAGTACTGTATAATACAGTATATATATATATATGAATTTACTTTTGCCCTGTCTTTTCATTTATTTATATATATGCATCAAAGGTTACACCCTGCTAATATTATATTACTATATATATATACTACTATATATACTATATCTATATATATATATATATATATATATATATACATATTATAATACATATATATTATATGTATTTATGAATATAAGTATATATATATATATCTCTATATTATACTCAGAATATTCACAAACCCTGTATGTTTAACAGGAGATAGCTCCAACACAGCCAGTGACCTCCTGTCACCAGCTCCTACAAACCTGACTGTGAGATCAGGGTTTCAACACTATCAAGGAGTAGGCAAGTATACCTTGCCAAGTTTACTGTTTAAATTTAAATATTGTCATATGCTCTTGTTTCTGAATCTCATATAACTATGAGTACCTGAGACTGCCTCAGGTACAGTCAACTGATACGTTGAAAATTAGTATAATTAACTTAGTCTTACAGACTCACCAACAATTGTGAGAGTATCATGATATTCTCCTAGATCCTGTCACGGGAACACGCAACACGGTTGCAATACATATTGGGATGCGAGCTACGTATTTGATTAGCTACCAGTACGTGTGACCCGCATCACGGCTTAGTATAAACTCAAAAAAATTATGACTTGATATTTAGTTATATTGGGTGGGAAAGATAACTAGTGGACGTATGGGACACCCCTCCATGAGTCTATTATCCTTCGTACCATGCTCCTCGGAGATGGTCGATTACAGAGCTACCCGTGTATCCGGGGGCATATGACACATATACTAGCCAGTCAACACGATTGGTGAATTAAGTCAGCATATGTCAAGCCTACACATTCCCATGCGTACTACAAGGTCTTTATTTGTATTTCACTTAGATGGTTAGTACCCTGTGTTTATTTATTTATTCAGTATTTACAGGGCATGTCATTTTTCTGTATCTTGTTACGTCCCACTGAGGATCTGGTTTCCTGCCAGATTTAGACGAGGCTTTCTACCCCACGGTATACGGGCCTGATCAGGAGGCTAGATGTGCTACCGAGGAGGAGCTAGAGGAGACACCCTCAGAGTTTGCCTGAACCTAGAAGCCTGGTCACCTGGAGATGGAGCTATTTTCCTCAGATAGACGCTACTTAGTCTATCTTATTTTTCTGCGCTATTATTAGTTTTTGTTATGGGCTTGTACCCATCAGTTGTACTATGTCTTTATCAGACTCAGCTTTTATATATATTTCAGCACTTATTTTCCTGACATTTTGTTGTGGATGAGATAGATTTACCTGTTTTATACTTGTAGTATTTTAGGACAGCGTAGCACGTTCCTTTGGGTCCATTAAAATGGATTAAGCCCTTAGTGACGTGTCAGCTGGCCAGTGACACGTGTCCTAGTTCCTGACATTTTGGGACTGGGGTGTGACAGATATTTAATCCACGATCTTCATTTAGTTGTAATTCTTGTGGAGCGTTGGTGGCCCGAACGCAACACTTTTCAACTCCCATTCGGCGAGATGACGATCACCCTTTTTGATGTGGCAAATATACTAGGGTTACCTATTAAAGGTAACGCTATATATTTTGATCCGCACTTAAAGGGATCTGATCTGATCAGGAGATATTTCGGTGTTAGCCCTCCATCAGGTATAAAAGACGGCAATTTTTTGAAGTTTACATAGCTCCGTGGCAACTTCATGGACCTACATCATACTATTGACGGGGTGGTTGATGTAGATGAAATGCGGGTATGTATTTTTATTAGTAAATTTGTTTATGACTTAATTTAGTGGTGCAATTCTATATAACATTTAATATATCCAGGTCATTCGTTGTACTAGAGCGTATCTGCTCTATTTATGTGGTGCAATTCTATTTCCCGATGCATCAGAAAATATGGTAAATGTGCAGCTTCTACCATTCTTGGATGATTTGACAAAACCTACTGAGCATGCGTGGTGTAGCGCCCCGTTCTCCCGATGCGGAGAGCGCGGCTAAGAAACACAAGACGGTATCGTTCGATCGGGATAGATTGAATTAAGAACTCGTCCTCGTTATGGATTTGTTTCTTCGGAATCGATTCCCATATTCAGTGGACTGCGCCCCCGGGATCGGCTTAGCGGCAGAGTCAGGAGGGACCTCTCCGCTGCTATCTTTTATTGCCTCGGTTTTCGATGTCGCTTGTTGCTTTCGTGCTTTGAGTTGGTTTTGGGATTTGCTTGTTTTCCTTGAATGGTTTTGATGGTTTTTATTGTTTTTGTTCATTGACTTGCACTTCTATTCCGAGATTGGAAAGAGAGGAAGAAGTATTAATCGAGCTGTTCGTGTGCAGGTGAACGAGCAGTAGGCGGCTTGCGAGCGAAGTCGTGAAGCGCCTCTTTCCTTCTTCTTTCCAAAATCTAAGTGAGTGGCTACCAACCCGATTAGCTAGCCTTGCTTCCTAGCCTCACTCCTTCGCCCCGATCAAACGATACCAAGTAATAATAAAAGAGATCAAGATAAAAAGGGATTAGACTTGAAATATTGCTTGTCAACTAAACTTATGAACGGTTATCATCCTGTATGCTAGTTCGTTTATAACTGTTCCATGAATCGTGCTAAGTATGGAAATATATGCTTGTCATGAAACAAACTGTTAGTAAGACTATGCAAAACTGTTTGGCTATGGAGCTTGCTCCTATTCGTTCGAAATTCGTTTGTAAAATTCGTGTGAAATAATTCGAACTAAATGTGCTCGATCACGGACAACTTGTGCACAAGGTATTTTGGCTTCCGCGGACGGCCGCCAGGGCACTGGGGCCGATCCGATCCGGGCGGAAGAGTTCGTATAGTCGTTTGTCATGGACGGGATGCTATGTAGCGGGGCTCGCCACCTGCGTTGCATAACATTCTTGTCCCGAGACTATAAACCGTCCCTTTGTGGCATCAAGCCAGTGATCCCTATGTATATTTAAACCTGTTGCATACTAACTTGTGTCTTCGTTTCAGGGAAGGCATGGTAAGTATTGTGCAGGTAATTCAGACGGTCAGGTAAAATCTACCGAACGGTGGCACGTTCATTTCAGTAAATTCAATATGCTGCTTACTTGTAAATGAACTAAGGCAAGATAGAAACCCACAAAAATATGCATGCTTCACTAAACAATGTGTTGATTGGTATAGTCAGGCTAGCTCGCCTTCACCAGCATGTTTTGATATGCTGACCCTCGTTGAAACAGGTTCTCCGCACCAAGGCGAACCGAGCGAGGAGCCGAAGTCGTCTTCCCGATCCAGTCCAGCTGTTGGCGCATCTTCACCGCGCCCCCGAAGCATTTTGGAGTCAGAAGCCTGCAACTCTTCATACACAAATGCAGCTCCGTGGCAAAGCGATCCTCCAGCATGGAGGTCTTTATCATTTTGAGTTTATAAAGGGATGTAATGTACAGGACTGCTATCTCATTTTGAGTCAACCCTTTTGTAAGCCGTTCGGCATATTAGCTAACTCGTTCAAGAGTTTGTAATAGATGTTCATTATCAATAAAGAGAACTTTTCTATGTTTCAAATCTGTATTTTAATTTATCTGCGTACTCTGAGTATGTGCTTGCTATGCAAATCATTAAAGCCTTGTGCGGGCGCAAATCCAGGCCCGCACGGCGGTCACGACATGGGGGACGCCTCGGGGCGTGACACGTGGGGAGCTGCTACTCTTGCCTTTTTATACGCCAATCTGACAGAATTTGTGAGATCCAATCGCAAGAGTATTTGTGGATGTATTTCACTGATTCAGGTACGAATGAAAGACATTAAAAAGTTAGAGTAATTTTATACGCAAATTTTGTTTGTACTCATGTCATATTTTTGTTTTATAGTTTTGGTCCTACGAGCACTTCTATATTGGTAGGCCTGTTACCAGCATTCTCAGTGATGTTGGAGTATTTTCAGTTGCTATGCGCTGGCCTACAGATGTAGTGGATTATCAACACTACCAATATAGGAGTGTATCACTTTATCGTAGCCAATTTGATACACTGCAATATCATGAGGTAATTTTTAAATATGCAATAAATATCTTTAAATCATTTAAGTTTTGATCGTAGATAAACATCACATCTAATTGATACAATATCTTTAAACAGGTTACCTAGTTACCTTACTCACTTGAACCTGATGCTCCAGAAATCAAGAGGACATCATATGCATTTACTTTACACAGATCTCATATTATATATGATCGGTTCACCGTGTACCATCCGGCAGACCGTGTTCTTCGGCAATTCAGAATGAGTCCAATAATTCCCGATGATCCACCGACAGTCGGTTATGAGGCATCAAATGCATTACAACGAATCCTTGGTCTCGTTGTTGACTGGAATAATTGGTTCGAGAATTATAGTGTGAGGGACATGTCTCCCAGACTAAATTCTGCTGAGGAATGTAAGTTATAAGTTACTCATTATTCGTACTGATTTAGTATAAATAGTTTGCTAAAATTTTGTTTACATTTTGCAGACATGGGTAGCCTGGACTATAGGCAATGGTGGGGATGCCCTCTTATGAGCAACCGAGTATACCACTATGAGGAGCAAAGGTTTAAGAGTAGATCCGTAGACGATTCTACTCTGCGTGCTTTTGCCGATGGAATGCATGATTTGGTATGACTTCATTATACTTTCAAAAATACATATACATAGATATGATAAATATATTAATTTACAAGTTTCAAATTTCAGAGTGGTGTATACCGACAACATTTACAACGACCTCATATGGAGGAACTTGTGACTCGTCGTCTTATGGAGGAACTTGTGACTCGTGTTGAGCATCTGGGTATTGGACGGGAACCGGAAATGCCTCTAGTACAATCCCGTCTTCCACCGGACTATCCGATCGGCTTAGTACGACAGAGACACTCTCGTCGTCGTCGGAGGGATACTGCAGAGGACCAGTATGCTGGAGCGGGCCCGAGTGACCAGTATGCTGGAGGGAGCCCGAGTGACCAGTATGCTGGAGCGGGCCCGAGTTACAAGTATGCTGGAGCGGGCCCGAGTGACCAGTATGCTGGAGCGGGTCCGAGTTACCAGACTGCTGGAGATGAAAGCTACCAGATATTCACACAATTTTTTTCGACTCCATCAGCACCGCTGCCTACCCAAACTCAACAAGACGAGGACGAGGATGAGTAGATAATTTGTAATATTGTATGATTGTAATATTTGTATAATTGTAATGGTTTTTTATTACAATATTTGGGTATTGAACAATTATAGTTTACTCTCACGGTTGACTAGTACATCTTCTTCGGTTGTGTCCCATAGCACCACAATTACTGCAACGTAGATCCCTTGTCGATGAATCCCGGGGTTTGATGCGGTTCTTCTTTGGTCTTCCGGCTTTGCGTCTTACATCTGGCACCCCAATTTGTCCTCTTACCAAAGGAGCTCGGATCTTGGAGGGAACTGGAATTGGCTCCATTTTTGGTGCGTATACACTTTTCAAGGTTTTCGTCGAAAATACTGCAGGATAAAAATTATCAATACTAATATTGCAATATCTACAAACAAAACATGCATGTATACATGGTATATAAGTATGGTACCATCTAAAACATGTACAAGATCTGTCAGTTATATTAACAACATAGGTTTTACTTGTTGCCCGGTCTATTATTTCAAACTTATAACTATCAATAGCTAATATTTTTAGGTGATTATTCTCTTTGATAATAGAAGCCATGTTCTTTAACATCTTCGGACAATAATCTGTGTCTATATTTTCAGTATTCTTTCTACGATTGTCATGAAGTGTAATAATCTTGGCTCTAATACCATTGAGAAGTATTGTTATTGGCTTATCTCGTAATTTCTTAATCCAGCTATTGAAATATTCAGCAAGATTAGAAGTGTTAATATCTAATCTAGGACAAGTAGCATATGTTGTTATCCAATGTTCAAATCGACGACTTTCATCGTTTACACCAATAAGCCAATCGTACAAAATTATGTTCTCGGCTTTAATTATATCAAACTCACTCTCTGCATCCGTTTTATTATATGATCTAGCAAGCGAGTCTAACAAGTGTTGAAATACTTGTTCTTTGGTAACTTTTTTCATTTTTTGTTTAAAATGTTGAATACAAAAAAAAATGAGGAGATGCAGGAAAAATAGCACGAACAACATTTATTAATCCCTTTTGCTTGTCAGATATAAATAAAATTGTACTCCAATCATTAAAACAACTTTCAAAAGATATTTTAAGAGAATTTAAAAACCAAGACCAAGAATCACTATTCTCACCTTCAGCAATAGCATAAGCTATAGGATATAATTGATAGTTAGGATCGTGAGCACAAGCAATAAATAAGATACCTTGATATTTAGACGAAAGAAATGTAGCATCAATACTAATAATTGGTAAACATCCCCTTAAAAATCCATCAATACATGACTTAAAACAAATAAAAATTCGTTGGAAGCTATTATTTTTGGCAATTTTAATAAAACATGTACTACCTGGATTTGTCTCCATAATTCTATAACAATACTCCTCAAGACTAGCTTATGCCTCATCATAACTACCATTAATTTCAGCTAATGCTGTCTCTCGGGCTCTCCATGCTTTGGAATAACTAACTTGTATACGGTGCTCCCTATATATATCTTTAACAATTTGTGATGGACTGTATGACTGGTTATCTCTAATAATGTCAATTATCATGGTCTTAATCCATGAAGCGGTAGCTAGTCGATGACGTCCTGTACTAAGTCTTCCTAAACAAGAATGACGATTTTCTAATGTACTAACTTTAACTATATCGCTATTTCCAATAGATTTGACATATACTCTCCAATTACAATTCGGTTGATCACAACTATATATAATTCCACGAGCATTATTCATAACACTAGTTGAACAACTAAAATTATATTTAATTGCTAAATTACTTATAAAGCTTCTAAAGTGAGAACGACTAGGAAATGATTGTCCCTTAAATACTTCATCAGTGATAGCTTTTACAACATCATCATCTACCGTATAATCTATATTTTCAACTAAATCATCACTATTTCCATCGTCGTTGTCACTATCATCATTATGGTTAGATTCATCTGATGAATGACCTTCTTGGATAAATGAAACTATTTGTTGAGAAGAACTAGCACCCGAACTAACATGCTGATATTCAGAAAAGTATTCATTATTTCTACTATCTAAGGTTGCTGCTACTTTAATAATATATATTTTTATATACCGTGATTGTGAATTAATCTCAAGAATATAATTCCATGCATCTTCACTATCTATCAAAAAACAATTAGAACAAAATATAGACTTCAGAATAAAATCATAATGAATAGAACAACGTTCAATAATATGATTACATATATTTTCAAAACTAATATTCGGATAAGTTGAAAAAATTATACTTTCTCCTCCTTCGTAATTTAACCCATTTACTTTACCGCCGTACGAGCATACAATTCTTACGCTACGATCCATGACGGTTGAGAACTTTTGCTACAGAAAACTCAAATGAACTTTAGCTGCAGGCAAAACTTTGACTGAAGCTTTGCTAGTGGCAGAGAGACAGATAGAGTGTTGGAGACTTTGCTAGAGGGAAGAGAGAAAATAGAGTGAGTGTGAGATAATTTGGTTGAGATAGAAAATATATAGAGGGAGAGTGTTGAATGTAATAGCCGTTGTGCAACGGCTAGGTGTGGGAACGGATCCTTACTCGCCAACTCAGTTGGCGAGCAGAGTGCAACGGTCACTGCCCCGCCAACTCAACATCACTCGCCAACTGAGTTGGCGAGCGGCCTCTCGAGGAGTGCGTCCCGCCAACTTAGTTGGCGAGCTACTCTCGACCACTGCACCCTGCCAACTGAGTTGGTGGGTCCTCCTCCTCCATAGAATTTCATCAAACATTTCCCTTTTCCTATAATTTTATATAAATTTATTACTTTATACGAAAAAATTCGTAAGATTGTAGATACTCTATAACATTTTTCTCTATTCTTTCCCAGGAGACTTATCTATTTTATTTCTTGTACAAAATTTTCAGTCGTGGACATCTAAAAATTTGTCATCGCATAAAGAACTTGTGTGTATCCGCGGAGACTCAAATCCAATCAAACCCATATTTGTCTCATGTCTGTGTTCATTGATCACTTGGATTGATGGTTGTTGATAAAAAACAACTGAATTAAAAAATAAAAAAATTATTGGGATACTATATCTTTTGATGGGGACATTAAAATTTTGGCAGTCCTTAATATAGACATGATTAAGTAAAATTTTGACAGTTCTTGTTATATTGAACTATAAAAAATTTGACAATTTTATGCATATCCAGAATTGTTAAAAAAAGAATTTTTTTTTTTATGATTGTTGATTGTCTTGAATATGAAATGGAACCGTCAAAATTTTGATAGATTTGTTAAAATTTTAAAAAAATTATAATATTATCAACAAAAAGTTATAGTGCCCCTAGAGATAAAAATAAATAATAAATAATCCATGAATTTATTATCTTTAAATAATAATTACTGTAACTTAGATAAGGTACCTAGCTGCTTTCCCTCCCCACATCAAAATTCACTTCTCCCCCGTAACGCATGGACTCCTTACTATCTCCACCCACCATCACTTCCTCCTCCACTTCCACTCACTTCCTCCTCCACTTCCTTCCCCCCATCTCCCAGAGCCCAACATTCCTCCTCCCGAAACGAAGAACAAGGAGGCTTCCCTCCCTCTCCATCAACCCCCTCCGCTCCTCCTACCCAATCAAGAAGCAGCACTTCTCCAGCCCTGACGAGGAAGACGAGGAGGACGACGACGACGACGACGACGAGGCCGAGGCCGCCGAAGAGTACGACCTCGTCGATGGTTTGTCCGAAGAGGAGGAAGAGGACGATGAGGAGGAGGAGGGGGGTGGCGCGGCGGCGGAGACCGCCGCTCCGCTGTTCGAGGAGCACAAGTGGCAGAGGGTCGAGAGGCTCTTCGAGCACGTGAAGGAGTTCGGCGAGGACATCATCGACTTCCAGGAGCTGGCCAGCATATACGACTTCTCCATTGATAAATTTCAGGTTTGCTTTCTTTTTGTACACGATGAAGTTGAGGTTGTTATGTTTGCTAAAATGCCCTACGCAAATACAGTGTTTGGTTGCTTGAATTTGAATGATGCAATTAGGACCGCGGATGCAACTAATCTAGAGTTTTATCGGATTTTGTATAAAGACACTACAAAAATGAATCGGGGCTAGCCCAGTATTGGTGTAGTCCACTCAGGCTAGTCCAAATTTTACTAGGGTAATCCACCCTCTTCACCTCCCTCCTCCTACTCCTCCCCCACCCTCACCCCTCTCCGGCCTCTCCTCTTCCCTCCTCCCGCGATTCTTTGCCTCTCCGCGTCGTCGACCTCGCCATCGACCGAGTCGCCGCCGCCAAGCCGCACCTCGAGCACCTTCCCGTCGGCTTAGTCACCACCGGAGTCTTCCTCGGAGGGACGGCGGAGGCAGGCGAGGTCGGCTCCCGTCGGCTCCGTCACCCCCACCCCCTCCCTCCTCCTCCTCCCGCTCCTCCGCCCCCCTTCGACCGCCTCCTTCTGCTCCTCCGCTCCTCTCCTCTCCGGCCTTCTCCTCCTCCTCCTCCTCTCCAGTCCCTCTCCTCCTCCTCCTCCCACTTCTTCCGCTCCTCCGCCTTCGTGTCACCTCGCGTAGTCCTCCCCTACGGACCTGTCAAAATTTTGACAATCCTACCAATTGGAAAGACTGTCAAAATTTTGACAGTCCTAAAAAATTAACATATTTTTTTAGGACTGTCAAAATTTTGATGGCCCTTCCAATTGTTAGGACTGTCAAAATTTTGAAAGTCTTTCCAATTAGTAGGACTATCAAAATTTTGACAATCCTGATTATAAAAAAAATCAATTGGAAGTGGGCAGTCTGGTGAGTAATTTTTGGGAGTGGCAAACTTGTAATTATCAAGGGTAAAAATTTGGGCTGTCCTGAGTTTTTTTTGTAGTGCCTTTATCAAAGGCCTTTTATCGGGGCACATCCCACTACATAGTATAAAAGCCAACTTTTTATTTTTTCCTTTTCATATTTTGCTTCTTTCCTATCCCAAATTTCAAATATGTCAGGGTTTCATGTTCATGCATAAATTTCATCCTCTAGGGACTAAAATATGGTTTATGATTTATTTTTGGAGAATTTCTGAATTTTCAAACCCATTCTAGCGTTTTGAACTTTGAAAATTCGTGCACAGTCGTGATCGGGACGATGATGTGTTATGTCAAATTTTTTGATAGTCCTATAATACACAAAAAATTGCAACAAATGTTTGACAATCCTTTATGAAGTTAGGAAGTTAGGACTGTCAAAAAATTTGACAGTCCTAAGTATCCAGTAGGTTATGTAAGATATAATAATTGGATGATTCATTATTGAAGAAGAGATTACATATATAGGATTGAACTCTTCCTTATTCTTCTATCCAATATGGGACTAAAGTCCAATACATAATAATACTTATACTTAACATCCTCTCTCAAGCTGGAGCATAGATATCAATTATGTCCAGCTTGTTATATAGAAAATGAACACGAGGACCTAAAAAGGACTTCGTGAGAATATCTGCTATCTGATCTCCAGTTCTCACATGGTGAAATGTTATCGTCCTCTTTTGGTATTCATCACGGACGAAGTGGATGTCGATCTCAATATGTTTCGTCCGTTCATGAAATACGAAATTGGTAGCAATGTGGATGGCTGACTGATTATCACACCACATATCTGCTGCTTTCAATCCTGCTTCTTCACCCAGCTCCTTTAGAAGATGCTGCAGATATAATATCTCTGCTGTGCCATGAGCAATAGCTCGGTATTATGCTTCTGAATTTGATCGTGAGACCACACTCTGCTTTTTGTTCTTTCACGATACTAAGCTTCCGCTAATAATTACCGAATAACCAGATGTTGATCTTCTATCTGTAAGATTTGTACCCCAGTCAACGTCTGTAAAGCACTCAAGATGAGTATGCCCCTGATTCTCCATCCGAATTCTTTTTTTCGGATTCTGGACTAGATAGCGCAAGATATTGAGAACTGTCTGCCAATGCGAAACTCGTGGAGAAGCCATAAATCTACTCGCGACACTTACAGCAAAGAAAATGTCTGGACGAGTCATGACAGTCAAATAGTTGAGTTTTTCAACCACCTGACGATACTGATCAGGATTGGACATCAGTATCCCCTCATCGGGAAGTAACTTTACCCCTGGATCCATGGGTGAGGTTGCTCCCTTAGCTTGCATCATTCCTCCTTAAGTTAGAATGTCAAGCACATATTTTTGCTGAGACATTACGATGTCTTGATTTTCCCTTGTGATTTCAATACCCAAGAAGTATTTCAACGACCCCATATCTTTGGTTTGAAACTGCTCACCTAGAAACATTTTCAGCCCTGCAATATCCTGGCTGTCATCTCCCGTAATCATAATGTCGTTAACATAGACACTAAATAGTATCCTTCCAACTGATGTTTATTGGTAAAATACCGAATGATTCTTCTTCGATTGATACATGCCAAATTGGGTAACATGTGTAAATCGTCCAAACCAACCATGAGGTGATTGCTTGGGACCGTAGAGGGCCTTCCGCAGATGACATACTTTACCTTTTCTTTCAACGAACCCAGGAGATTGCATGGCATATTTCTTCGTCAAGATCCCCACGGAGAAATGCATTCTTCACATCCAGCTGAAGTAATGGCTAGTCATAGCGGATGACTAATGCCGGGAGCACGAGTACAGAGGTCATCCTGGCAACTAGGAAGAATATTTCAAAATAATCTCATCATAAGTCTGTGAATATTCCTTAGCCACCAGACGAGTTTTCAGACAACCAAGAGTGCCATCCGGTTCCACCTTGATTGTGAACACCTATTTGCAATCTACCGCCTTCTTACCAGTACGCAAATCCACCAAGTCCCAAGTATGGTTCTCCTGAAGCACATGCATCTCCTCTTCCATAGCGGCGGGCCAACTAGGATGTTTGAGCCCTTCCTTTACAAAATCGGGAATATGAATCCCGTCAATAGTAGCCACCAAGAACTGAGTCTGACTCCTGAGCCCTTTGTAGTTGTCGACATACAAAGGATGGTTGCGACATGCACGATGGGGACGAGCCGATATATCAGATGGTGATGAATCCGTGGAGCTGGAGGAGGACGATGGCTTTACGGCTGTGGGCACCATTAGTGATGCTTGTTCTGTCGGAGCTGGTGAGACTAGCGATATCGGTTTTGACTAAGCCGGTCCGTCGGACCGGGAGATTGGTTCGGCAGGAGAGCGCACCATTACGGGGGCTGCTGTGTTTGAACTGGATACAACAGGAAATCCTCTTCTGGGTAAACTTTGGGAACATAATATGGAGTTGGTGGGAGTGCAGGAAACTCGGTTTCGACAAAGGTAACACCCCGAGACATAAAATACTTCTTCAAGGTTGGAAAAAAATAATGATACCCTTTCTGATCCTTCGGATGCCCGAGAAAAATATACTTGATTGTCTTCGGATCCAATTTAGAAAAAGTACGTCGGGTATCCTGAACGTAACGTAAGCAGCCAAAAATTTTGAGAGGTAGAGAAAACGACACACGATTGGGATATAACCGAGAAAATAGAGTATTGCTATTGAAAACAGAAAATGACATGCGATTGATAAGATAAAGCTATAAGGACCGCATCAGACCAAAATTTTCTGGGAGTACATGCATGAAACATAAGAACACGTGTTGTGTCCAAAAGGTGGCAATTTTTGCTTTCGGTCACACCATTCTGTTGTGGTGTTTAATGACAGTAAGTTTGATGGATGATGCCATTTCTAGGTAGATAGGAATTGAACTCACAAGACAAATACTCACGACCATTGTCACTCCGAAAATACTTAACAGGAACCCCAAATTGGGTTTTGATTTCCGCATTAAAATTGCACCAAATATCAAATAATTCAGAGTAATTTTTCATCAAGTAGACAAAGGTAACACGTGAGTAGTCATCAACAAAGTAAACAAAATACTTGAAATCCATCACGTATTCAATAAGGCAAGGCCTCCATACATCAGAATGCACTAACTCAAGATACAACTTTATTTAAACTCATCGGATAGGGTTAGCCAAACTACATGACTCACAATGAAAAGAAACTTGAAAATCTAATATGAACACATTTTCTGGAGAGCTTGGATAGATGAGTGACCTAACCGACAGTGCAACTCAAATGGAACGAATGTCACGCTGGCATAAGCAACAAAAGAATTCATGTCAAACAGGTACAAGTTTCTAGCCACATGGCCCTTATTGATAGTCTTTTCAGTCTTCAGGTCCTGAAAAACACAACCATTAGGAAAAAAATATTACCGTGCATTGTAAGTCATGTGTAATCCGACTAATTGATAGTAAACTGAATGAGTTTTCAGGTGTATGCAGTACTAAAGTGAGTGGTAGACCAGAAGAAAGACATGTACTTCATTTTCCATGAACTTTCAGTGAACTGCCATTCACAACAGTAATATAGGTCATACGACCCACCGATATATAATTTCATAACATACCTGCGTCGCCTGTCATGTGATAAGAAGCACCAGAGTCAATCATCCACTGCTTTGATGTTACCACACACACTGCTGAATATCCGGCTGTGGATCCAGATGTAGATGCATCAATACGATGCCGAGCTTGAAATTCAGCGAATTCTACATGTCTTTGCAGTCATTTATACGGATTGCCCTTCATCATCATGAGCATCCGATGCAATATTGGCAGTGTATGCTTTGGGACACTGCCACTAAAAATGGCCAGATTGTCCGCAGTTGAAGCATGTCCGCGATCGTCCTCCATCACGTCCGCCATTGCCTCTTCCACCATCACAGCCAGCAGGCCGGCCACCACGTCGACTACCACGACCCACACAAAATCCACCACGAGCAGCACCCAAGGCAGATCGATCAGTAGCTACATCACTCTTGTCATTGCCGACTACTTTTGCTGTCCGTAGAACACGAAAGTGGACTTCCAGCAGAGATGGAACCTCGGTCCCAGCAATAATCTGAGACCATGTAGAGTCAGCATCAGATCAAAGGAAGACAAGATACGTCATGATATACACCTGCTGACGTTGAGTCCTTGTCTCATTGATGAGACAAATCGCAATTTTCATCAAACACAATTGCTAGGACCTTTCATAACTCCTTCACCGAATCTGTATTCTGAATCATGTCCTTAACCGATGGTTCCATTGAATTCATTGACTGTGTAAACAATTTACTGTCATCCGTCTTCCACTGCTCGTATGTGGGATCATTCACTGCTGGGGGTTGTCAGTCAGATGTTTTGACAACCGCATTCCTCGAAGCATCTTCTCGACCTTCTTGTGCCATGTTGAGTAACCATCCAGTCTCTCTAGTCGTCGATCGACAAGTCAAATCGATGAAACCGTCGTACCAGTGCTCGGTGTCCCCGCCACTGCATTTCCCATACTGGTGTTGTCAGCACTTCTACTCGCCTCAGTGTTGGTCATCTTTCAAGTTCTCGATCCGACTATCGATAATCGTCATGACCCGTAATTTACATCAATCTTGCCAATGCGCGATCAACGTTGCGAGACCTGGCTTGCGCAATGTTGGCAGAGGTTCGAATGTGGTTCACATAAGCCAGGACAGAGATACAATCCATGTTGCTCTCTGTTGGATCCTGATGTGGATATCGGACCAGGAACAAAGATTCACACAAATTGCCAAGTCTGCTCTCTGTTAACTTCTGATGCCATTGTCGAAGTTCATGCAAACAAACCATTGTTTACCCTCCAAAGAATGTCAACGTACATTTTTTTTATAGATCTAGGATTGGGTGACGACTGCGATGGAATGAGGGTTAGGGTTTGGGAACATAGAAGGGGGGAAGATCGTTAGGGGGGTGCTGCCGCTGGGGCATGGGCGTCGGGGGGGGGTGCCGCTCGGGAGGGGGCAAGGGGGTTGCTGGCGCTCGGGCAGGTGCGGGCGGGGGAGGGGAGTTGGGGGGCTGTCGCTCGGGCATTGGCGGGGGGAGGGGGGAGGGGCTGATCGACGGGGGGAGAGAATATTTTTAAATCTTTTGGGAGAGAGAGAGAGGATGATATGGCTCTGATACCATGCAAGATAGAATAATTGGATGATTCATTATTGAAGAAGAGATTACGTATATATTGGAGAAGATTGGCCTCTTATTCTTCTACCCGATGTGGGACTAAAGTCCAATACATAATAATACCTATACTTAACAGGTTAAAATTAGGACTGTTAAAAATTATGACAGTCCTGGCTAATTTGAGGACTGTCAAATTTTTTTATAGTACTTACTATGGTTAGGACTGTCAAATTTTTTGTTAGTCATAGGAATCCAGTATGTTTAAATTAGGACCGTCAAAATTTTTGACAGTATGACTATCGGATGGACTGTCAAATATCTATTTTGACTGTCAATTTTTTTGACAGTCCAAAGAATCTAGTAGGTTTTAATTAGGACTGCCAAATTTTTTGACAGTCCTAGAATACTAAATCAATTTCAACACAGTCCTGACTCAAAATTTGACATTCCAATGATGTTCAAAAATTGGCCAAAATATTTTCCAGAAGTAGGATACAAAAGATATGCATAACATTAGATTCAACATCAATCTCACAATCAACATCACATTTCAAAATAACATCACACAATTAGATCAAAGTTTCACTACTAACAAAGTTTCACAAAATATATCGTCTAAGTACCAAAAAAAGTTACGAACCCAACAAAGTTTCATCAACCCATCAACCCAACACGTTTAATTACAAATTTAAAAGTTTCTAATTATCATGTCGACTCTTTGTACGACGCTCCCGATCTTCGAGGAACGAAAAATCAGTAGTGTTGTCGATGTTGTGGAATTGCTCACCAACTTCAACATAGTTCTTGCCATTGCAACTGACGAGACTTTTTCCTAACTTTTTGGCTTTCTGAGCCTGTATGAGAAGCACGCAAAAAAATCAGCAACCTTAATAAACAAATCAAAATCTTATAATTCAACAATTTATTCCTCACTATCTCCAACAGTGCATCATACAAGACTGTGCATCATACAAGACTGATTTGGGTGGGAGAGGGACTGCTACCCGCACATTCCGCCTCTTCGATTCTCAGGGTTCAAAAGCATACCATGTCCGGTCTTTGCATAGTTTGTCATGTAGTTCTCGCTACAATCCAACATCTCAACCACCGGGTGTCGTTCGGATGCACCGATAACATGACTTTGCCACTCAGAGAAGAAGTATGAGACCTAGTGGTACACCGGCGGGACATAGTTTAACGGTTTCGTCTCCCTCGCAACAGTCACCAATTTTAATGTGCACTTCGGTATCGTTTGTACATAGCTAAACTGACAAAACACTCTACCAGGCATATAAGACTCCTTAATATCATGATAACTTATCTGACCATGAAATATAGTGACTGGTTGCAATGGATGGCTACTATTCCGTATATCCCGATATGGATGCCAAACTATCAATAACACGGTACAATGATCATAATTTAAGTTAGTAATTAATTTTATCTCCTCTACCGGCATATCTTCAATTGCAATACGTAGGACGACCAACATATGCAGACGTTTGGCATCTTCCTTAGCCGGCTTCCATCTGTACATTCTAGGCATGTGCTCGTCATAACCGCTATTAAAGGTAGCCCTCTTCAACATCGGAAAGTGCTCGTATACCCATGTATTGCACTTCTTTCCGTGGTTGATGGTCGTTAAGCGAGCTATCCTGAAAATTAAACAATGGAATGAAACTAGAAATATAAAATATAATTATTCAAAACAAAAGTTAATTTATAATAACATAATGAACTTGCCGGATCGTTTCATATTTGATATGCAATGTGGTTATCGATCGACAACAACAAAGAGCAACCGGTTGGACGCGTCTTCTCGGCTGGATAAGATATGGAATTATCACCCCTCCATTCTCGGACAATAGGTACGTCGTCATCATCAGAGGAAGAAGAAGCATGACTAGTAACCGGTTTCTTCGAACGATTTACATGTTTCGTTCCACGTTGTCTAACTTAAAAGGGTGCTTCGGGTTCTGCGATAGTTATTGATTTCTCAATAACTCATCATGGCGTACCTTGCGCTCTGATGCAGTATGATATTTTCTTTTAGTACCTGCGTCGAGGTTCTTCTTCTTCGGGTCATGACTATAAAATAAAGAAATAATTAAAGTAAATTGACAAAGAATTAAATTGAACATAGAGGACCCAGTACTGTAGAAACAGTCATGTACGTTTTCAGGATTGTAGAAATCTTCTACAGTCCTGTGTTATTTTAGCCCGTGGCCATGGCAAAAATCCAAACCCTAAAATCGATAGAATCATCAAAAACACGATAATAGTTCATCCAAAACCTACATTATGATACTACAATATGATATCAGATAAAACAAGGATTATGATGCATTTTTTGTTAAAAAGAAATAAAAATTAACAATATACAAAATGAAGAGACGGAGAAGATTTGTATTTTGATTGTGAATAACCTTTGGGTGCCATCTCCGAAATTGGGAAGAAGATTGGAAAGAAGATTATAGTTTTGGTGAAGATGGAGGTGGTGTAAAAGGAAGGAGTTTAGTATTTTGAAGAGAGAGAGAGTGAAAGTTAGAATGAATAGGTTTGGGGGTGGGCTAGCCTCAATCCTGGCTAGCCCCGAGTAGAGTGCCTCGGTAAAAACCCCTTATCTATCTATACTACTATATAATAGGAAAAATTAATGCTTCACAGTGGAATTTTTTATTCATAATATGTATACTAATTAAATTTAATGGCCAACTAGGTAATTACGTATAGAAAAATAGTTAAGAGGGCTGTCTTTGCTCTTCCAAAGTCTCATTCATAACCCCAATTAATGACAAGGTTGTGAAAACGTTAGGCGCTAGTCGGGCGGGTACCTGCCGCCTAGCGCCTAGTCCGCCAAGACGGCTGCCTAGGTGGCCGCATAGATATAGGCGGTTCAAAAGATATTATAAAAAATTCAATAAACATTAAAAGTTGCATAAAATGTCTATAAAACCCCATAACATGCATAGTCAGGCATGGGGGGAACTAGGCAGACGCATAGACGGGCATCAGGCGGACATCAGCTGCCTAGCGCCTAGACGTCGCCTAGGCGGCCGTCTTTTAGAACATTGATTAATGATGACGTCTACTTCAAAATGATATTAACATGGGACACTCTCTCATAAATTACTATAAAGTGGACAGAGAAAATAATAAAATCCTATAGTAACTCATGAATTCTTAATTTTTAAACTCGGCAATGACAAGCCATTGGGTTACATGCATCTCATCCCTTGATTTTTAAGGACCTAAAATAAAAAAATAAGTACACTTTCAAGGACCTAAACATAAAATAAGTCTACGTGTCATATCCATATTGCAAGTTCTTACTTTGAGCATTTATTAATGTGTTATCATGTGCTCTTAGGGCACATGTTAACATAATTCAATAATCAAGGTTCTAAACGGCAGTAGGCGGGTGCGCGACGGAGAGTCCGCCTACTGCCTAGGCCGCATAGGCACCGCCTAGACGGTTGATACATTTTGAACATTTTTTTTACTATTTTACCTTTTTGTGTGTGCATAATATGCATATTTTAAAGGTATTTCATGCGTAACTAAGTTGTAGAACAAATATTTGTGAAATTTTAGTCTTGTAAAAGTGAGCCATAGGTCCATAATGCTTGCAAAATTTTTTGGACAAAATATCTTGTTAGGTATTGCTCCGTCTAGACGTCCGCCTACACCTCTCACCTCCTACCGCCAGACCACCGTTGGCTGCCTACTCTATGGTCTACAATAAAAGCGGTGTGGAGAGAGACCGCCTACCGTCTAGGCGGCCGCTTCAACCACCATTTAGAACACTGCCAATAATAACTGTCCATAAACAATTATAACAATTGAGAAACTCAAAAGTTAATTGTTTTAACAAATAGAACATGAGAGAAGGTAAGTGCCACTATCGTTGTTGACTACCGAAGAGGAAGTAGTGTTTTTTCTTTCTCTTTTACATATTGTTTGGGAAGGAGAAAAATGGAGGGAAGGAAAAAGTAGAGGAGAAAATGAAAAGTGATGATATTTGGGAAGGAGGGATTGAAAATGGGGGAGAGGAATTTGAGAGAAAAAAAATCATGTGCCCCACTAAAGTTTTTTTTCTTCCAAAAGTGGGAAAAAAATGGATATGAACCTCAACCTAATGAGCAAAGAACCTTTTAAAGGATATGAACCCACCCCTTTTTAGAGGTGAAGTTACTGTTGTCACTTGGTTGCCTGATTGCTGATTCCTATTCATGGAAATGAATTCATTTATAAACTGAGTAACTCCAATTTCTCATTTTATATAAAAGTGAGAATTGTGATTATGAAGTGAAATTCCAACTCCTAAATTCATGTGAACGATGTCAATTGGTCCAATTACCGAACTTCCCAATTAAAAGTCGACCAAACAGGCTATATTGTTTTTCTTACATATTTTAAATTCTAGGTCCATACTGCCATTGGAATAATGCAATAGAAATCTATTTTTTCATTTTTCTTTGACGTTTGAGTGAGAAAAGGAAGAATGCCTGAATTTCTGAAGAGCACAGCAAGTTGCCTAGTGCATTGATTAATTGTTTTTTCAGTAACTATCAGTTAATAAAGTGAGCAAATTGCTGTAGCTTTATAACTTTGGCCTAATGAATATTAACTTATTTACTAGTTTCCATATTCTTATAATGGATTATATGTCACTTTAGTTGTATTTGAAACTTTCAAGCATGAAGATCTGCTTCATTTGCAAGGATGATCTTCCTTCTTTATCATCATCTTAAGTTAGGTCTAAATTGGTTTCAAATTTAAGCATTGTTTCTACTTCTACTGGTGAAATGATTTAGTACTAGTGCATATTTGTTTCAGGTATTCAGTTGCACAGTTGCACTAGTTCGGTCCTAATAGTTGTGGATCACGAGACAGAGAACAGTTATGGCAATGTCTTTTTCTGGTTACCATGAACTCAAAAAAGCAAAAAACTAAAGCCCAATCCAGCTCACAAAAAAGCAACCATCCTATGTAAGGGAAATAAATCTAATGATTGCCTTGTTCTTATATTTTAGGTGAATTAGTTTCTACTTTACTAGCTATATTAAAGGGCCTATTTGCTTTCTTAAATATTTACGTAAAATTGAATCTCAGTACCCTGACAATTTAATGGCATCTCTCATCGGCTGTACCTAATATTATTCTCTATTTTTTTGAAATTTTTGTAGCGTTTGGCTATCCAATCTTTTCTGAGAGGTTCTTCAGTTGTAGTTTCTGCACCAACAAGCAGTGGAAAGACATTGATTGCTGAAGCAGCGGCAGTAGCTACGGTTGCCAGGAAAAGACGGCTCTTTTATACGACCCCCTTGAAGGCTCTATCCAATCAAAAATTTCGCGAGTTTCGGTATATGCATTTTATTAAGGCCCCTTTCTGCTCCCTCTGGAGCATCTAGCAATATCTGTAGACTGGCAGACAAGCATATGTTTGATCATATGGTTATTGTTGTTAGTAAAATTGTTGGAATGAAACATTCTTGAACCTGCTGTCTGTACTTAATCAAACTATTTGGTAGCTTCATATGTATTCTATATGTTTAATGTGTTAGTGAGCAATCAAATGTCTACTTCCCTCTAGTAAAATATTAAACATATTTTTCTAATAAAGATTTGATTTTATTATAAAAGATTCATGTTGATCTCAAGTTGTTCAACACAATTCCTTATATAGTGAGCTATTTTATTCTTTGTAACCTGGTCATTGGAGCTAATTTAAATATCAGTATTAACTAATAGCCATATTTACTTATAAAGCCTAAGGACTGCGTGCATGCACATCATGGATGATTCAATACAATAATGACATTTCATTGATTTAGTCTACAACTTTACATGATTTATGATACTCTGCCATCGCTATTCTCTACACAGCACCTCTTTTGCCTCTTGTTTTTTTGCATCGGTTAGTTGAATATTATTCTTGATCTGCCTGCATACCATTACAGAAATACATTTGGGGAAAATAGCGTCGGCCTTTTAACTGGAGATTCTGCTGTCAACAAAGATGCACAAGTACTGATCATGACGACAGAGATCCTACGAAACATGCTGTATCAGAGGTACTCATTTGTCAAGGCTTTCTTGTACAAACTCTGGAATAGTGTCAATATGTATCCAAGGTTATGAAAAGCACTAGGCGCTAGTCGGACGGGCACCCACTGCCTAGCGCCTAGCCCGTCTAGACGGACGTCTAGGCTGTTCAAATTTTTTTAATTTTTTTTTTCTTCAAAAAACCTACTAAAAATTGCAAAACAAGTCCATAAAACACCCAAAACATGCATAGTCGGATGTCGACGGGACTAGGCAGGTGCCTTGGCGGCCATTGTGTAACCTTCATGTCAAGAATTTAAATTAGATTAATGAGAAGTCAAATTCAATTTGGATTGTTCTTCATAAGAAGAGAAATCCAAATTGAATTGGTTAAGGGCACAATGGTCAATTCACCATAATAATATCTTGACAACTCACTCTTCCCCTCTATATAAACACCTCCCCTCCTTCTTCACTCACCATCCCTCATCTCCCCTCAACCTATATTAGCAAGGGATATGAGTCCTCATAAGGTAATCCTTGATCCTCTTCAAATTTTTAACTCTAACTAGGATAAGTGTATATATATATATATATATATGTGTGTGTGTGTGTTCAAGAAGGGGGGGAGAAGCAGTGGCTGCAGCAGAGCAGCAGCTGCAGCAAGCAGAGCAGTAACTGCAGCAGCAGTAGCATGCAGCAGCTGCAGCAAGCAGCAACATGCAGCAGAGCAGCAGCTGCAACAAGCAGTATATATTTATATATATATATATATATATATATATATGTATACTATATATGTATCTATATATGTATATTGTATCTACATATGTATCTATATACCTTATATATATGTATATATGTATTTATATATGTATCTATATATCTATGTATCTATATATATGTATACTCTATATTATCTATATATGTATACTATATATTATCTATATATGTATACTATATATCTATGTATCTATATATAATATATTGTATCTATATATATATATATATATATATATATATATATATATATATATGTATACTATATATTATCTATATATATATACAATATATCTATGTATCTATATATATATATGTATACTATATCGTATCTATATACGTATCTATATATCTTATATATATGTGTATCTATGTATTTATATATATATATCTATGTATATGTATCTACATATATGTGTATCTATATATATATACTATATATGTATGTATCTATACATAAGTATCTATAAATATATCTTATATATACATTATTTTTATATTTAAGTTTTTATATAAATATTTGTCCCATTTATAAACCAGAAATAGCATAAAATTGATCTAGAAATCTAGTGGGTTGAATTTACTTAATTATTCTTAATTATTTCACCAATTAATGTGAATTATTCATGATATAGGTTATCTGGACCCCGTCACACACTCTGACTTGTTTCACCCGCTTTGTACCCCAGACGAGTACAGTTTCTGATGGTTTTCTTACTGATAATTTCTATAACACGTAGTAATGTTGTACTTGATTCCTGACACGAAGAAACACGGACTAGCATATCTTGTGTTTTTAGACTTTGATCTTGTGTAATACTTGATATTCGTATGATTCATGTATGCTAGTCGGGACGAAAAAATGCTAGTTTATATGTGATCATACCCTTAAATCCTGTACAAATATAATTCATGTGTAAAGGCTAACCATACACTTCACGTATGATTAGCCGGCTCCCTTGTGCAATCCTAAGCCGATCACATAATCAAACTAGTATTTCAAAACACTTAGTGACTATAGATTTCCTTGTTGATACATGACATATTTTTCTGTTTATTCATTTTTTCTGTTCATTTCTTACCATGCCTTGATGTTAGTTTATTTATCCATCATGTACTACTTTTTTCTATCACTGTTTTATAGTCCTTATCATGTATTGAAACTGCTATTAGAATTGTACTCGTTCAATCCTGACTGGATAATATTTCAGGTAGCACTTAGAAGGACCTGTGTCTCATCTATTATAGATTTTTGGGAAATAGTTTCGAGCCTAATTTTACCTCCTGGAGGATCGAGGAAGGCCACAAGCGGAAGACCTAGTTATGACAATAGTTAAAGTTTGCAGACTTACTATAGTTGTATGATTTTTGAACACAAGATTTTATACTGTAACCTTTATTTATATACATATATATATACGACATGTTTTCACCTACCTTAGTTTTGTGATTGAGTATAATATCTGTTTCCTTTATATTATGAGATGTTGGTTATACAGTACTAGTTCCAGACATCGTTCTATCATCGACACTGCGACATAGGCTGGGAGTGCCCACGCACTCGTACCCGAACACCCGGGTGCGGGTCTTGATACATTGAGTGGGCACCAGGTGCCTATACCGCCTTTTAGAACAGTGAATGTATCAATAACTCAACAAGTTAATATGCCTATCCAAATTATCTATTAACCGAAATATGCCTCTCTTTCTCATAGCTACCTTGGCTAGAAACTATTGTTGCGTGGGCCTGATGTCACGCAAACCGGTCTAGGCCGGCCAAGGCCCGGTCTAAGCATGGTATTGGTCCGACACACTCCTTCATTCAGGTCGGACTGGATTTTCATTTTCCAGACCAGGTACGCTCCCTATCCGGATCAGACTGGGTTTAACCATCCAGGTCTGGACCGGCCCCGTCAAAGTCCGATTAGAGGATTGGTCTCCCCTCTCTCCTACCACACTTAAAAAAGTTCATAACAATTGGGCGGTCTTTTACCATTTTACCCCCAATCCGTTAATGACCGTTTATGGGGCAATTTGGTCATATCCTCCCCCAACATTTATATTACTCCTTTTGGGGGGTATATAATTCAACTGTTTATCAACGTAATTTAGAGATATTTTGACCATTTTGCTAAAAAGGACTAAAATACTTCCATAACAACTATATTCTAATGATATTTGTGGTCATTTGGTATCCGAAAAATTTCTGTAAACATGGATTATGTCATTCAAATTTACCACAATGATATTTCTTCCCTCTCTTTTACTACTTTCAATTAATCTTGTGTTCTCTTCTATGAATTAGCTACTTCTTCAGTACCATGAAAAATGAACAACCACCACCGCAACAACCGCAAGGTCCACAACTGCAAAGTTCACAACCGCAACTGCAGGGGTACAAGACAACGGAGGAGGAGGACGTCATCGGTCCAATATTTAGGAACACTTTAGCAAGATTTATTTGAGAATGTTGCATGCATATGTTCAATGTATGGATTGTGGAAAACAATTAAGATGAGTACCTAACAATGGCACGAGAACACTGTGTAGGCATCTAGATAGTTGCACTATAGTATCTACACCCTTGAGTAAGACAAGGAGCCAATGATCACGGGGGCATGGGGGATGGAGCTCTACGAAATTTGTATCTTAAAGAAATGTCTATCTTAAATTATTTAGCTATTAGTACTAGGAACTTAGGTAGTCGCAATTATCATGTATCGATTCGAACAATTAGATGGAATAATTCTCTTTTACTTACTGTTTTATTTGTCATTTTACAATATATGTCATTCTTATTAGACATGTATTTCATATTTGTTTATATGACGTATTTTGCGTTTCAGTTTTCAACCTCTTCAAGCTTCCTTTGTGGTACTTTGCTATTACGAGTTGACCCCTCTGGATTTATATGACCAAATATCATAATTGAACGAAAGTGATGAGAGATCCTTTGACTCAGTTACGATATTTGGCTATACAAAATCAAAGGGTTAACCCCTAACAAAAATTACCACAAAGGAAGCTCGAAGAGAGGTTGAGAACCAAAACACAAAACACGGCATATATACAAACAATCATCTAACAAAATAGTATATATTGAAAATTTCTCAATTAAATGAAATTTATTCATTTTTCTTAATGACCCGTTCTATTTCTTTTCTACTATTTTTATTAGTTTTTTCCCCTACTATTTCATTATTATTATTTTTAAATACTAGGAATAGTTTTTTTTTTTAATAGTGGGCCTAGTTTTTTTTAAATAGTGGGCCAAAGGCCAAGTTTTTCTTTTGTTTTAAATTAAACCGGTCACTGCTCGGACATGGCTTGGTCCAGTCTGGACCGTCTCAAACCGGGGGATTTGAGATTCTGGTTCTATGTCCGGTCCGGACCGAATTCGGTCAAACCCAGTCAAAATCGGGCTGGTCTGGTCCAGGCACAGCCCACCAAACAACTCTAGCAAGGAACTAGGCACCATCACAGAGGGTTGACGTCAATTGATAACTAGTCATAAATTTTTTGTCAATTTTTTGGAGCTTTCTTATGTTCCTTATCCGACCCCATTTAATGGGAAAAAGGCTTAGGTGACGATGCTGATGTACAAAATATGTTGACAATAAACACAGTATTAGAATGTCCATGATAGAAAAAAAAAGACTTGTGCAAATATAAACTGTTTTTAAGTTTGATCAATAGTACACACTTGGTTCTTTCTCAACATCCATTTTATTGCTTACTGCTTTGTATTAGCTACCATAGGTTAGATTGCTAAATGTATACTTTGTATCTACTTCCTCAACCACAATCTAGAAAGTTACAATATCAGTTAGTAATTTTATGAGTTACCTTTTGCGCTAGCAGTTATTTGGTAAGTGTAGGAAGTTAGTCCATATTTTGGATGAACCTCAGGATAATCTACACATTTTCTAATATCTTGCTTCTCTCCAAAGACGTTTCCCCCAGACTGAAGAAATTGTGGTCTGTGTGCATGGATGGTGGCGGTGTGCGTGTGTGTGTTGGGTGGAGGGGGTGAGGGGGTGGGGGGGTGGGGGGGTACGTGGGTACTCTGAGTGCAACAGTTGTAGTACCACTGGATTTGCGATTGCTTATCATCTCTGCTTCTGATTATTTGTTTGAAAAGCAGCCGAAAGTTGTTTGTGACAACAGTTTATCAAAAGCATTACAATTTTTTAGCCAGTTCAATTTTGAGACCAACTTTTAGAATCAGTTGGAAGATTGCTTTCAAAATTTACTTCTTCTGCTGCATTTCGAAAAGCAACAACAATCCCAAACCAGAAGTCAGGCTGTTTTGTCTTTTTTCAGTTCATGAAATGCAAAAATTAAGGCACCATCCCTCCCATTACCAACAATAGCGGTATAATTCCAGGGAAGAATGTTTGGCTCTAGGAACTCATGGTATATGTGTAGTTAGTTTTGGTCTTTCACAGAATTAGCAGTGTCTTCTGCCTCAGACTGTTGCAACTATGGTAGGTACCACATTTTCTGATCCTTTTTCTGAAGAACCGATTGATCTGCAGTCTTGCAATCCATAATGGTGCACTGTTGATTTCTTTTCTTTCTTGTCCAAGTTGATTAGCATGTTTGTGCTAAGTGCGATGAATCTCAGACCCCTCTATTTTGACCACACCTTTTTGAAATGAATCCTTTGACGAATTAGTAGTAAATCAGATTTAATTTGTCTGCTGAGTAAACTCCAAGAACATCTATGCTGCTTCCTTTTACCACCCGTGGATCCTGGTCTATCTCGAGTCTTAACACTACTAGTCATGGATTTACAACAATCCTGTCACCCAATACCTTGCTCTCAATTATCTATCTCCAATCATCATCATATGTTACAATTTGGTTTCACTTCATTTACGCGAAGCTGATTTACAATTGGTCCTCCCTTGAGTGTGGTAATCTGCGGCCCATCTACTCCAGCAGGCCGCAGGTCTACAATGAATACCTACTAGGAAATAATAAGTCAAAGTTGTCACGATCCGCTCCCAAATACTTGGGTACAAGTAAATGGTACATCCAGCCTACGTCGTGACATTTGGCAGTAGTACGTTGTCAATAACCACAATATCACATTCACTATACATAATGTCTAATCGACAATGTGATATCATTCAATATATATCCATAACTATCCACACTATATCAACAATTAACATCCACATGACCTAAGGTCACTAGATAGAGAGAAGTAACAATCGCCTAAGCCGTCATGTGATATCCTGTCAAGATTGGAACAAGTTTAAGATAACAGATTGGAACAAGTTTAAGATAAACATGATACAAGTATAATATATGACAAGTAATATACTAAACATGATAACAAGATAACAAGAGGAAGCATATACATATGAACTAGTATAGTATGTAACAAGATGAAACTGAGAGTAACATGTATAAATAGCAAGATGCAATTAAAAGTAAATCAAGAATCTGTACTAAGTGTTCATGTGTATTTGGAAGTCAATTTTTGCCAAGTAGATGGGCTTTGGGATTTGTGTAACACTAGGAAGGATGTTCTCATATAAACGAGAGAATGTCACGCTATGTCTACTCCACGTGCCTAGTGACTGTACTTCCCCTTTAATCCCATATCTCATCATCAACAACACTATTATGATAACCACTGATATGAGTAAAACAAGACTCCATATATAACACTTTCTTTGTGTGTGAATCTTCGTGATAGGGAAGGTAAAATAAGCATAGACAAATACGAACAACATAGAGTAATTGTAACGAAATAACTTTATAACTTTACTTACTTGATCCTCCAGACGGTAATAGGCACAATCAAACTTCAATCGATGATCGACCATCGCTATCCACTAACTAGCAATCACAAGCAATCCTCACGAATTCTCCGTAAAGACAACATCACACAAGGTCTAAATCAGTTAACTTACTAAAGAAAAGTGTTTTAACTAGATTACTTATTAAGGAAGTTATCTTCTAATTCGGGTTTAATTAGCCTAAATCATTAATAATTCTGAATTATGGGTCAAAAGACATATTAAACCTAGAATTTCATATTTTGGAATCCGCGGACCTACGACTCTCAAATTGAGGTGAATGGTTGACCAAAAAGTTAACTGTTCAAAAACTCAGATTTGACCAGTGGACAAGAACGATGGAATCGGTGGTTCGTCCATAGTTGGTACGGATTTGGAGATATTGATTTTACCATTTAATAGAAAAAATGCGTAAAATTAGGTGAAAAATATGAAACGATGTAATTAATTACTGAAAATTTAACAGTATATAGAGGGCCTTAGCAGGGTTCCGGAACAACAAACGATCGAACGTCTTGAAGTCCAGATATCACGAATTTAGTCTATTTCAGAGGAACTGTTACTCTCAGGGATGTTCCGAATTGTACAAAACGAATTTTGGCTATTAAAATATAGTTTTGGAAAGCTTACTTGACGACGGAACTCCTCGCGAAAATGACATGTAAAACGGATGTCGGAGGTGAAAGTTATGGCTCTCCAAAATCAGGTGATATACTGGAACTGCGACTGAACGAAAATAGAAAAATCTAATTATGTAAACTGCCATATATAGGCAGCAGGTCAACAAGGGTCGGTTCACTGGCGGGTGGGCTGGGTTGGTTAATTAAATTAGAAAATTGAGTTTTGGGTATTTAAGTAATTCCAGAATTTAGTTTAAATTATTTTTAATGGTTTTAGGCCTCTAGATATTATAAAAAAAATACATAAAAATCTTTTTTTTTTCTTAGAAATAACTTTAGGCAATTAGGAACCTAGAAATAAAGTTTTGGGCTATCCTAGTGGAGGGTTGACTATATAAATCTTACATGCTGCTAATAATTCTTTTTCTTAGGTTAATAATAGTTGATAAATCCTTGAATTCTCATAAATTCTAAAATGCTCTAAAAATGTAAACTAAGCCACTTTGGGGGTCTAAGAAGTCACTTTTAGTCCTTAGCTCGCTTAATTGTTAGTTATAGGCTTAGGGACGTCATCCTTGTACCCCATACATACAAAGTACACGCCGCCGGTTTCATAAGTAATTAGTATTTTGATTATGGTTTCCCGAGTAGCGAATGCTACAAAAAGCCTCATGTTTTGAAACATATTTGGCTAAAAATTAGAACTGCTCAGACTACATGTCCTGTCCTTGAAGCTTGCTAGTATTGAAATTGGGATTTTTGGATCTGTTTTACTTCTGTTTCCGGAGCATTTTGCTTTGGATTTCTCATCTTGGATATGGTATGGCTTAGAGTTGCCTTAAATCGCTCAACCGTGAGGATTTGTGTTCTGCATTTTTCGTTCTAGATAGTGTGACATTTCCCTTTTAGACCACTAAATGTAGCTTTCCGAAATTCCAAAAGCAAACTAATTGAAATTTAGCCTAGTAGCGCACTTCTGACTATTTTGATTGTAAAAGAGACATGATTAGAAACCTTCTTCATTATTTTCCTTTGCTGTATAAAGCCACCATTAATGGAGGAAAACTACATCATGCATCTGAGTTGCAAATATGAAGAGGTCTACCCCACTGTATATGAAGGAATGCTACTGCTTGTCGCACACTTCGTTCCACCCATGCATCCCAAAGAAGATTAACTCTATCGTTCTTGTTCCATACCAAGTTGTGTACCATATTCCTATTTTCGTTTCTCATTCCATAATTTCTGCGTTCTAGGTATTCTTGCTACAGCGTCTCAAATCTTTGTGCATTGTCTCTTTGCTTCAAGAGGCCACCTGTTGTTTTTGGATGTACCAACCTTTTCAACAAAATGTTAAATATTTGTTTATAGCACCTTTCGTATCTTGCACCCTCCTGACTTTTTCACCCTTATACTCTAAGAGAACTCAGGTAAGATGATCAATAATTATACCTAAATCCTGTATTTTTATGGTTTAGAATGTAACAGTCAAAACTTGACGGCCTTGGGTTTTATTAGTATGGAGCTGGGTTCATGAAATAGAATGACACTATGTATCGGGACCTTCAACAATAGAGTGGAGAGCTGAAAGCCTGAAACATACGATGAATACAATGTCATAAGGAATGAAAGAAATGATCGAAAGACAACTAGTCCCAAGCCACCACAGTGCTGAAGAGTGGAGTTGTTCAAATCTTGCTTCTTCTGACAGTGCCAAAGCAGCCAAACTTTTACCCTTAGCTTACAACTTTTCTTATTCGAAGTGGCTCATGAAAGATCTTTTGGTATGAAACCTAATCTGTGGTTGTTTTGAGCAAAGTTTTATTTGCTGTCCAGAGTGATAGATATCATGGTGGTACTTGAGATAAAGGCCTAGAGCCATGTATAACTAAAGTTCATATGTTGGCATAGGATACACAGTTGTTGCTGCTTGAGTTTGCATGCTAAGCCACCTAGGTCTGCCAAGCTGTTGCTAAAGTTCACTCTGATGTGACTATGGCAGTGCTGCTTTTTCAACTACCTCTACTACCGAGGGCGGAACCTGAAATTCGAGTTGGTGTGGGCTAGGGAGGGCTGGGGTGTGGGCTGACTCATGAAAAAAAATACATATGGAAAAAAAAATTCCGCCCTTGTCTACTACAAAACAAATAGTTGTTCTTTGTCTATAAGGTGTATGTCGATTGGGTAGTATCTTATATGCATACTATATATCCTATCTCCTTAGATGACCTTGTCCTCTACTACTATTGTTTACACAGGTGAAATGCAATTTTTTCTATAAGGTGATGGTTTTATGAGGGGCTGTCAAGCTTGAAATCAGTCCTGTATGAGTACCGAATTCATCTCTGGTAGCAAGAGAGATCCTCACTATAAAACCTAGAAGTCCATTTGACGTGTCATGGAGTTTTAAGTTCATATACAACTAAGGAGCAACCATGTTCCTCGATACTAGAAAAGTGTCTAGACGAAAATGTTAGGAGATACAATTTGCTATAGAGAATTGTATTCATCTCCATGGAACATTATGGACAAAGATCACAAAAGAATGACATCTTTAATGACTTAATGTAACATATTCCCTCCATTTATCTATTCTAGGTTGCACACTATTGCACTTTCTCTAGATCCAATCCATATTAACAGTGGCTCTCAACTCCCTCACATTTTTGGGTTGACGTACTTCACCACATGTATAGGCAGTTGCATCTGCATTGTATGATACTCAGTGTTCTAAAAAGCGGCCTAGGCGGCCGCCTGGGCGTGAGGCACCTAATGCCCGTCCGATGGCCACCTAGGTGTCTGCCTAGTCCCCTCCGACTCCCAACTCTGCATATTTTGGAGTTTTATGGACTTTTTTTATTTTACAATTTTCAGTAGGTTTTTTGGATTATATATATATATATATATATATATATATATATATATATATATATATATATATGAACCGTCTAGATCTAGGCGGCTGTCTAGGAGGTCTAGGCGGTGGGTGCCCGTCCGATTAGCGCCTAGCGCTTTTCACAACCTTGATGATACTATACATCTAGCTGGTATCTTGATACTTCCACGTCTCTGTTCTTCTTATGGGGAAGACTGTAGCAAACTTCTTTTAGTCTCACCTTTGCAACTTCTTGTAACCTTCATTTAAATTAATTAAAGTAGGAAGACAAATTCAATTTGGATTGCTCTTCATAAGAAGAGAAATCCAAATTGAATTGGTAAAGGGTACAATGGTAAATTCATTATAAAAATATCTTGACAACCTCTAACCCCCTCATTCCTTATATAATGACACCCCCACCTCCTTCACTCACCATCCCACATCTACCTCAACCCTATATTAGCAAGGTAACCCTTGTTCCTCTTCATTTGTTTTATAACTCTAACTAAGATAAGTGTGTGTATATATATATATATATATATATATATATATATATATATATATATATGTGTGTGTGTGTGTTCAACAAAAGGGAGAAGCAAGCAGTAGCAGCAGCAACAGAGCAGCGCGCAGCATGCAGCAGTAGCTGCAGCAGCAGCAGCACACAGCAGCAGCAGAGCGCAGCAATATATATATATATATATATATATATATATATATATATATATATATATATATTATCTATGTACACTATATATATGTATCTATATATAATATATTGTATCTATATATATATATATATATATATATATATCTATGTATATATGTATACTATATATTATCTATGTATACTATATATCTATATATAATATATTGTATCTATGTACACTATATATATGTATCTATATATAATATATTGTATCTATATATCATATACATATATATATGTATCTATATATGTATCTATCTATATATATATTTATATATATATATATATATATATATATATTTATATATACTATATATTATCTATGTATACTATATATCTTATATATGTATACTATATATTATCTATGTATACTATATATCTATATATGTATACTATATAATATATTGTATCTATATATATATATATTTATATATATATCTATGTATCTATGTATATATGTATACTATATATTATCTATACATGTATACTATATATCTATGTATCTATACATATATGTATACTATATATGTATCTATAATCTATATATGTATACTATATTGTATCTATATACATATCTATATATCTTATATATATATATATATATATATATATATATATATATATATATATATACTATACATTATCTATATATGCATACTATATATCTATCTTATATATATGTATATCTATTTATTACATATATATATATATATATATATATATATATATATATGTAATAAATAGATATACATATATATAAGATAGATATATAGTATGCATATATAGATAATGTATAGTATATATATATATATATATATATATATATATATATATATATATATACTATATATATATTTATATATGTATACTGTATTGTATCTATACACGTATCTATATATCTTATATATATGTGTATCTATGTATTTATATATGTATCTATATATATGTATCTACTTATATGTGTATCTATATATATATTTACTATATATGTATGTATCTATATATATGTATCAATAAATATATCTTATATATACATTATTTTTATACTTAAGTTTTTATATAGATATTTGTCCCATCTATAAACCAGAAATAGCATAAAATTAACCTAGAAATCTAGTGGATTAAATCTACTTAATTATATTTTCACCAATGAACGTGAAGTATTCATGATATAGGTTATCTGGACCCCGTCACACTCTGACTTATTTCACCCGTTTTGGACCCCAGACGAGTACAGTATTTGATGGTTTCTTACTGATAATTTCTATAACACATGTAGTATTGTTGTATTTGATTCCTGACACAAAGAAACACGGACTAGCATATTTTGTGTTTTTAGACTTTGATCTTTTATAATACCTGATATTCGTGTGATTCTTGTATGCTAGTTGGGGCGGAAAAATGTTAGTTTATATGTGATCATATCCTAATCCTGTGCAAATATAATTCATGTGCAAAGGCTAACCATACACTTCACGTATGATTAACCGGCTCCCATTGTGCAATCCTAAGCCGATCACATAATCAAACTAGTATTTCAAAATACTTAGTGACTATAGATTTTCTTGTTGATACATGACATATTCTCTGTTTATTTATTTTTTCTGTTCATTTTTACTATGTCTTGATGTCAGTTTATTTATCCATCATGTACTACTTTTCTATCACTGTTTTATAGTCCTTATCATGTATTGAAACTGCTATTAGAATTGTACTCGTTCAATCCTGATTGAATAATATTTCAGGTAGCACTTAGAAGGACCCGTGTCTCATCTATTATGGATTGTTGGGAAATAACTTCGAGCCTGATTTTACCTCCTGGAGGATCGAGGAAGGTCGCAAGTAGAAGACCTAGTTATGACAATAGTTAAAGTTTGCGGATTTACTATAGTTGTATGAGTTATGAATACAAGATTTTGTACTGTAACCTTTATACACACACACACACACACACATATATATATATATATATATATATATAGATACAACATGTTTTCATCTACCTTAGTTTTGTGATTGAGTATAATATTTGTTTCCTTTATATTATGAAGTGTTGGTTATACAGTACTAGTTCCAGATAGCGTTCTACCGTCGACACTGCGGCGTAGGCTGGGCGTAACCACGCACTCGTACCCAAACACCCGGGTGCGGGTCGTGACACTTCTTAATCACATAACTTCTTTTGCTTGTTAAAAAGAGTGAGCCAATGTATTTTTTCACAGAAGTTCAATCTTGTCAACTTGTCGAGACTCTGCTCTAGTCCTTCATGGATCCCAGCCTCCATGCCTTCGTTCTTATCCATCCAAGTACCTGTATTGCTTGTAGTCTGTAGTAGTTCTATTAGGCTGTAGATCCATATTCCAGACTACTAGCCAAGAAGTGCTATAAATTTTCTTTTGTTTCTTGTGTATGATATATTTGATGTCTAACATTCTTAGCTACTTTGTTGGAATAGAAACTTGATTTAATATTTGGCTTTTTTTATTGATGAGTGAGGCTACATATATATCGGAGAGGCTAACCCCTATCTCTACTATTCTACTAGATGTGGGACTAAACACCCACTAATACTCTCAACACTCCCCCTCAAGATGGGCGATAGATATCAATTATCCCCATATTGTCACATAGTTTAGAAAGACTCGATGAATTAAGGCCCTTAGTCAGACAATCTGCAACTTGTTCTTCTGAGCGAACATGATCGAGCTTTAATATCCCTTTTTCTAGCTTCTCTTTGATGAAGAACCGATCGATTTCGATGTGCTTAGTTCTGTCATGCTGGACTGGATTGTTAGCTATACTTATTGTAGCTTGACTGTCACTCAGAAGACGTAACGGTGTTCCCTGGTCCAGCTTCAACTCCGTCAGCAGTGCTCTTACCCACAACAACTCTGACACTCCCAGAGCCATATATCTATACTCTGCTTCAGCAGTCGATCGTGCTACCACAGACTGTTTCTTGCTTTTCTAAGAGATTAGGTTACTTCCCACAAAGATACAGTACCTTGAGGTAGACCTTCTGTCGTCCATGCAGCTTGTCCAATCTGCATCACAGTACCCCTCAACACCCATGTGTCTATTTTTCTTGAACAATAGCTCTCTTCCAGGAGTCCCCTTCAAATATCTCTGGATACGGAAAACTGCATCCATGTGACCCTTCCTTGGATCATGCATGTAGCGATTCACTATACTCACAACAAATGAGATATCAGGGCGAGTGTGGCCTAGATAAATTAATCAGCCTACAAGTCTCTGATATCTCTTACGATCAACAAGCTCTTCTGCCTCTGCATCCAACTTATTTTTCTGATCGATTGGAGTGACTGCCGATCGACATCCCATCATACCAGTCTCTTTGAGCAGGTCTAGTACATACTTTCTCTGAGAGGACGATCCCATCTCTTCCTCGAGCCACCTCGATCCCGAGAAAATACCTCATCATTCCCAAGTCCTTCACTTCAAACTCCTTGGCGAGTTTTGACTTCAGCTGGGTGATCTCTTCCTCATTATCACCTGTGATCACTATATCATCCATATACACTGCAAGTATGGTGATGTGGCCTCTTGCATGCTGGAAGAAAACCGTATGATCTGTATTGGTCTGGCGGTACCCCATGCCTGTGACGGCCTTCCTGAATCTATCAAAGCAGGCTCGAGGAGATTGCTTGAGCCCATACAGTGATTTCTTTAGCTTGCACACCTTTTCCGTCGACTGCTTCGTGCAAAACCTTGGGGGGGTCTCCATGTATACTTCCTCTTATAGGTCCCCATGAAGAAAAAACGTCCTTCACATCCAATTGATACAGCTGTTATCCATGGTTTGCTGCAAGGGAGACCAGGGTTCTCACAGTGCTCATCTTTGCCACTGGAGCAAATGTCTCATCATAGTCGATGCCATAGGATTGAGTGAACCCCTTTGCAACCAACCTTGCCTTGTACTGCTCCACCTTTCCTTCTAGCGTCTCCTTTACTGTAAAGACCCATTTGCATCCAACTGCTCTCTTTCCTTTAGGCAACGGAACATGCTCCCATGTCCCATTTCTTTCGAGTACCCCAAGTTCCTCCAACATTGTAGCTCTCCACCTTGGATCTTCTTTCGCTTCCTGCCAACACTTAGGCAAATATGTGGTGTCTAACGATGCAATAGATACTCGATAGGTAGGAGATATATTAGAGTAAGATAAGAAATTGGCAATGTCATATTCATAACCATAACGATTAGGAGGTTTTCCCGCATTACTACGAAAAGATCTCCTTAAGGGAATATGGAAAAGTGGTGAAGAGATCATACTATCCGAATCAGAGGGATCCGCATCCGAATCAGAGGAATCCGGTGCGGGAGGTGCATCTTCAAGAGTTGGGACAAGATTAGGCGAGGGGACATGTCACAGTAGGGGCAATAGGCACAGTAGTAGACTGCTGCTTTCTCCTTCTGTAGACTTAGAGCTCTGTAGATTGTTCTATAGTTTGTTCCTTCCCCTGCACTGGAGCATCACTTTCTTTCTCCTAATTGTCATCACTTTCTTCCTTCTGATTATGTGCATCCTTATCACTTTTCTCACCCTTGCTATCTCCCCCTTGTTCCCTTGGACCAGCTTCCATCATTGGACATGGAACTGACCCGACAATCACGCTCGGGCCCATCTCCCCCTCACTCCTAACATCTCTTGTGTTAGGTGTGTCACCAAATGCGAAGCCTTCACCTGAACCATTGTGGTAGTATGGTTCCATCTTTCTGAATGTAACATCCATGCTTACAAAGAGCCTTCGTTCTACCGGACTCCAACAAGAGTATCCCTTCTGAGTCCCTGAGTAGCCAACAAAGATGCACTTCACTGTCCGAGGGTCCAACTTTTCCCCGTAGGTCTGTTATCTTTCACAAAACATACACATCCAAATACCTTTGGGGGAACAATGTACTTATTCTCTCCTATAAATATCTCAAACGGTGTCTTCCATCCTAACACCTGAGAGGGCATCCTGTTGATGAGATATGCATCCGTCAACATGGCATGCCCCCACAAGTGTTTAGGAATATTCATGTAAAATATCATTGACCGTGCTATTTTCAACAGATGTCTGTTCTTCTGCTCTGCCACGCCATTCTGTGCTGGTGTATAGGCACACAAAGTCTGATGCTGTATCCCATGGGCTGATAAGTACTCTTCAATAGCCTTGTTGGTGTATTCTGTCCCATTGTCAGATCTCAAAATCTTCACTTTAGCACTGTACTGTGTTGTAACACTGCGATAAAAATCTTGAAAACATACAAAAATATCATTCTTACTCTTCATTAGGTATACCCAGGTGACACGAGTGTAGCAGTCAATAAAGATGACAAACCATTTAAAACCATTAACTCCAGTTGTAGGACAACGTCCCCACACATCAGAGTGTATCATATCAAATGCAGCTAAACTTCTATTTTCAGAACTCACATAAGAGCTTCTGGTATGTTTTTCAAGCTCACAAACTTGACAAACCAACTTTTGTTTATTAGCCTTTTGATACATAAATGGATACATCCGACTCCGTAGACTGAATGAAGAGTGTCCCATGCGCTGATGTTGAATTAATAATTCTGCTTCCACTGTTCTTCGCGGCCCCTCTAGTTGTGCTTTTTCCACCAGTGATGCTAGTGCTGCGTCCAGCCATCCCTGTCCAAGTATCATAGTCTCTTATGCCAAGTGCTAGTCCCCAACCGTCTCTCTGTTCACTTCTCCTGAAAAATTACCTTAGGAATGTCAAAGGAAACAACACAATTAAGTTGAAGAACAATGACACTAACGGACAATAGATTAACGGGAAAAGATTGAGCATATAAGACGTCAGTAATGGTTATGGAAGTGGTGCATTCAACTGTGCCTTTACCCATAATGGGCCTAGCCGTACCATCAACAGTCTGAATGCTTTCAGGCGTCGTCAGGTAAGTGTAATCTTGGAACTCATCATGGACACCCGTGACATGGCGGGATGTCCCAGAGTCAATTATCCAACCTGGTCTATGGATAGATGCCAGGGCATGAGCAGATATACCTGTGCTTGTATGGGCATAGTGGGTGATGTTATCTTTAGAGGTGGTTGGAGTTGATTCCCCAGAGGTGTTGGCTTGACTGTCGCTGGTTCCAAGTTTCATGCTTCTCCATATCTCTAGCATTTTCCTCTCACTAGGGGTCATATCGGGTGACTGACTCTCACTTCCTTTTTTTACTAGGTTTGTCTTGTGTCATCAGGAATGATTACTTTTGCCACCAGCATAGCCACCTCTGCCACCCCTACGCCCTCCACGACTGCGTCCGCGTGTCACGCCCCAGTCCCAAAATATCGAGGGACTGGACACGTGGCAATGGCCAGCAGCACGCACCGATGGACAACCCAATTTAATGGATCCATCAGGGCATGCTTAAGCTGTAGTCTAACAGGAAAATGTTACAAGTCTCAGGTATTTCTAATCTCATCCACAGAATAAACACAGATTAAATGCCAGAAATAATGCAATAGAATAAATAAGCAAATCTCAATAAGTATCTCGGGAAACAATCCGAGAATATGTCTGGTACAACAAATGCAAATAGACAGGAAATAAAGGAACTGGAAATAGAAACAGAAATAACTGACTATATACAGCCAATGCTTAAGAGAAGTCCTCTGGTACGATCTCGTCCTCGGGTCCTGGTACAGCTCCTGGAAGTGCTCTGGTACGGGGTATCTCTGGATGGATCTCTTCAGCTATACCTGGGGACATCATCCATTCCAGGTCCTCAGGGGACATAGCAAGGTACAGATAATACAAGCCAAAATATAAGCAGTGCAGAAACAAATAAGCAATAGGGTAAACTATGTAACCAGCTAAGTGAGATGCAACATGAGAGCAGTACAAGAACTCAGGCTGAAACTACTACAAGCTCTGTGTCGGGGAGCCGGTAGCAGTGATATCATGTAGTTGTCTAGCTCGTAGTGAGACTAAGACGCCGACATAATATGAAATCAACCTGTAGCCTGTGTGTCTCTCCCCACCCAATGTAATCACGCATAACATGACCATAACGTCTCATGTCCATGTCAGCGGGATCATAGCTAATGCAACAAGTCATAATGTCTATAAAGTATCTCTGTCAAGTCCTGTATCCTATACAGAATCACCATGAATGTCTCAGGAAGACTCTGTCTCATGAATAGTGTCCAGTGTCCTAGGTTCTGGAGTACTTGATAAGACAAGTACGAGCATTGTCGGGTCTCGATAACCATCTCTATGTGACGTTACACAACTCCGCGCACGGAGGTGGCACCCGACCAGTAATCGGACGCTAAGTAAAGCCACTCGGCCCTGGGTTTTAACAGTTAAACAGGTTTATATGCATTTAAACAAGAATTCAGGCAAGTTCTATAACAAGAATTATTGTGATTTGGCAAGCTTTACTTGCCCAATGATATAAAAACAAGTCAAGGAAAATAAGTGGCAAGCTGCAGAGTTTGGCAAGGTACACTTGCCTGTGATTCCGGCTATGTTTGCGGTTCTGACTTCAGCTGGATTTGCAGGCGGTACTCCGGTTGCTGTAATAAACATCACCATCAGATCCAGAAAATATCAATCAGCTAGGAACGCCTGTCCTTGAGTCCAATTTGGAGACAAGGGCAGAAACGGCAGTTTCGGGTCAAAACGGGGTCCACATGTGGGCCCGCTTTGCACCGAAAAAATGTGTCAGGGTCAAAGGTCTCCAAATTCGTCAAACTTAGTGTCAACAAGTCAGGAACGATGATACGAACCCAACGGAACTTCCAGAATTGGATTCCGATAAGCCGATCACAAAATCGTCCGTTGAGCGGGGCCTGTGGGACCCACGACACGCGATTTCGTCAACGTTCTCAGAATTGAACCAAACTTGGGTCACAGGACCAGCGTATCGCTACGAGTCCGATGACGCAAGTTTCGTTTCAATCCGACGTGTGTACACAAAGTTAGGGTGAATTGCAGAAAAGTCGGATACGGGACGATGTTCGCGGATACGCGTTGATTCCGGTGTGCACGCACATCCGAATCAGCTTCCGCGAAATTCCACACGTCCGTATCGACGACGCGCACGAATCTGTGAAGACCGCACGCGACCAAGTCGTCCCGGTTGGCGGGGCGTACCCAGTTCCGGGGTGAATCGGGGTGTTGTTTTTCCTGTTTTTGGATCGCGGTGTGCGATCACCACAGGACGCGATGCCCCGAACGGTTTGTCCGGGCACCGAGAGGGTCATACAGGCTTCGCAACGCAATTTACGCAATCGAAAACAGAGCTACGAGCAAGAAGTTACACGCACCTGAACGGGGCCCGAAAAACAGGGCAAAATCGTGTCCGACACGACACAGGACACTGTGTCATGTGTCCAGTGTCCTAGGGTTCAGGGCTAGGGTGGGCGGCTGGGCGGCCGGGCGGCTGAGGCGGAGGAGCTGGGGCACGCGGCGGAGGCGGAGGGGACCCGGGGCGGCCGGAGGCGCGCTGCGCGGCGCTGGAGGCCGGCTGTGGCGGCGCTGGAGCTGCTGTTGAAGTCGAGAGGAGGAGGGAGGAAGGAGGAGAAGGGGGCGGAGCCCTGCGGCGGTGGCAGCGGAGGAGGAGGGCCGGCGGCGTCGTGGCGGTGGTCTGGGTGGGAGAGGGCGGAGCTGGCCCGGCGGGGAGGGGAGATTTAAAGGGCTGGGGAGGGGGAGGTTTGGCCGAGAGGGGCGGTCGACGAGACGGTCATGGCGGCGTGGGACGCGGGCGGGCGGCCCGGGCGGAGCGGCGGGCGGCGCGGCGCCGGACGCGGGCAAGGGGGCTGGGTCGTGGGGGAAAGGGAACCGGGTCGGGTAACGGGCCTCGGGTCGGGTCTGGCGGATCCGACCCGACCCGCTAGGGGACTGGGCCGGGCTCGGGCCCAATGGGCCGGGCCGGGCTCGGGTTTGGGTTTTTATTATTTAAAAAATAAATAATTAAATAATTAAATCAATATTAATTAAATAATTAATTAATCAATTATTTTTAGGTGTTTTAAAAATAGGTCCGGGGCCCAATAAATTCCAGAAAAATTGTCCTAAGTCCAGTTTTTCATTTTACACCCAAAAATATTATTTTCATAATATTTTAATATTGTTTATTATCATTTAAAAAATTATTTAATAATTAAAACCCTGTTTTTAAATTACAGAAAAATCCCAGAAAATTCCAGAAAATTGTGAAAAGTCCAGATTTAAAAATTTTGAAAAATCAGGGGGTTTACACCGCGGCCGCTGAACTGGCCTCTCAGGGATTTCGTACAGAATCTGTTGAAGTGTCCAGGGTCTCCACAATTGTAGTACCCTCCTCCCCCGAAAGGGTTTGGGTTAAAAACTGCTAGAGCTGATTTTCCTCCAGAGAGCTAGTGGTGCTAGGCATCCGTTTCAATCGTGCCTCTTCTTGTGCCATTACAGTTATGACCTCCAGTGATGACAGCCTGGGTTGAGCTAATAGGATATTCCTCCTCTGCTTGAATGCTAGGTTGAGCCCCTTCAGGAACTTCATCATCCTCTGTCGCGAAACATACTCCATGAACTTCATATAATGTTTCGCAAATGCCGGTTCCACTTGCTCATCTTCTACGCCAATGGGGTCATAGTGGTCGAGATCTGACAAATACTTCTTCAGCAGAGCCACATACTCAGAGATAATGTGATCTTCTTGGACCACCTTATCAAGTTCATCTTGTAGTTGGAAAATTCTCATAGGGTTGCCCGACCCTGAGTACATATCTCTCAGCGTCATCCAAATGTCACCAGCACCCTCCATTGCTTTCACGTTGTCCGACACTTGGTCGGTCAATGAGGCTGTCAACCATTCAGCAACAACATTATTGACGATCTTCCACACATCAAATTCCTGTGAGGAGTGATCTTCAAGGTGCCTTGGTACATAGTCCACCAAACCTCTTGCCTTCAGAGTCCGCATCGCCTGACGCGATCACAGTAGTTGGAAGTATCCTCCAACTTTATCTCCAGTTTTTCCAACTTTTCCATTTTGTATGGTGAATGATCCACATCTGCGTGTGTACCACGGAAGCTAGTCTCGGTCAGCCTCTTGGAGAAGAGATCGTCCACCAAAGCCTTCATCTCTTGGGCCGTCAGCTTGCCGTAGATCGTCTCTATCGTCTTCTTCTTGTCCTCTTCCATCAGCAAGATCAGCAAGACGGTGGTAGATTGTCTCCACCTTTGATCGTCGTCTTCTCCACGTCTACTGTTCCTTCTTCAGCGGCAGCGGTGTCCCTGAGAGTCGCTGCTCACGTCCCGTGCACGGCTTCGACCCGAGGTCGCATGGCCTGACGAGAAGGAGGAACCGGCAGTTGTAGTCGAGATCAGGAGTTCACACAAGAGTTCCCTCACTGATATACTTTGATCCAACAAGCAACAATTTAATATTCCGATTATAACTTGCTGCTATAAAACAATAATTAAAAATTTAATTTTTTCGGTCTTTCGTGCAACCGCAGTTGCATATGGACATAACCGAGTTACAACTTGCAGGAGAGAAGACGAAGAAGAAGATTGTCGGGGTCGCCAGGATCGCAGCGGCAACATCAGCAGTTGCGACAACTACCACAACAGCAGCAGCCACGACGGCGAGACAGGCTGGCGGCACTGCGGCGCGCGGCCAGGCGGTCGTCGGGGCCGGCGAGGAAACGACTGTGAGAGGGTTAGGGTTAGGATTTGGAGAATGGTGGGAGAATTTGGCTCTGATACCAAATAAAAAATTGGTTTAATACTTGGCTTTTTTTTATTGATGAACGGAGCTACATATATATAGGAGAGGCTAACCCCTCTCTACTATTCTACTAGATGTGGGACTAAACATCCACTAATACTCTCAACAGTTGGCATAGAGATTCATGCATAACATCTCACTTTACCAAGTGTTGTTTATTCACTATGTCCAACAATCGAATTGGTCCAGTGAATTTCAGCTATCAGATGCATATGAACCACTTTTTTTTTCCTTCTTTATACAGAAATTTTATAGCGCAGGAGAATTTTTGTAGTTGCTACTTGGTTGAATGAGCTTTGATTAAGTGAAAAACTTAAGGTAGGTCTCACAAGATGTGAAGGACCCTCTAGGTTTTATGGCTGGGCCACCTTTGCCAACAGTTTTCTTAGCTTGGAATCTGCTATCAAATCAGATGGCTGACATCAGGATTACACCTGGCTAAAATGGGTGTACTTTTTTTTTTCGATACCTTAATTCAGATTTAAGCTCCATACCCATTATCCACACCATTTTAATGGGAGTATGGGGGTCATGAGCTATTTTTACTTGAGAAACATGAGTTGTTTCTTTAACATGTCGTTATGAGATTTATTATTCTTGTTTGATGGATTAGTAACTTTTTTTTTTTTTTTTTGAAACTGAAATCATGTAGTCTTGGTTTCTTAGATAGCACTGTTACATATGATTACTTACCTTTTCTTATCTTTTTACAGTGTTGGAAAGGCATCATCTGGGAGTAAATTATTTCATGTTGATGTCATTGTTCTGGATGAAGTGCACTATCTGAGTGACATTTCTCGGGGCACAGTTTGGGAAGAGATAGTATGTAGTACTGATCCTTTTCTTCACTTTGCATTAAGTACTTTCTGTTAGTTCTTTCACTTGCCATCACCTCTAAGTACTGTTAGTTTTTTGTTGAAAAAATTAAAAAGTACAAAACACTCATTACCATTTTCATCATTCAGGTTATATACTGTCCTAAGGATGTACAGCTTATTTGTCTTTCAGCAACAGTTGCGAATCCCGATGAGTTGGCAGGCTGGATAGGGCAGGTATTGCAAAAATAATCCTTCAGTCCTTGTCTCCACAAGAGTCCACTATGAATAATGAGATATAGTTTGTTTGATATGGTTTATGTAAGTTTAGGCTATCAGTTATTTTTTCTGCATGCATAACCAACTTGGTCAATCTACCTGCCAAATTTCTGCTTGGCTGACAATGGATGATCTTCAACAATTTTTTCTGCTTGAGTTTATGAAATTTATCATTTTTATTGATTCTTCAAACCGATCTGATTTTGTTCTGCTAAGAAACAACTTTTGCGTTCAAGCTTTTTTCTTCATAAAGCTAAAGATAGCAAGGGAGGCTTGTATCTAAGAAAAAAAAAATCCTATCACTATTCAGGTAACCAATTCTTTTAAAAGGGTTTTCTTTACGGTTCCTAGGTTTTATCTGGCTTACAGGTAACAACTTTAATCCTCAACAATTTTCTCAATTATGTTTATGGAATTGATCATTCTTATTAATACTTCATAGCAGTCTCATTTATATCGTCTAAAAAACAACTATTGCATTCAAACTTTTTTTCTTCATAAATCTAAGGATAGAAGGGAGGCTCATATCTACGAAAAAGACCTATCACTATTCAGGTAACCAATACTTTGAGGGTTTTCTTTACATTACCAAAGCACATTACCTAAAAGTAATTTTTGTCATGTAAGTTTCAAAATGGTATTTATGTAAAGCTTGCAGGTGGTGGAACGACATTCTTGATCAAGTAATAAGCTTTATATATTGAACAAAACTATGTTGGACATGTTGATTTAATTATCTTATTTTCGACGTAATCATTTTATCTACTAAATTGTTTTCTTGTGTGTTAATTAATATAGAAAAAGGTATTGATCTACACAAAGATGTCAAATTTGCGCAGAATTTCGTCTTGGTTCTATTTTTAGTTAGATAGATCGTGTGCGTTAAAATTCCTATCACTTGTTCAGTATAGTTCTTTTTGTTACTCTATGTGGGGGCTGCCAGGAACTTTTAAGTTTCTTGAGGGAAGAGTGTTCATGACTCGATACATATTGTTTCCTAGCACATACTTATTTGAAAGACATGTGGACTAACTTTTGACATGTTTGTTAAGCTTGACCTGGAGGAACCGTCTTTGTCTTTATATGAAATTCTGAATAATCTAATTCCGTGCACGTCTTAGTCGTCTAAGTTACATTTTCTTTCTTTGATTTAGATTCATGGTAAAACGGAGTTGGTGACATCCAAAAGACGACCTGTTCCACTGATTTGGCATTTCTCTACGAAAAATTCACTGTTACGACTTCTTGATGAGAAAGAAAAACGAATGAATAGGTAAGCTCTTTCTCCAACATGTGCTTTTAAGCTTTCTATTATTTTCTTGGAGTAAGCATGGAATAGGTAAGCTCTTTCTCCAACCTGTTCCACTGATTTGGCATTTCTCTACGAAAAATTCACTGTTACGACTTCTTGATGAGAAAGAAAAACGAATGAATAGGTAAGCTCTTTCTCCAACATGTGCTTTTAAGCTTTCTATTATTTTCTTGGAGTAAGCATGGAGTTGATCCCTCTATCTAGTATCTACTTTCTCTGTGTGTATTTAGCTATTAAATTTTGTACTTGAAAAAAAAAATGAGAATGATTCACTCATGAATTCCAAACATCACCCAATTCTAAATTTCTATTTTCAGGGATTTCTTAGATACATGCATTAACGAAAGAATTCAAACGAAAAATCAAACATATTGGTTCAGAAACCACTTAGATAAATACAATAGACTTATTAACTATGAATGCTGTTTTGTATACATTGTACTGTGTAAAAGTCTCTAAATGTGTAATTCATCTCACTGACCCTCCTTTGCTGCTATCCAGTATGAATATGTTTCTTCTGTGTCCTGCAGGATCCTTAGCTTCGAACTTGGTTCATACTTATCCTTCACCATCATTTACCATGGCCTCTTTATATACAATTGACAAAGTTCTTTTGTAACATTGCATGAACTGAAATGCCATAGTATTGCATATTGAAACATTGGATCCAAGTGTTGGAATAATATAAATATTAAATCCTCAACCCTCACCAAAACTCGAGTTTGGTGCATTGAAAAATATTCAACTGTCAACCCTCACCACAACTCTATAGTTTTGGTGTAGTGGAAGGGACTTTAACACCAAGCAACAAAACATCTTTCACTTCTCTTTTTACACACAGTGGTAAATTAGAAAGAAAAGCATTGCACTGGCGTGCAGGTTTGAGAAAAATAATGGATTAGGAAAGAAGCCTACATCATCAGGTAGGAGTAGAACCCTGCTTCTCCGAAGGTGAACTTGGACCCAAACTCCCATCTAGAAAACCTTTTCAATACTGTCATGTCCTACCAGCTCACTGTAGATGGGCTTGAACAATCGTAATTCTCATGGTAGGCCTCATCCACCGACTTCAAAGTCTTTGAGATTGTATCTCACAAACATCTGAGCAGCTAAAAAAAATGAATTCACACAATCTGGCTCAGGACCCTACCCCTAGCTGGTGAAGGCAACACCAGTTTCTGAAACATCTTGAACCTCAACCCCAAATTCCTTGAAGATTACCTCAATACTGTCTGCGCTTTCTCATTGACGGCTATGGCATCCTAAAATGTGGTCCTTTTTTGCCCTAGTGGTACCTGCCAGGCTTTCTTCCAATGCCAATGTCAGCAAAGTCCCCTCATTCTATCCTCAATCATCATGCCATCAACAACAACTCGTTATTGTCTGGTGAAGGATTTTATACATTGAGGTTGAGAAGGGACGTGTTTTTAATTGTGAAAGGTTTAAAGGATAAAGTACATACCCTGTTTTAAATATAGGGTAGTTTGAATATAGGAGTATTTTACGAGTGACAAAGTATGACATACCCACAGGACATACTGGGGATTTTATAGATGCCATAGCTTAGCCATATGTGATATGCTATTTAATTTTTCCCTTGGTATGCAATTATGCATTGAATTGATATTTTTGTTATAGAATCACTTCAGTTTATTTGTAAGGCTAATTTGCAACTACATACTATGAACTGCCACTTTTTTTGCAACTCACTACCATAAACTTCCATTTTTTTTCAATTTGCTGCCATGAACTTTCAAATTTCTAAGTTAATAACTTAATATCATGAACTATTGTTTATTTTGTACGTTAATACCATGAACTATCGCTTATTCCGCAAATGCGACTAACAAAAGACCATTCTTCCCCTAACTTGCAAATGTGGGTGGGGGGCATGGTACCTGCAGATGGGTGTGGGTTGCAGGTGGGTGTGGGTTGCAGGTGGTGAGAAGGGTGGACGAGGTGCTGCAGGCATTAAGGAGGGGGGGGGGGGGGGGGGGGGGGTGCGCAGTTGGAGGACTGCAGGTGCGAGGAGGGTGGATAGGGGAAGGGATGTTGTTGGCGGCTGGGAAGGGGGCGGGGTAGTCGGCGACGGGGTGGGGGTTGTAGGCACGGGAGGGAGGAGGGGCATGAGGTTAGAATTTTTCATATTTTGAGGGGCAAAATCATCCAAATGAGGGTATCCAAGTGCAAAAACTTGGAAGTTCATGGTAGCAAGCTGCAAAGTTTTGAAGTTCATGGTAAAAAGTTATGAAAGTTCATGGTATTTACTTGCAATTGGCCTATTTGTAAATATTGTAATTGCTAGATCTTTTATGTAATCTGTCCACTTTAATGTAAAAATAATGTATACCTTCCATATGTTTTCATTCTATTCCGTGCAGGAAGTTATCGCTTGATTATGTGCAATTTTCCACGTCAAGATCCGAACCATTCCTTGAAAGTAAAACAAGGAAATATAAAATGGGTAGAAATGAGAGAGACATCAATAGAACTGGTAGCATTTCAAGGCAGGCATCACTGTCAAAGGGTGATATAAATGCAATACGTCGTTCCCAAGTACATTTTCTTTGTATTTCCTTTTTCATACTTTTATTAGTTTGTATGTAATTGGTTTATGGTACTTCATGGTCTGAACATTTGTAAGAAAGCCGTCTGGTCACATGCTCTTTCTTTTTCCAGATCTGTTATGCTGATGTGTCTGCCCTCTTTAGGTTCCTCAAATAAGAGACACCTTAAGACACCTTAGGGCAAAGGACATGCTTCCAGCAATTTGGTTTATTTTTAGTAGAAGAGGATGTGATGCTGCTGTTCAGTATCTTGAGGACTGCAAGCTCTTAGATGAATGTGAAGCCAGTGAAGTTGAACTGGAATTGAGGAGGTTCCAAATACAGTATCCTGATGCTGTCAGAGAAGTTGCTGTAAAAGGTCTTTTGCATGGGGTTGCTGCACATCATGCTGGCTGCTTACCACTTTGGAAGTCATTTGTTGAAGAACTATTTCAGCGAGGCCTTGTTAAGGTTGTCTTTGCCACTGAAACACTTGCTGCTGGAATCAACATGCCTGCTAGGACAGCAATCATTGCATCTCTTAGCAAACGAGGTGAAACTGGACGCTCCCTTCTTAGCTCAAATGAGCTACTCCAAATGGCTGGACGTGCTGGGCGAAGAGGTATCGATGAAGTGGGCCATGTTGTTCTTGTTCAGACTCCTTATGAAGGAGCTGAAGAGTGTTGTGAGATCCTCTTTGCTGGGCTTGAACCTCTTGTTTCACAATTTACTGCTTCATATGGAATGGTTTTAAATCTCCTTGCGGTCTGTATCATATGGTTATAAGGGTTTTACACATGATATGCACACACCATCCGTACCACATACATATATATCCTGTGTATGTAACGAGTTGAATGTTTCACAGGGTGCAAAAGTTACTCGTAAATACAAGGATCCAGATGACAGGAATGCTTCCCTTTCTGGGCGAACATTGGAAGAAGCTCGAAGGCTTGTGGAACAAAGTTTCGGAAATTATGTTGGAAGCAATGTTATGGTTGCTGCTAAGGAGGAGCTTACCAAGATACAGAATGAAATTGAATTGCTTTCTTTAGAAGTCAGCGATGATGCTATTGATAAGAAGTGCCAAGAGCAGCTGTCACAGATAGAATATGATGAAATTTCTATTCTCCAGGAGGAATTGAGGGTAAATCGTTCTGATTAGTCAATGTAGTTCTACACTGTCACATATTTTAAATGGTTATATGATTATTGATAATCATAATCATCTATTCTCTAATTCGTAATGAAAGTAAAACTAGAAACAAGTATGGATAGTACAAAATGGGAGATTTATGCTGCAATACAACGCAGTTCTAGAATGATGGCCATAATATTGATTTGTGTTTTCACTATTGCTTGTATGTTGGTCAATTGCTAATTTTCATTTATCTTTTGGTGCAATACAATGCAGTTTTGGAATGATGGCCATAAGTTTTTCATTTGAGCCCGTATATTCTTACTTATTGACCTGCATTCTTTAAGTGACATCTCATTATTCTTTCCCCAGGCAGAGAAAAGGCTTCGGTCTGAGCTTAGACGAAAGATGGAAATTAAAAGAATGGCTTCTTGGAAATCATTTTTGGAAGAGTTTGAAAGTGGCCAACTTCCTTTCATTTGTTTGCAGTACAAAGATAATGAAGCAAATCAGCACGTTGTCCCTGTTGTGTATGTTGGAAAGGTTATCTCTTTCTCTGCTCAGAATATTATTAATATGGTAGCCTTTATTAGTGACCATTGTCACATCCAGATCTTAAAAAATATGCGACTAAATCAAGAATTTCCTACCTCGATATTACCAAATAAACACTGTGAGCTCTAACAACAATGGTTGTACTACAAATTTTCCAATTGATATACCAAGTCTTAAAATCAATCTTCAAATATAAAATGGATCAATCCACACCTTTATTTTGGGAGATACTTAAATTTACATCAATCTTATTATCACCTTGAACTGTGATAACTGAAATACGAGATAAATGATGAATCATAGCTACAAAAACCTTTGACTCTTTATTCTTTGTCCCTGCTCCAAAAATGTCTGAAAGATATCAACTTCAATACCCAAAAGGGCAATAAGGGACAAATACTAAGGAGCAGAAATCTGCATAGAAGTCGAATACTCTATGGAGCAAAACACCCATGAAAGGTCCGAACATCCAAGATGGACTGAAATATCCGCAAGGGGCCGAATACCTCCATAGAGCCAAAAATACCCCACGAAGGGGCCGACCACTCCTAAGAGCTGAAATACCCGCTAAGGAATCGAACAGTAGCAGAGTTGTCTCTAATACCAACCACAGTTTTTGGTCAATAACGTTGTTAAACTATGAAAATGAGTAGGATAATGAACTATAGCATTAAGCAGGAAAAAGAAAATAATTTAATATTAATACAATACTATCCAATAATATTCCAAGCATGCAAATGTGTTCAGACCTCTAGAAGCAGAGTCTGTTGCTATAGTGGTGAGCCGAAAAACCTGTCGTAATATAAAATTCTTAATGCAAATATTTCATTATGATACTTCATTCTAATTGAAATACTAATACGATACTTGTTCTTGTCCAAAGTTCAAAGAGATGCAACCTAGTCTTTATCCTAATATGTATATTTTGGTTGATAATTTTTTTAAATATTATTGCTTCAACTTTCCTAGGAACTCTCATATATAACATTCCCTTTCAATGAATCTAAATGCTTCTAGTATATCCATCCTAACTTATGCTTATTACTATATAACAAAGAAAGATACTAGTACTGAGTCTTACGAATCGACTCTACACAAATGTATTGTCATATTTCCATTTTATATAAATACAAGGAACACCAAATACTAAAATAGTAATCAAACTTTTTAATGTAAACCGAAACACAAATACTTGATGCGATGATAATAAGATACTAATTTTCAAAACTAACAAACATTCACCTTGGCATGGCCACTACTTGGTGAAGTATCCATCAGCCTATCCCCACAGCATGAATTGCCCTTCTTTTTGATAGGTGGATGCACATTAATGGTCTTAAGAACCCAAACAAATATCCAACAAATGTACCATAGATAACATACATTCCCGACTCCTGCCCTATCCTTTCCAATCAAGTGGCACTGGCCAAGCCATACACTTATATAAGACAAGTGTCTACTGTTGTTGATGTTAGAGAAAACCGTACAAACTTTTACAACTTTCACACACAAATTAAACAATACAACAACTAGGACTTCAAAGATTACAAAGTGATAAAGGAAAAACTTTAAAGAATGCAACCAAATTGCTACAATTTGAGACAAATTAGAAAGCTTTTTGGGGTGATGAGAATAACTTATGCTCAAAGTGAGATTCGGCCTCTTTTCTGTCTATTCCCTTCCAGGAACTAGCAAATTCAAGTGATGAACTACTGGAACGCTCCTTTGTCACCTCCTAGACTATGGACATGACCTCACTGTTGCGGCAAACTCTCTTCTCGTTGCGTATACTCTCTTATGTTTTGTGTACCTCTTAAGCACAAAAAACGTAGAGAATATATGTAGGGGAGCCAAGTCCCTAGCAGTCATAACCGGCCACTACCACCGTAAGCGGAAAACATAGAAGTAACTTATCATAATGGATGCGGTTGTAGCAGTAACTGTCCACTAAGCAGGAAGTTACAAGCTGAAACCCCCCATAGAAGTAGCAGCTGAATAGTCGCGCCGTTGGAATCAAAGTTCCAGCGGACATGTTCCTCTGGAACAACAAGTCACGTAGAGCGCGCAGAGCCACTAGAACCACTTGAACCACCAGCCATGCTGAACCCGCTGGATATGTCAGGCCCCGGTTTCGTAGAACCAAACGTCGGCACTGGACGTGATGCTATACAAGCCTAAATTACGCTTGTAAAAGGCAAGTACCAAAACAGCCGATTAAATATCTAAGTTACAGAGGCATCACAGCAAAAGTACTAAGCAAAAAATTGAGTTGACACAAGATTATAAAAGAATGATTCTCGTTATTGATATTGCAACGAGGTTTACAACGGTTCGAGGCCAATATACAACTCGATTACAAATCACCCTCTCTCTTAATATAACGGGTCATACCACATGACTTACAGCTCGAGAACTGTACCAAAGGATGATGTTCTATACATTATGTTCTTTATACAAAGAAATCACATTTTTGGCCATCACGCTCCAAGGCGCCAATCCAAACTCCAAAGCCTCTGCTCGAGCAAGCTACTTCCGTACCTGCAAAGACCTGGTGGGGGATCAGTACATAGGAATGCACTGGTGAGTGGCCTCTCGCCCACTCAATAGAACCAACACGATCTTTATGTGAGTGCACACAAACTTAGGTGGTCTTTCTAATCTTGTCTTAGGATTAGTTACATGGCATAGAATAATATGAAGCATACTTGTGTCACAGGAATATGTGTTACGCAACAGAGTAACTAAGTTCATCTTACCAATACTTATCATCCATCCTTCCATGTCTCATACAATAATGATAAAATGACATATGAATATATATTGAATTAAAACTGTGTCATATGAGTGTCCCTGCAGAAGACAATCGTTAAGCTCATAAAACATAAAGTGCAGTGCACCCCTTTATCTTGCAACCAATAACCTGTATACAGATGGACGTTAGTATGATGCCTAACTCTATATGGATTTCATTGGCACCACAAGCCATCTTGGTCGTCTAGTAACCCCCAGCCCGGGTAGCTATCCTCCACTGGGTTTCGAGTCACCTCGTGCTAGGACTTCAACTAACGCATCTCCCCCTAGGCTGAATCGGTTACAGTGTCCCGATAACCGATCGAGGAACCAAATCTTGTGTACAACTTGTCCAATGATCATGTAAATACGTGAATAGTAGGACTCTTAACCTAAATGTATGTTCTAAGAACCGAAACAACTGGATAAATCTGTACTAAAACTTTACTATACTTCTCGAGCCATTCGCTTATCTCAAACTTACCATCTCTATGCAGTTCCCAGTCCAGAGATTGCCTTCGCGATCCAATTGTTCCAAACATTCTATATTGCTATCTCTGAAGTACAAAGTGATAGTCTGGCACGACCCGTGCCCAGTGTGAGGGTACGAGTACGTGGGTACGTCCAGCCTACGCCGCAGCACCGGCGGTAGAACGCTGTCTAGGTCGACAATACTATCTATCCATCTCATACAATAATATATGAACCTGTCAATGATATCTCAACTCCATACGGAGAACAAGATGACAATATAATGATAATCAATACTCAATCACAATGAAACTAGAGGAAGATAATGGCACGATATCAAATAAGAAATGAGAATCACAAAGTCTCAAACTAGAACAGACAACAAAATATCAAAGTCTATGAGTCTAGCAATAACACAATAAGGCTAAAGTATCAATAATATGATAATAGTCTAGAAACTGAAGACAGATCCAGTAAAATGAATAATACTAGCCAAGTGTCTCCTCAACAGCTGGTACTGGTCTTGCTGTACTACATTGCTATCTCAGCAAGCTCTCCAACATGTGGTCCATAATACGCAGGACATCAGTCCTCTAAATAAACATCTGAAAAATATATCCAGTCAGGATTGAAGCGAAGTACAAAACTCTGAAAGCAGTTCCAAATACATGGTAGAGAATATATGACAAGCAATAGAAAAGAATACAAAGTGCACTAGGAAGTTGAAATACAGCTGAAACATGCAAATAAATACAATAGGTACTGGAAAGGTAAATATAGGAAGTATGAAATGAACTGTAACTAAGGGAAACTAGAATACAGTCTGTGATTTAGAGCACAAGTTCGATATGTGATCGGCTTGGGTTGCACATGATTATTCTAAGGTAACTTGATTATACGTGAAGTGTATAATCGACATACACATGATTACACTAAGAGATTGATCACACAACCAATTTCTACTCCCCCGTCCCAACCAATACTCATGGATCCAATCACGACATGTTATGCACATGATTATAATATAAACACACTAGCACATGGGATAGTGAGAGCACATGAAGGACAAGAAAATAATATCCGGTGCATACGATGAAATATATGTGTAAGAAGTACCAGCTGAACACGGTAAGGGGATAACATCTTCTGACAGGATCTATATAGTACCAGTCCGTGTAACAATGCGTCTGAATCAGGTATATCAGTTCTAGAACAAGTGATATATACACTATCATGAAATAAAAACTAACAGAGATATGTACTCGTCTGAGGTCCAGAGCAATGAATGCAAAACGGTGTCCGAACTGGTGTCACACTGACCTATATATAAAATTACATGTCATTTGGATGTAATGAAGTAATAAGCATGTTTAAACAAGCTAAAATGTGATTTCTAGGTCTTATCTAGGTCATACTAGTCAACTAGGTCAAATTTAGTTATATTTGGTCAAACTAGGTCAAATCTAGGTCAACACAGTCAAACTAGGCCATTTTCTAGAGTCTAGGTTGATTTTACCTATCTACAAGGTTTATAAAGTTATACTAGGTCTTAACAAGTCACTATTTGGTTGTTTAGGTGCTAACTAGGTCAAACTAGTCAATACTAGTTAATACTAGGCCAATGCTAGGTTTCTATGCTATACTAATAAGTTACTAGCATATATTATCTTAATATATACTTCTACATATAATTTCTAGCAATACCTTGGCCTATAGTTATTTACCTTACCCCGTATCACGGTATCTTAACCCGTATCACACATTTACCTAATACCTTAGCCCGTATCTCAAATACCTTAACTATTAGTCAATACCTTAGTTCTAGGGTCAATACCTTGGCTAAACTAGGTTTCTAGTCCATACTAGTCAATACCTTGCTAATACTAGGTTTTAAAGTCATACTAGTTAGCTATGATATAATATCATATATACTATATATATATACTAATATATACAATAACTTAGTCTAACACTTAATACCTAGCCAATATCTTAGTATTACCTCATTACCTTAACCAATACCTTAACATATTATCCCGTATCCTAGTTTCTAGACTAATACCTTAGCTAATACCATTACCTTGACTAATACCCAATACCTTAACTCATACCTTAGTACCTAAGCTAGACACTACCCTTACCATGGTATCTTAATCCAATACCTAATATCATAACATTACCTTAGTATCCTATTATTACCTCATACTAGTTCTAATATTTTGGTATCTTGGTATTCTAAATACCTTGATACTTCCTAGAATACCACATTCTAATTTATCCTACACATATCCCACTTGTTTGTCCATGGTACCATGGTACCACATTAAGTATCATATGATACCAACTCCCAAGATACTAACACATGACCATAATCTACATTTACCTTACATCCAAGATACTCACCCTACTCTTGGCACTTGACATCTTGATATTACCCATTACCTAGTTCTAATACTCAATATCTTAGTATCTTGACCAATACCGCATCCTCCTAGATACTTACCCAACTAAGTCTAATACTAATACTTGATACCAAATAGGATACCTTACTCAAGCTCCCACACTCTAATACCTTGACACATAACTTAAATATACTTAGCTCACTTGATAACCACTTGTATCATCACTAACATGCACAGTAACTAAAACTTATTACCTAACACACACACACACACACACACACACACACACACATATATATATATATATACTTGGCAACCTATGATGCCTACACTCACTTGATATCCATACTACCTAGGCTCATAGGATACACAAAATGCCTATGTCGTATAGTCAGTTCTCTACTTGTAATCAATACTGCACCTATTAGACATATTCAATAAATTCTAGGGTTAAAGTATGTCTTAGCCTTTCGTATTAGCTTTCCGAAACTTCAAACGGATCGCATTTTCGTGTCTGGAAGTTCCCGAAATCGTGAAAACACTGAAACACGTTCGTCTTTCGGACAACTGACACTCAAACAGTTTTACAGAAAGTTCTAAAACGAATCTGGCATATTAATTTATATATTTTGAAAGTTAACTTAGATACGGTTCTTTAAAAAAAAGGGAGATTAATCGGAGTCCTGAGTTAGGAGTTATGACATTTCTAAGTTGCTATGACCGCTAAACACGAGACTGAATACAATGACGAATTTGGGTTATTTTAGACAAAAGAACACTATGTATACACCCAATTTACCAAATCCACCTATACGTATCATGGCGTATCATGATACGAACTCTATGTGTCCAATTTTGGACATAAGAATACCTTCACACCATCAAATAAACATCAATAGTCCTCATTAGGACACAATACACACACTCAATGGACGCAATTGGGATTTTTCCCAAATTGAGCCTCAAAATTATGACACCAACTTAGATCTACCAAATTGAGGGATCATAATACCTAGATCTATCATTGGGAAGTCAAATCTAACCATGGGAAGGTTCCTACATGTCCAAGGGGTGTTTCTAACCATGAATTTGATGAAATTGAAAGAAATACGTAGTGATTTGGTAGCCTCTTTGGAGAATTCCGAATTTGGACACGGAAGGGATGAGTCGAACACGATCTCCTAGCAAGCTCCTCTCCTATGGATCTCCTTATGCTCTCCAATGTTCTAGGCCTTCATGATGGTGAGAATGGGTGGAATTGAAAGTGGAATGAGTGAAATTGGTAGAAAATTCGATTTGCTTGGGAAGGAAGAAGCTTTGGGGAAAATGAGGCTAATGAGTGAAATGAAATGAATGGATGAGCCCTAAATTGAACTTATCTCTTATAGTAAAGTTTGGTCATGCCAAAATATCAAGTTTGTCCCTCTCCATTTGTCATGAATGAAATCTAATTAACTAAAAGAAAGAATCTCTACAACTAAGATGAATATTCTCTTCATGATTACTAAACTTAATTAATTATAATTACTAAAGTCATGACTAACAATAATTAGCACTAACACTTGAAAATTCTAATTGGCTAGCCACTAACTAACACTAATATAATTCTAGGCAATCACTAATATAAAATATTATATAAAAAATTTAACAACATGCAAAATTATCAAAATACTCCTATGATGGAAAGTGGTTGTTACAATACTATCCCCCTTAGAAAAATTATGTCCTCGAAATTTAAGGATGGAAGTAGACACGAACTGAAAGGATAACTCATTGTCCAGAAGATAATCTAGTCTCCTTTCTTCTAACTGGTTATAATCTATTCATCGTAATCCTGACTATAGTCAAACTCTCATCTAACCATGGTCCAAGAAAGTCCTACCTACAATCATTCAATATACAATTCTATTGAAAAAGAACATTCACATATGCATAGTTATGGTCTCTATCTGTCAAGATATTGCAGTATCTATAAAGGGTATACTACTCACTATACTAACTATATAGCACAAAATTACTAAAGCAACTATAAGGTACTAAGAAATCAATCAAATCAATCGACGAAAAAAAGGACAGGAAGAGAACAGAACTTGCTAACCTATCACCTGTAGCGTTGGTCCCTCGACCGTCATCGCAAAAGCTCCACCCTGCTGGGGTCTCCCTCTGCTGATGTTGGGCATTTGCGGTGCCACATGTGGTCTAGCTAGACTCCTTACCTATCTCTGATACTTCAATTATTTACTAAATATCAATCTAGCCAAAATACCTAATATCAAGGGTTACCATTTCTAATACTAATGATATACTATGGTTCTAGGTGATGGACACACTTAACTCACTAGCACGTACCACTTAGGATACTATACTAAGACTTCTAAGTTACTATCTATATGATACTTATCCAAATTTCAGACACTATCTATCACATGGCACTAACTCGTATACATGACACTCATGTGATACTCTCCTACTAAGGTACTTAAGGATCTCTTCTATATCTATTACACTAATCACTATGTTATCCATATCTTGAATGCTTCTGATACTTGTGATGCTCTGCATCTGGACACAAATACTCCTCCTATCTTGGTATCCTGATACTAACCAATACACTGACACTTAACAATTCCTCTAGTCCAATCACCTGTACCTTGGTATCAATATAAACATATATAGATACTTCTACCCACTGAACTTACTCTCACACGTTACTCATATTCTCCCTACCTTGAATACCTGCACTCCTACTCCAAAATATACTCTACATCAGTATTACATTGGTACAATAATTGATACTGTCACTCTCAAGATATTCACTGATACTAAGCTGATATACTACACATACCACATAATACTCATCGTAAACCTGATACACCCTGGACTCTTGCACTCTTTAGGCACTCTCACTAACTCCATAATTGTCCTCGATTCATGCACTTAATACTCTATGATATCTGCTTAACACTAACCTACTCACTGGCACACTATTGATACATCTGATACTAAACCCACATTACATTATACTCATGAAACACCCGCACTTGTACTTCGCTTTACCACTCATGCATTCACTCTCACATCCTTATTAACACTTCAATACTCTCAAGTACTAGGTGATACGCCAATACTGGAGACATACATGTGCACTCACATCTACCCTCACTAATGCACAATTCCCAACATATAGCACAAGTCATATTACTTAGTACAATACATACTAACACCATCACACTCACCTATATACTTATGGGTACCACTCTATCATGACATACTCACTAATACATCTTATAAATACACATTCTCCACGTAACCAAATGTCAAGCACCGATAGAATATTGAGGCTCCATTAATACTCAAAACAATTTCATGATATTCAATTGCTACTTGGATCCCTTAACTATATAAATCTATATCTATCTAAATCATACTTGATGACATGATACCATCACCTAGAATCATAAATTGCTATACTACTCTCCTCCTAACAACTCCCTTATTTCTAATACCATAATACTAAGCATTAACTATACTCTGACACCAATTTTAGACCTATTGTTACAAATGGTACTACACTATGAGTCACTTCTAGGCTTATACATTGATACCTAAAGCTCACATACCTTACCATGAACTACTATCAGACTCACAAGCTATACTTCCAACAATCGACACTGATACTCAACTCGACACAACCTATCTGCAAGTGACCAAGCTACTGTACTATACAGGGAACCTTAGGAACTCATGCAGTGAAGCTCTATAAGGAACTAAACTAGAGGTACTAAGGGTATCTCTATCCTAAATTAACAGGGATGGTGGAACAAAATTTTAATGATAACAAGGTTGAATGATAGAGACGATATATTAAGAACCAATTTAAGATGTACTATAATAATCATACACGTCTATCTGAAATCATGTTACCCAGAATCCTCGTCACGCCAGTAAGCATAGCAGTGATAAACTATAGAGTACGTAACTAGGGTATACATCTCTAGAATCATGGTATCTAAAATTTTTGCCTTGCCGCATGCTTGGCTGCGAAAATATAAATTCCATAACCAAGAGAAATATATCCAAAATCAGGCTCTATGTTTTCGCCACGCCAGCTAATATAACTGCGATAAACTCTAGACTCCATAACTAAAGTAGACGGTTACCTTTTCCACTGTTCTTATCCATTTACGTTATCATAATTTACCTCAACTCAGACCATAAGATTCATCTCGATACAAGAATCAAATTCAACAATGGACAAGTACAAAGGCGAAGGTGAATGAAGCAAGTGAAAATAGATTCGAAATATGGTCTATAATAAGATTTTCAGGGGTCATCCTCGGAATCTCTCAAGAAATCTTAATTTGTGATTGAGTATTCTCTTATCCTATATCCTAAACCCTATATCCTATTGCATGCTCGCAGCAATACAACTAAGCCGTTGCATTACCACGATATCGCTCTAATTGCGAAGTCTGACTTGCATGGGCTACCACAAAAACGTGTCATGATCCACACCCGGTGTGAGGGCACGAGTACGTAGGTACGTCCAGTCTATGCCGCAACACCGACGGTAGAACGCTGTCTAGGTCGACAATACTATCTATCCATCTTACACAATAATATATGAACCTGTCAATGATATCTCAACTCCATACGGAGGACAAGATGACAATATAATGATAATCAATACTCAATCACAATGAAACTAGAGGAAGATAATGACACAATATCAAATAAAAATAGGAATCACAAAGTTTCAAACTAGAACAGACAAAAAAATATCCAAGTATATGAGTCTAGCAATAACACAATAAGGCTAAAGTATCAACAACATGACAATAGTCTAGAAGCTGAAGACAGATTCAATACAATGAATAATACTAGCCAAGTGTCTCCTCAACAGCTGGTACTGGTCCTCCTGTACTACAGTGCTATCTCAAAAAGCTCTCCAACATGTGGTCCATAATACGTAGGACATCAGTCCTCTAAATAAACATCTGAAAAATATATCCAGTCAGGATTGGAGCGAAGTACAAAACTCTGAAAGCAGTTCCAAATACATGGTAGAGAATATATGACGAGCAATAGAAAAGAATACAAAGTGCACTAGGGAGTGGAAATACAGCTGAAACATGCAAATAAATACAATAGGTACTGGAAAGGTAAATACAAGAAATATGAAATGAACTGTAAGTAAGAGAAACTAGAATACAGTCTGTGATTTAGAGCACAAGTTCGATATGTGATCGGCTTGGGTTGCACATGATTATTCTAAGGTAACTCGATTATATATGAAGTGTATAATCGACATACACATGATTACGCTAAGAGATTGATCATATAACCAATTTCTACTCCCCCGTCCCAACCAATATTCATGGATCCAATCACGACACGTTATGCATATGATTATAGTATAAACACACTAGCACATGGGATAGTGAGAGCACATGAAGTACATGAAAAACACTATCCGGTGCATACGATGAAATACATGTGTAAGGAGTACCCGCTAAACACGGTAAGGGGATAACATCTCCTGATATGATCCATATAGTATCAGTCCGTGTAACAATGCATCAGAATCAGGCATATCAGTTCTAGAACAAGTGATATATATACTATCATGAAATAAAAACTAACAAAGAGATGTATTCGCCTGAGCTCCGGAGCAATGAATGCAAAACGGTGTCCGAACTGGTGTCACACTGACCTATATATAAAATTACATGTCATTTGGGTGTAATGAAGTAATAAACATGTTTAAACAAGCTAAAATGTGATTTCTAGGTCTTATCTAGGTCATACTAGTCAACTAGGTCAAATTTAGTTAATTTGGTCAAACTTGGTCAAATCTAGGTCAACACAGTCAAACTAGGTCATTTCTAGAGTCTAGGTTGATTTTACCTATCTACAAGTTTTATAAAGTTATACTAGGTCTTAACAAGTCACTATTTGGTTTTTAGGGGCTATGTCAAACTAGTTAATACTAGTCCAATGCTAGATTTCTAGGTTATACTAATAAGTTACTAGCATATATTACCCTAATATATACTTCTACATATAATTTCTAGCAATACCTTGGCCTATAGTTATTTTTCTTACCTCGTATCACGGTATCTTAACCCGTATAACACATTTACCTAATACCTTAGTCCGTATCTCAAATACCTTAACTATTAGTCAATACCTTAGTTCTAGGGTCAATACCTTGGCTAAACTAGGTTTCTTGTCCATACTAGTCAATACCTTGCTAATATCCAAGTTTCTAGACTAATACCTTAGCCGTATCACCAATATCTCAACTATGGGTCAATACCTTGCTCTATGGGTCAATACCTTGCTAATACTAGGTTTTAAAGTCATATTAGTTAGCTATGATATACTAATATCATATATACTATATAGATATACTAATATATACAATAACTTAGTCTAACACTTAATACCTAGCCAATACCTTAGTATTACCTCATTACATTAACCAATACCTTAACATATTATCCCGTATCCTAGTTTCGAGACTAATACCTTAGCTAATACCATTACCTTGACCAATATCCAATACCTTAACTTATACCTTAGTACCTAACCCATTACCCAAGCTAGACACTACCCTTACCATGGTATCTTAATCCAATACCTAATATCATAACATTACCTTAGTATTATATTATTACCTTATACTAGTTCTAATATTTTGGTTTCTTGGTATTCTAAATACCTTGATACTTCCTAGAATACCATATTCTAATTTACCCCACACATATTCCACTTGTTTGTACATGGTACCATGGTACCACATTAAGTATCATATGATACCAACCCCTAAGATACTAACCCATGACCATAACCTACACTTACCTTACATCCAAGATACTCATCCTACTCTTGGCACTTGACATCTTGATATTACCCATTACCTAGTCCTAATACTCAATATTTTAGTATCTTGACCAATACCTTATCCTCCTAGATACTTACCCAACTAACTCTAATACTGATACTTGATACCAAATATGATACCTTACTCAAGCCCCAATATTCTAATACCTTGACACATAACTTACATATACTTGGCTCACTTGATAACCACTTGTATCATCACTAACACGCATAGTAACTAAAACTTATTACCTAACACTTATATATATATATATATATATATATATATATATATATACTTGTCAACCTATGATGCCTACACTCACTTGATATCCATACTACCTAGGCTCATAGGATACACAAAATGCCTATGTCATATAGTCAGTTCTCTACTTGTAATCAATACTGCACCTATTAGACATATTCAATAAATTCTAGGGTTAAAGTATGTCTTAGCCCTTCGTATTAGCTTTCCGAAACTTCAAACGGATCGCATTTTATATATACTTGGCAACCTATAATGCCTACACTCACTTGATATCCATACTACCTAGGCTCATAGGATACACAAAATGCCTATGTCATATAGTCAGTTCTCTACTTGTAATCAATACTGCACCTATTAGACATATTCAATAAATTCTAGGGTTAAAGTATGTCTTAGCCCTTCGTATTAGCTTTCCGAAACTTCAAACGGATCGCATTTTCGTGTCCGGAAGCTCCCGGAATCGCGAAAACATCGAAATACGTTCGTCTTTCGGACACCTGACACTCAAACAGTTTTACAGAAAGTTCTAGAACGAATTTGGCCTATTAATTTGTATATTTGGATAGTTAACTTCGATACGGTTCTTTAAAAAAAAAGGAAGATTAATCGGAGTTCTGAGTTAGGAGCTATGACATTTCCAAGTTGCTATAGCTGCTAAACACGAGACTGAATACAATGACGAATTTGGGTTAATTTGGACAAAAGAACACTATGTATACACCCAATTTACCAAATCCACCTATACGTATCATGGCGTATCATGATACGAACTCTATGATACGAACTCTATGTGTCCAATTTTGGACATAAGAATACCTTCACACCATCAAATAAACATCAATAGTCCTCATTAGGACACAATACACACACTCAATGGACACAATTAGGGTTTTCTCCAAATTGATCCCAAATTTATGACACAAACTTAGATCTACCAAATTGAGGGCTCCTAGTTCCTAGATCTACCATTGGAAAGTCAAATATAACCATGGGAATGTTCCTACATGTCCAAGGGGTGTTTCTAACCATGAATTTGATGAAATTGAGAGAAATACCTAGTGTTTTGATAGCCTCTTTGGAGAATTCCGAATTTGGACACGGAAGGGATGAGTTAGACACGATCTCCTAGCAAGCTCCTCTCCTATGGATCTCCTTATGCTCTCCAATGCTCTAGGCCTTCATGATGGTGAGAATGAGTGAAATTGAAAGTGGATTGAGTGAAATTGGTAGGAAATTGGATTTGCTTGGGAATGAAGAAGCTTTGGGAAAAATGAGGCTAATGAGTGAAATAAAATGAATGGATGAGCCCTAAATTGAACTTATCTCTTATAGTAAGGTTTGGTCATGCCAAAATATTAAGTTTGCCTCTCTCCATTTGTCATGAATGAAATCTAATTAACTAAAAAAAAGAATCTCTACAACTAAGAGGAATATTCTCTTTATGACAACTAAACTTAATTAATTCTAATTACTAAAGTCATGACTAACAATAATTAGCACTAACTAACACTTGAAAATTCTAATTGGCTAGCCACTAACTAACACTAATATAATTCTAGGCAATCACTAATATAAAATAATATATAAAAAATTTAGCATGCAAAATTACCAAAATACTCCTATGGTGGAAAGTGGTAGTTACATAGTCTACCTGTATGAAGTAACAATACTACTTTTCGAACGATAATCTCTACTACAATATGATGTCCAAAAGAGAAGTACTACAACAGTACAAAATTTAAGTTCTACGGCAACAAGATTTTATATATAGTCCATGCGATAACAATAAATGTAGCTCTATTTTATACAAGTCTATAACAACAATTTAAAGTTCCATATCTAAAGCAAGAATGTGAGGGTCTAACTCTAATAGCAAGTTAATATTCCATATTCTATACAATATGAATATAGAATGAGATTATTCTCTTATCTATGTGGGGTTCATCTCTTTTATTAACATGCATTCAACTTAAAGCAACATAAGTTAGCAGCAAGTTTATTTAGTGTAAAGGTAAGACAAAGACAGGTTCATCAAAACCATCCACTTGAAGGAACACTCTCGACCGAGCAGAACTCAGAACAAGCCTCTGAATGAGCCAAATCCGAACGACACTGTGCCAATGAACCATCTCACTGAACCAAGCGGAGTGGGGCACTACAGGATCCACTAGGCCACTGGACCAGCAGGTCTTGCTGGAACCACTTGGCCACTAGACTACTTGGCCATACTTGACCAACAGGTCTTGCTGGAACCACTTGGCCGCTGGACTACCTGGCCATACTTGACCATCAGTTCTCGCTGGAATTACTGGACCGCTGAACCAAATGGCCACGTTGGCTCGTAAGAGTGCTGGAACGCGCGAACGATGTTGGACGGGCACAAGGCGTGCAAAAATGCCATCTGGCGTATGATGCACACATGTATAGTGCAAAGTGCGCCACCTTGCGCCTTTTATCAACGCCATAGTCGGAGTCTGAGTCGCTAGGCCCCTTTGGGGCCTAGCTCCAATAGAAAATTTCTAAGAAATTAGTGACAAAAACATATATTTCTTGGAGGATTTGAACATTTTCCTCTAGTAAAGACCTATACGATATCAACTACGTTGGTTACAACTCCCCATGTGTGCAAGACTAAAAGAATCTTATATTGAAATATACACTTGGAATTTGTCACATAGTTGATGTTGGACTGAATTTCTAGAGATTAATTTATAATAAACCCTAACAATCTTCTCCATATTTTAATATATGAGCTGAGCTTTTCCGTACATCATGTATTAGGATTGATGCCGCTTATGACTTGGATCTTTCTGCATAAGTCGAACAACAATTCAATACATAATAGACTAAGCATTGAATTCAGTACCATATATGCTATTTTTTTCCACTCACACAGTGTCATTAGGTTTGTCTCTGGTCGCATGTTAAAGATTTTGTGCTGACCTGGTATATGTGTATGTATTTTGGATATTTACAAGTTTATCCTCAAGTGATTGCCTGTATCTTTGTTTATATACATATGTGAGTTCTTAGAGAGTTTAAACTTTTCAGCATGAGGTCTTTGCCTCCTTGTGGTGCTAGCTGCTGTGACATGACCCGTAGTCGAGGTCTAATCTCTTGATGGTTTCACCCTACAGTAGCATTATTTTCTATAGCCTCTTTGTAATGTTGTACTACTACAACTACTCCTCTATGTGTTTCAGCACGAGGCTACTTGTCTCTATGCAGTGCTACGCCGCTTTGACATGGCCCAAAATTGAGGTCCCACCTCATGTGGTGTCACGCTATTGTAGCATGTGAAACTTGCTCCTTTATAGTGTTGAGCTACTTGTGCTTCCTGTAAGGCATGTCGAGCATTCCAAATGCTCAAGAACTCATTAAGGCTTAAAGCTATCATCCCTCATGACTTGCTCTTTATTTAGAGCAAAATGTTGACCACAGAGGTTCCAAGATTTAATCCTAATAATGTCTCTAGGGACTAACCTCTGTACATGATATTTTTCAGTCAATGATCATTCCTTGAACCAAAAGTAAGATGTCTAGTTGATTTTTTTTTTGAATTAATAGCGTAATACTTTACGATAGAATTACAAAGACATTACATCAGAATTTTTTTTTAACTCCCTTTTTTTTTGCTATATCCTTGACAAGCTGGCGCTTAAGGCCCTTGTTGTACGAATCCGCCATATTCTCTTGGCTTCGAATATCAACCACTACGATAATGTCATCTTTGATGCCCTTATTCAGTGATATGTGGCGGAAGTCTCTCAATCCTCTTCTTTCTATTGAAAATAGCATTATATACCACTGATGCAGTCGCTTGATTGTCACAATATATTGGTATGGCCCTGCATACCAATCAGAGAAAGATCATACATGAGCTCTTAAAGTCATTCTGCTTCATTTGTTGTTGCTGCCAACACATAGAACTTAGACTCCATATATGATTGTGAGGGCGAAGTTTGCTTTTTCGCATTCCATTATATAGTAACTCCACCTATGAAGAAGACAAATTCTCATATGGACATTTTGTTCTTCTTTTCTGAGCACCAACTAGCATCACTGGAACCTTCCACCATATCCTCGTTGTAGTGCAGTGCAAACTTCTGAGTCCTCATGAGATATCTCATAATTTTTTTACAGTTTTTTAGAGTCCAGCTTCTAGTTTGCTAGTAAATCGACTCAACTTTTCCTAAAAAACAATGTCAGGTCTAGTGGCACTTATAGCTTACAATAAACTTCCAATGACGCTTGAGTACTCCAACTATCCGACATTTTTTCCTGAATTTAGTTTTAGTTTTTTGTCACACCTATAAAGAGTATCGATCTAAGAAAGATCCTAATATCCTAGCATATGAGCATATTCTCTTGTAGTGAGCTTTTGATAGAGGAAGCCTAGCTTCCGTCCGAATGATCTTTATCCCAAACATCAGCATCTCCATGTCTTTCATACTGAATTTAGATGAGAGAAACTTTTTTTTTCTCCGGGACACTATCTAGATCTGTACCCATGATTAGATATCGTCCAAATAGAGACAACCCCTCTGTCGTCATCGAACTTGGTGTTTACATATTTAACTGTCTCGCTGACCATATAGCCGTATGATCTAATAACTTTATCAAAATTCTCATGCCACATCTTGGGAGTCGTCTTTACCATATAGAGATTTCACCAACTTATATACTTTGTCTTCAAGTCCCTTGATGAAAAAACCTTCTGGTTGCTTTATGTAAATTTCTTCCATAAGATCTCCATTCAATAATGATATTTTGACGTCTATATAATGAATCACAAGCTTGTAAATTTCATCAAGAGTAATAAACATCCTGATATTTGTCATCCGCGCAGATTTGAGCATATATATCAAACTAATCGATTTTCTGCTTATGAGAAAACCCTTTAGCTATAAGCCTAGCTTTAAACTTATCGGCAGTTCCGTCTGCTTTCACCTTCTTCTTGAAGATCAATTTGCATCTGATGGATTTCGCTCTTTCAGGTAGGTTGATTAACTCCCAAGTGTTATTAGATGTTATGAAATCAATATCAATATTATCATTATCATTATCTGCTTCTTTCTATAAAATCTTTATTCTTCATCGTCTCATCATAGATACGCGGATCTGCTTCCACATGATAGGTGGCGAAGTCTTTTCTGAAGACCTTCGGTCTCTTCACTCGCTTTGAAGGTGGCTCAGCGAGTACTGGTTCAGTAATTGCATCTTCAACTGCAATTTTTTCTTAGACTATAACTTCTTTGGAAGTGCTAACCTCCTCGGTACTTACAATATTATTCGGTAAATCCGTAAGAATAATGTTCTTGTGCATGACAAACTTATCCCCAAAGAATACAACATCGCTTTACGCAATGATTTGATTTGATTCTAAATCTAGGAATCTTCCAGCATCACTTTTCTCATCATAATCCAGAAAAATTATCTTTGTAGTTCTCATTTCCAACTTTTGGATCTTGATGTCGGAAAGCTTCACATAAGCCAGCCATTCCCACACTCGAATACATTCGGGTTGGGTCAGACTTTGAACAAGAGATCACGAGTAGTGATATCTGACTGAGCGAACGATACTTTATGGAGAGTAAAAGTACCTGTAAGCACAATTTTCTTCCGGAAGCAGTTTGGAAGACCTGTTGTTAACAACAAGTTCACCATCTCTGTCAGAGTACGATTCTTTTTTTCTGTAACTCCATAGATTGATTGGGAATACGGAGCATTAGTTTCGTCAACAATTCCATGTTCTTAACTGAACGAAGCGAATTCAAGAGTGATACCCTCTAACTTGATCACTTCTGAGTGTCTCGTGTTGTTGCTCATTTGACGCTCGGCTTTTGCATTAAAGCCTTTGAACTTCTCGAATGCTTCATCTTTTGATTTCAAAAGATAAACAAAAACGTATTTCGAGAAGTCGTTAGATGTAGATAATGGAATACTTGATCCTATTCTTTGTGGAGAGGTGCTTGAAGTCCCTTGAAGTTGCAGATATCTGAGTGCACCAACTCCAAAAAATTTGTATTTCGGTTCACCCTCTTGAACGGTTTTCTTAAAATTTTAGTTTGCGCACAGATTCACATTTCTCTACATCCTTACCTTTACTTTTGAGGATAAGACCCAGACTAGACATCTTGTTTATTCTTTTATAATAAACATATCCTAGTCTATTATGTCACAACTCAAGAGAGTAACTAGAAACAGACACTTCATTCACACATTCAGTAGGAGTTACAATTTGAAGTTTGAATATTCCTTTGGTACAAAAAGTTTTTCCGAAGTGAACTCCTTTATAGGACATTGTCATTTGACCATCATTGTTGTCCATCCTTAAGCCTGCGTTGCACAACATACTTCCAGAAATTAGGTTTTTGGCTATAGTAGGAATATGTTTCGCGTTCTCCAGAGTAAGTGACTTCCCCAAAGTTATCTTCAGCACCACATACCTAATTTTCAATACTTCAGCTTGAGATTCGTTCGTCATTGTAATCTTCTCAGATGTAGGTTCATATGTAGTGGACATTTCTTTCTTAGAACACGCAATGCAAGGTACACCTGTGCCCACCAACCAATCATTGTCCGCGCTAGATGAGTTAACCTGCGCAATCATAGCAACCGGATTAAGCTTACCTTGTTCCTTTGGTTTTGGTTTTCGCTTTGATTTACAATCCTTTTTGAAGTGACCCTTCTTACCACATTTAAAGCAGTCCCGTCTTTGCTAGACTTATTCTCGAATAAAGTTGACTTCACCCTCGTATGATTGGAAACCTTCTTCTTCATGTTGTAGGAAGTCTTCTGCTCCCTTTGTGATCACCAGATTGGATTATGTTTGCCGTAGCAAATTGCTTGGATAGTGAGTCTACCTTGATTTTGCTTCTAGCCTCGCCCTTAATACGGATCTAGCGTAGAAGATCCTCGATCATAATTTCCGTCTTTTTGCGATACATATCAGTAGTGATCCCAGTTGGTTGGGAGTTTGGAAATGATAACTCCTACCATAAACTTGTCTATTTGAGACATAGCTTCCTCCTCTAGCATTTGTTGCCGCTTTATCAGTTTTTTGACTTGTGACAACATTGTCTTTTCGTCTTCAAATTTCATTATTAGAAATTTGTTGACCAAGTGTATTTTGAACATCTTTTTATCGTCTTTGTAGTATTTCTCCATACTCCCTATGTCTCTTGCATTCTCCTTCTTGTTGTATGACTCTACCATTGAATTATCCAAGGAGTTGAGAATCAACAACTTGCATAGGTTGTTGTGTCTCTTCCACTTCTGCTGAGTGGTGATCACGTTGGCAATGATTTGCACATCGTCACTTTCTGGAATAACTGTTCTGATTCAGTTAGAACATAATCCATGTTGACGAGTTGAAGATTCAGACTAATATTCCTCTTCCAGTTGTTGTAGTTGTGGTGCTCTCCATCGAACTTCTCAAGTTTGTGAAAACTCCCATGAGACTTGTACAACTTTCCATTGAAGGATCTTGATGAAATTCTTAAAATTAATGAAAGATCTAGAATCTCTCTTTGAGATTGTTGTTGATGTTAGAGAAAACCATACAAAGTTTTACAACACAAGTTGAACAATACAACTAGGACTTACAACATTACAAAGTGATAAAGGAAAAACTTTAAAGTATACAACCAAGTTGTTACAATTTGAGACATAAATTAAATAGTTTGTTGGAGTGATGATAATCACCGTTTTCAAAGCGAGATTCGACTACTTTTCCGTCGATCCGCTCCTAGGAACCAACAAGTTCAAGTGCTGAACTAGTGGAACGCTCTTTTGTCACCTTCTGGACGATGATCAGGACCTTGTAGCTGCTGCTTCTCTTTGTTGTTGCAAACTCTCTTCTCGTTGCATATACTCTCTTACATTCTGTGTATACTCTCTTACGTTCCCTTTGGGCTTGAGGGTCAATTATTTTCATATGACAATTTGTTAAAAACCTATACGTAGGCTTTCCAAAAGTGGTCATTATTGTTGTTGTGTTACTTCTTTGTTAGAATCTATTGCACTTAAGTTAATATTAGTTCAGAAGTTTAATGTGTAGTACATGGCTGCTTGTATTCCAACTGATCTTTTTGTTTGTGACTTTCTATATAGTAACAATTTTTCTCAAACATTTCGCTTTTAGTTCAAAAGTTTAATGTGTAGTACATGGCTGCTTGTATTCCAATTGATCTTTTTGTTTGTGACTTTCTATATAGTAACAATTTTTCTGAAACATTTTGTATTTCCAGCATCGCTTTTCCTTACAACTGGAAGCCCACTTGTGCTTTTGTTGCTACAGGTTATCTTAGGTCCTTCAGTTTCTGAGAGCATGCCAACAAGAATTGATTTTGTAGATAAGGTCCAAGATGATAGCACGTCGGCTTATTATGTTGCTTTAGGTTCAGAAAACTCCTGGTATTTGTTTACAGAAAGATGGGTTAAAATGGTATATAAGACGGGCTTTCCCAATGTAGCTGCAGCAAATGGTGATTTACTTCCTCGAGAATCATTGAGGAAACTTCTGGTCGAGGAGGACTTGAAATGGGAAAAGCTCGCAGATTCAGAATTTGGACCCTTATGGTGCATGGAAGGATCTCTGGAGACATGGTCATGGAGTCTGAATGTGCCAGTATTAAGTAGCCTTTCGGAAGAAGATGAGGTCTGCATTCACTGACCTCAACAACGTTTTCCTAGATATTGTACTCCAGTATAAACTGATCGGTTAATTTGGCTATAGTAATTTATTGGCTATAGTAATTTATTGGCTAAGCATATTTTGATGGCTGAAACTCTAGACAGGAAATATTTTCTTATAATATTAAGGAAAAAATAAGTCAATTTTTTTTTTATAGTGAATTGTCAAAGGGACATAGTTTGAAGAAAATCTAAGGTTTCATTTCTAATATCAAGAATTGCTGGTACGCTAGTGATAGAATGTCATTTCTGGACAGTCTGTTGCACATTGAAGTTCATAATTCTCTTTTCAACTGATTTCATGATAATGAGCTTCCTGCAGTCTTGAGGCAGCATAACTTTGAAAAAATTGATATATTTTAGACGTTATAACATCAGGATTAGATTGCTGTGTTAGTGAAGAAGTTTGATTTTTTGTTTCCAGGTAAGGCATTGGTCCCAAGAATATGAAGATGTCGTGGACAGTTACAAGCAGCAAAGGAGCAAGGTTTCACGTTTGAAAAAGAAAATAACAAGTACGAAAGGATTTAAAGAATTTAAAAAGATCATAGATATGACTAACTTCACCAAAGAAAAGATTGAACGCTTGGAAGCTAGATCACAACGCTTGGTTAGACGGATAGAGCAAATTGAGCCATCAGGTTGGAAAGAATTTTTACAGGTATGATCGATGAACTTCTTTTAGTTTTATTTAATACTGACATGCTGTATATACATTTAAACATATGAATCCTTGATAATTTACTTAAGTCTTTTGGGTTTGTATAAATGTAATTCTTTTTGAGCAAATTGAGCCATCATGTTCGAAGGAATTTTTACAGGTATGAGGTTGAACTGCTTTTAGTTTTATTTAATACTGAGATGCTGCATATTCATTTTAAAATATGAATCATTGATAATTTACTTAGTCTTTTGGGTTTGTATAGATATGATGTGTTTTGCTTGAAGTGCGTGGTACATAGTTATTGAAACCGTTCAATACTATAACATACATAGGTAAAACCAAAAGTCACATCAACAAGAAAGAAATCTGGACGTAGAATTAAGATAATGGACACCGAATTATAGAAGTCAGGATATATGCTATAGCTTTTCATTTAGAAGATTAATGGAGTAAAAGTCACATCAGCAAGAAAGAAATCTGGACGAAGAATTTAAGATAAAGGACGCCGAATTATAGAAGTCAGGATATATGCTATAGCTTTTCATTTAGAAGATTAATGGAGTACACATGTTCTCTCCAAACTTCCCATGGTTCATGAGAGAATAATCTGCAAGTATTTTTTTTTAACACACAGACATAGATACAGGCCTCTTTTACACTTAGTCTATCTCAGCTTCACGAGGAATGGAACACTTAACTCATTTTGTTAATTTGGTTTATGTTCGTCAAAGTGGTTCTCGGGAAGTCTCGAAATTCAGATTCCGGGAGTTCTTGGTTCTTCCACCTCATTGTCGCAAAAATTCTTTTTGCATATGTTGTGCCAGGAGTATGCTCATGTGTCTGATATTAATCTTGGCTCTGCTTAAATCTTAATTGTTTCGATAGACTAGCTAACTGTGAGTTCATTACTAAGTGATGTGTACAGAGTTAAAACATTTTTATGTGTAAATAAAAATAACTACATAAGATTTCTAACACTTGGGTTTACCAAATTATGCACCAGATCAGCAAAGTAATACAGGAAACCAGAGCATTGGATATCAATACTCATGTCATGTATCCTCTGGGTGAAACAGCAGCAGCAATCAGAGGAGAAAATGAGCTCTGGCTTGCTATAGTACTTAGAAATAAGGTTTTGTTAGATCTAAAGCCAGCACAGCTTGCTGCAGTTTGTGGAAGTTTAGTCTCAGAAGGAATTAAAATTCGGCCTTGGAAAAGTAACAGGTATTCTACCTTCGCAAAATTGACTTTGTTTTGTACGTATTAAATAACATTGTTGTCTATTATTATGGGGTATGTTATCACTGCAGCATACTATTTGTACAGTTTGTTTTTCTTTGTGCTATTTCCCACAATAAACTCTCAGTTTGATCCTCATTTTATTTCTGTAGTGGTATTTGACATTAGAAACCATATATTCTTGAGTGAAAATACTGCTTGAACATTGACTTCCCATCCATAACATGAAACACAAAGCTTGGAGGGGTTAGTGTTTGAAACTTTGAATGCAGAAGGATTTCTTAGAAGCTCTCCAAGGAAACTAATATATATGTATATGATTTTGACATTCTTCTATACCAAAACTGCCTAGAGGAAGATCATAACCATAGTTATCACAAGCGCACCAAGGCTCGCGCCTAGGCAAAATCTCTGCACAACTCGCGCCCTGCTTTTTGTTGCTAACATATGCGACGATATACGGGGGGATTGAATAACATCATCGACAATCCCATTTTGCGGTTCAAGACTGTTGAAGCTTCCTTATTTTGTTACAAACAACTTTGAGCTACACGAAATAGTTTTGAGGTCCGTGACCTTCATTTTTCTTTTAATTATACATGTGTTTTGCTTTGCTCATACGCGTGCCTCGCTTTTGTGCTTTGCGCCTAGGCCCCATTGGACCTACACGTTTAAGTGCGCTTGTTGCCTTTGATAACTATGTAACATTGTTATCCTTTATTATGAGCCCCTAAAGAACATATCACTCATTGCTAAAACAATGAAAAAGCAAAAAATGCCAAAGGGGGTAAAGATGTGCATAAGTAGAAGACTAAATGCCATCAACTCCATTTATGATTTTCAAATTCTACATGTATATTTGAAAGTAGTTACATGATTTATCTCCCCTATCTGTTAATCCATGATGATTATCCGACAGTATTAGTGAAAAATATCTCTATCAACTACCTCTATGTAGGTATAACAGTTCTGTTTGGAAAGTAGAACCAACACTATTGTGATCAAATCAGGAAAGTAAATTTGCATCATCCTACAAAATTTGTGGTGCAATACTCAATATGTAGAAAGCTCTAGAGAAGAATTGAATAAATTAACCATGTTTGTACCACCAGTTATCAACCTGACATCACCCTTGATGACTACATACGAACTTCCTAGAGAAGGCAGCTGTGAACCATTGATGACATCACCCTCTACCTCTCTCTCTCTCTCTCTCTCTCTCTCTCTCTCTCTCTCTCTCTCTCTCTCTCTCTCTCTATATATATATATATATATATATATATATATATATATATATTTGAAAGAGCCGGAGCCCTATTGGTAAATAAATCCGAACCTGCTCCCATTGGGGCGCATACCTCTGCTCTACCATCATGCTAGAGAGCTTCATTGGCTATATATATATATATATATATATATATATATATATATATATATATATATATCCAATTTTAATTACTATCTCCTCTATATAATGCCAAAACTAGGCTTTACCGTGAAAAATTTTCGTTCCAAAAATACCCTTCAACATATTTAGTAATTAAAAAGAATACCTACAATAAATTCCACTGACAACCATTTAAGAGATGCAATAATGACAACCATTTACGGAAATCAAAGGGTCCATGCTACTTGCTAAGTTTTTTAAATTGTTACCAAAGAATTCAAAGGGTTGAACTATTAACCTATATAATTAAAAGCAGTAGAAATAAACTAACTCATCAACATCATTCACTCCAATATACGTGCAAAGCACGTGCATATATACTAGTATATATAATGCCAAAAGTAGGCTTCACCGTGAAAGTTTTCTTTCCAAAAATACCCTTTATTATATTTAGTAATTAAAAATTTTAATTAAAATTTATATGTGGTATCTAGGTAAATACAAGAGTTGTCCTTTGGTATTTCTAATTATAACAGCTTTTAAATGCATTATCATAACAAGAAGGCATTGAAAATTGGACTCTGTTTAGCATCATTCATTCATTGGAAAATGAACAAATTTTGACTACAAGTATCTTCCTACTAATAAATACGTGCAACGCACGTGCATATATATATATATATATATATATATATATATATGGGTAAACGAGATATGAGCCATGGTGCTCATATTACTACATGAGCCATACACATGTGGACCAATAGGAATAGAGTGTACTAGTGCACATGGGATGTAGGAGTCTATTCCTATTGGTCCACATGTGCATTGTTATGAGCACCATGGCTCATATCCCTTTTACCATATATATATATATATATATATATATATATATATATATACGTCAATTGTTCTTAGCATCATTCATTACAGTCATGTCGTTCAATTGCAAACCCCCTGTCACTTGACTTTTCATTCAATATTTTGTAGCTATATATATGAACCATCCTCCATTGTAGTTGATGTTATCAACTTTCTGGAGGACCAGAGAAGCTCTCTTCTGCAGATTCAAGACAGATACGGGGTCAAGGTTAGTGATGATTGACATAGCATGTTTCTTACTGTTTGTATATTAGACTATATTTTCTAACTTACCTCTCACTACGATCACATGCGACAGATATCCTGTGGGTTAGACAGTCAATTTTGTGGAATGGTTGAAGCTTGGGCTTCTGGCTTAACTTGGAGAGAAATAATGATGGACTGTGCAATGGATGAGGGAGACTTGGCACGACTTTTACGTCGCACAATTGATCTCTTGGCTCAAGTATGTAATCTATTCTCCTTTGTATGCACGATTTTTTAATCACGTTCTCTTTTTATGCACGGTTTTTTAATCACGTTCTCCTTTTATGCTTGATATCATTAATCTTTATAGGATCTAAAGCAAATTGGTATGTTTTTGTTAATCACAGTCACAACTTTGTGCTAGTTATATACTTATATATTGAAAGGCACTCGGTAAAAAACATATATTTTGAAAGGCACTCGGTAAAAAAAACAATTATATTGAAAGGCACTCGGTGAATTTAATTTCTTTCGGTTTCTATGACCATGGATGAATTAATCCTATGTTCGGTACGAGGTGATGGGATAAGGATCACCCCTGAGACGAAGTCAACATCACAACGACAACGTGTCGCCTCTTGCAGAGAAAAACAAAGAAGAAAGAAGAAGACACAAAGAACACAAGGGTTACACGGAAAACCCAAAAATGAAAAAGAAAGAAAGAAAGAAGCCACGGGAAAATGAGAGAGGTACTAAAACAAGGATTGCAGCTTTTGTAAGATCTCTACAACTTCACGACCCAATACAAGAGAAAGCACACAAGAGAACAAAAAGAAAATCCCAAAAGATTACAATCGTTACACCCAAGAAGAACCCGAGAAACCCAATCCCTCTTCTTATCCAATTTCTTTCTTTCTTTCTTTCTTTCTTTCTTTCTCTCCATCGTTTGATCTCTGTCACAAACAATAAGCACCACATCACTTTCAAGGAAACCTAACCATAGGTTTCCTTGTAAAGCATTGACCCTAACTTGACCTCGAGACTTAAGCCAACTTATCCAAGTCTTGGAATATATGATCAAATACCCAACAAACACCATAATGAAGGATGATTAACTACCACAAGAGCAATTCATTTTACAACCTTTATGTAGCACTCATGATCTCATGAACCACCCCCCTCTATTGTGTTACCAACTGACTAGTTGCAAGTTGACTCTAAACTCGAGCCGGACTCGTATTCTCATTGCATCTCTGCAACATCGCCTACACTAAAGTAGTCTGAAATCAATGTCGTCCCATCTGGATTAATTGCAAATCTAACTTGTCGTTCTCAAATTGTGGAAAATTGATCCACTACAAATAATAATCCGCAGATTAACCTAGGTTATTGCAAAAAATCATAGGAGGACCATGCCGAATTGTATATCCTATAAAAAGGTACATGTTGTCACATTTTTTCCCTTCCATTTGCACTATAATAACTCATGCCATCTTCAGAAATCCATCACGCACCTAATGTCTGGAATTATGGAGTCAAGTGCACTGAGCAATATCAGATCCTCTACAGTTTTGGCACATATCATACATCATCAATGGTACATCCCACCCATGTCGAACATCCTAAAACTTGATGTCCCCAGACCGGCACCTAACATGCTAGCCTTAGTCACGAACAATATCTTGATTCTCTACCAAGAATTCAAACCAAGACGTGTCTTAACAAATATGCACCGAGCTACACGAGTCTGATAACCACTCACCTGAAGAACTTCACATACCCTAGTCATTCACAGTTACTTGCCACAATCGCCACACTTACGAAATTTTCCTTGTCCGCATGCTATGAGCAATTACATCCATTGCGAGCAATTTTTTTACAAAGTTACAGTAATAACATTTTTTTTCTCTTCTTTGATGTTGATCGAGATTGTGTTGCTCTCAATCAATTGTCAAATAACTTTCCTCTTGCATCTTCACCTATTAATTGCTCACCCTCAAACGTGGGGCTATTTTCTAGCAACAGTAGGACTCTTGTGAGGGCATGTAGCTCCATGGTATCATTCAAATACAAATATTTGTCACGCTGTGTTTATATGAAGAAAGAAGCGAGGTAAGCAGCACAAAGGCCACGTCTTCGTCCTCCAATTTCCAGTTTCTTTTATGGTGAACTGAATCTCTCTTGCTTCAAGAAAAGCTTTCCTGGGAGGCTCTGTGCAAGATACCTCTAAGATCATAAAATATACAAGGATTTTTAGAAAATTCAAAACGATAAAAACCAAGGGAAGAGCGAGATCACTACTAAAATAAGGATTGCAAAACAATTTCTATATCGCTACAACTTCACGACCCAATAGAAGACAAAGCACACAAGATAACCCCAAGAAAGCCCCAAGAGATTACACCCAAGAAGAACCCTACAAAACGGATCCCTCCTCTCTCTCTCTTCCTTGTATCTCTCTATCTATTGGTAGTTGCCACACCTGATAAGCACAAGGTCCTTTTCAGGAAGCCCTAGGTCTTGACCCCAACTTGGAGCCCATGCCATAAGCCAACTTCTCCAATTTGGAGTCAAAGCCAGAAACCAACTTACCCATCTTTGAGCCCAAGACATAAGCCACCTTATCCAACTTGGAGCCCAAGCAATACTCAACTTATTTAAGTCTTGAAAATATGATCCATTATCCAATAAAAGGTTGATTAAGAAATATATTTCACCTTTTGAACTTGATTGCTACATAACCAATTGCATTCTAATGGGAGAAGGTTTTGTATTTTGAATCCTAGCATATGTTTTACGGAAGAAGACATGCATGATCGTACTAGTGTCAAAGTCTTGCTACATAATTAAATACGAAGGGGATTGTATTTAGATAGTTTCTATTTAGTTTCCTTTTTAGCACTTATCTTGTTTCTTTACTATGAGAGATTTGCATCTCCATCAGGAACCTCAATCATTGAAATCCAGTATTGTTGATCACATTATGTTTCAAACCTTGGGGATCTATATTTTTCCTTACCGAAATTGACATCCATCCCTTCGCGCTTCGCCCGGAGTCTTTATAGGAGCATGAGACTGATTCTGGCATCAGTTGGTGTGAATGACTTTGTTTAGTAAATGCCTGCAAGTGTATGCTCTCTAGCTAAACTAGCCAAGGAAACAGTAAAAGCGAGTGCATGTTTCTGGTAGTCTGATAAGTAACTGTAGCAATATGGAGACAAACTCACCTGACACAGATTGGAAAAAGTGCTCTATGATGATTTTGATGAAATTATATCTAAAAGTCCAAGTACCTGTGGAAATAAGGATGGAGCAGCAAAAGGAATTCCTTCTGTGGTAATCACCAATCAGGCGACACAGCATGGTCACTGACAGGATATAATAAACTTCTAAGCTAGATAAAGATCTTTGAGGTGTGGATCTTGATCCTGTATGCAGAAAACATATCATTAAGATAAGTTTGGCATTAATTTGCGAGTTATGAGCAATCATCAGTTCACAATCTAAATAGGAGGATCCCCTGGTTTAGATGTAAGCGAGTATATGATAATAATAGTTTTGGGTTATTTACACTAGTTATTTACACTAACCTCCCCAATGTTTTCGGTTTATTAAATGGACCTCCCTTACTTTGAAAATAATTACACGGTGGTAAGTGTAATAACCCTTTACATAAAACATAAAACATAGGAGAGGTCCGTGTAATAAACATAAAACATAGAGGAGGTTAGTGTAATTATTTTCAAAATAAGGGAGGTCTGTTTAATAAACCGAAAACGTAGGGGAGGTTAGTGTAAATAATCCAATAATTTTTTTTACGTGTATACAAAGGTTCTGATCAAAGATTAAAGAAACCCTTTAACCAATAGCTCAGCGATAATTGTTTGGATCTGATGAAAAGTAATTGCTTTTGCCAATAGCATTTATTTCCTGCTTGCACTTAGAAGACAAATATCAATAATTGCAGGGGCCCAGTTTCCTATTATATTTGCAAAGCAAAAGGGAAATTTAATGATTTTATTCTCCAATACCATTTGCATCACTCGATACCACTGCATATCATGTTGCGGGTAGGGTCGTGCTTTATTTTGCACTATACTTTGCTCCCAATGGTTAAATTTGTAACATGTTACAGTTAAGAAGGAACTCTGTTTCTTTGTTTCACATGATAGATGACTTGAAACATGTTACTAGAAGGAACTCTGTTCCTTTGTTTCACATGATAGATGACTTATAACATTTTACTAGAAGGAATACTTTGTTCTTCATGTGAATCTGCTTTCGATGATTGAATAGACAAGTATATCATCCAGACTGTTGTTTGTCGATGTCGCAGATACCCAAATTGCCAGATATAGATCCGCTACTCCAGAATAGTGCGGTACTTGCTTCTGGAGTCATGGACAGGGCACCAATAAGTGAGCTTGCTGGATGATCCTCCACTACTGTACATTGAACAGAAATGTGCTATTAGCCATTATATTGGAGTGACAAGCAATTTTTTCTGTGTATTCTTTCTGTATAATGTAGATATAGGTGAATCTTACTGTCATTTTTTGTGCATGTATAACAAGGTTATTTGTGTTTTAAGTGGAGAGCTCAAGTAGGAGTGGATTAAATTGTAGAGAAGATTATTTTATATTTGACAGTTAGCTTTCATCATAGGCACAGGTTTTTGGTCAAATTTTAAGTTGGCAGTATGAATTCTTATATTGATCTTTCCAAAATGGACGAGTACCTGGAAACCCAAAAGAGGAAGAATTTGAACAGGTTGGCGAAGTGTCGCATTTGTTTTATGGATACAGGTCCTTGCGTGGCAAATAAGAACTGCTTCTGCGAAGAACGATGTAGTAGCGAAAATGACATCTGAACTCGAATTTTGAAAGTCTTCTTCATAAAACTACAAGAAGACTCGGACATGAGCTTTTTGAAAAAATGCAATAGAAAACCCTCTTAAGCAATGAACTAAAGCTTCAAAAATACAACGGAACGAAGTATTGGATGTTTTGAAGTTGAGGCAAAATTGAAAATCTTTAAATTTAGTGTTTGGTTGGTTGCTGAAGTGAATAAAAATGTATAACTTTTTATTGAAGTAATATTAATAGTAATTTTTTTTTTTTTTGTTAAAAGTGGTCCTCCAACCAAATGTGCAAAATGAGAATGATAATTTTTCACTTTCACGTACTAAGAAAAAAAAAAAATTGATCAAAATTTTGGTTTCGTAACAGATAAGATTTATTGTTCATAGTAAATTGTAATAAATTGTCTGTAAATTTTTTAACCAAATATGTAAATGGATCCAAAATTCAAAATTCAAATTTTGGTCTCTTTCGGACTCTAAATCCGTGAACCAAAAAACAGCCGTGTCTACCCTCCCCAATTTCTTCCCATCGAAGGCTTCGGACTGAGCTTCTGCTGTTGTCTGCTTGTGAAGTCAAATCAAATTGGGAGCTTCTATTCCACGACATTGAAACAAGTCGTGGTCGTTAAACGACAGCACGAAATCGAAAGGGAGGTTATTCATTAACCAGAGATTTATGATCGTTCAATCGTAACGAATTCCGTAGATCCAAACTGGTTCTAGTTTCATAACATGAGAATTCCTTGTGTATATTGGGCTGGTCCGAGTCAACTGGGTTTGACCGGATTCGGTCTGGCCGGACTCAACCCGAGAGGAGAGACGGCCGGGCTGGCCCGGCCCGGTCAGAAATAATTTCGATCCAGTCCGGACATATGATCCGGCCAGTGGAGGACCGGGTCGAACCGGTCTGGGTTCGAGCCCATCCAGAGTTGGGACGGGACGATCCGATTTTTTTTTTTTTAATGTTTTTTTATATATATATTTTTATATATGATCTATGTAATATAACTTATATGTTAATAAATTTAACTTAAAATTTATAGGTTTTTTGTTACTAAGTTATTTTTATATAATTTAAAATTTATAAGTTATTTGTTAGAAAGTTTTTTATATAACTTTAAGTATAAATTTATTTGAAATTTATAAGTTATATGTTTAGTATAATTTAAGTATGAATTTAATTAAAAAAATTTGGAATAACTTATAAAAAATGTATAAATCTATTTATTTGAATTTAAATATAAATATAAATTTATAACTTGAAATTTAAAGAAGTTATTTATATAGACATAAAGAAGTCAAATGTAAACAACTAACAACATTAAGTAAGAAAACGCTGAATTTCTTTTATTAATGACAATAAAATTATAAATGTATTATAACATTAAGTAACAAAAAAAATAGAAACTTGTAAATGATATTTTATTTGCATAAAGCTTGTAAAAAATTGTACAAGTCTTTTAAAAAAAAATTGTCATCCGTCGTCTGTCTTTTGTTGAAGTTTATTGTTCAGCTCCTCCTTCAGTAGCATCATTCATAATAAGAGATTGAAAGTCCAACTCTGAGATATTGACACTTTCATCTCTTGAGTCTTGAGTTCTTTTTTTAACACGAGTACAATCTTGAACGCAGACACAAGCTTCCAAAATATCTGGCAGCAACCGACTCCTCTTCTTGCTTAGCATCATTGAACCTGCACTAAAACAAGATTTCGATGCTACCGTGGACATCGGGACAATTAGAATATCGCATGCTATAGAAGAAATGTACATGATACATTTTTTCGCGTCTCTTCCACCATTCTAAAATTGAATAATAAGATGAAGAGTCATCTTCATCTTCTTCGTAAGAATTTAGATATAAGGGCAACTCTTGCGTAGGTTGGGAAGATTGTTTTTTTTTCTTTTTTTCTTTGTAGTACACCTTTAGCATATGATAATTTAGACATAAAACCAGAACTACTACCTTGAACGGTTGTACCAAGTCGGATGGATACAACTCTTTCTTCATATAAAGCAATTAAACTATCTAAAATATCAATAATTTCTACTTTCAAACTACTTACGTCAACTCTCATATTATCTTGATATTCGTTTAATAAAATATATACACCATCTAACTTAATCTTAGGATCAAAAATCGAAGCCAAACAATATAGAAGAGCTATATTACCCCGATATTTTTTTAAATTTGACTTCCATTTTGGCAACATTATAATCAAAACCATGGACATTTCTTTATTTACAAAATAAATGAGACATGTTAAGAATTTCTGTTAAAGTGTGAAGAAGTGATCGGAGATAATATTCTAGGTATTTCATTCATCATGATATTACATATATATACATATCCATATATCAACTTGGAGCCTAGGTCATGTGGCCAATTACCATAAATACAATTTAATTCCAATACCCCAATCACCATATATAGCCAGCCAATCAACATATATAGCTAATCACCATAAATGTACTTTAATGATATAATTTAATCCCAATACTCTCCCTCAAGTTGGAGCATGCAGGTCACAAATGCTGAACTTGTGCAAAAGAAACTCAAATTGCCGTTTGCCCAAAGCTTTGGTGAAAACATCCGCTAGTTGTCCATCCGTTGGCACATGAGATGGGAAAATAACTCCAGCAAGAACATCATCCCTCAAAAAATGACAATCCACCTCAATGTGTTTTATGCGCTCATGAAAAACTAGGTTCTACGCAAGATGTAAAGCAGATTGACTATCACAAAACAAATCCATAGCACACGAATGTTTCACCCCCAAACTTTCAAGCAACCCCTTGAGCCACTTAAACTCACACATGACCGCCGCCATCTCACGGTACTCCGCTTCGGCCGAAGAACGGGACACCGTCACCTATTTTTTCGTCTTCCAAGAGATGGACGAATTACCAAGAAAAATCAACCATCCAGACAAAGAGCATCGTGTGATAGGACAACTCGTCCAATCAGAATTACACAAGCCCCGGAGCCGCAAATCACAATCAGAGCGAAGAAGAATGCCTTGACCGGGACTACCCTTCAGATATCTAACAACCCTTAAAGCCGTATCTGTAACGCCCCGCAACTGCTCGGAGCGTTACGCTGAGTCGGAGTCGGATAAAAATGAATCAAATGCTGGTTACATTTGAAATGTCGGATTTCGGGAAGAAGGATTAATCGAGTTGGTTTCAATGTGCAGATGGCTAGCGGGTTCGATGGAAATCAGGTGTTCGTTCCGAACACTACTGAATAGATGGATGGAAACGATAATGCCGTCTTCCTTAGTCCGATCGGTCGGATGATTTGGAGAGCACGTCCTGCTCGCACGGTCATACCAGTTGAGTAGATCGTGCTTGCATCGGACCACGGGTTCAAGGGATTGGCCGTATCGGCAGGACAGGATGCCTAACGGGATCAATCAATGTGAGTGGGCTCTTTCCCTTCTCCTCTACTCCTTCATGCCTAATAATATGGAAAATACGTAATGGCTTGTACACTTGGGCTGAAACATCGGGAAGCACTACACTGAGGCGTGCATAGAGTGTGCGTCGTTGGCTTGGTAGGATTGTGGCTTGAATGGTTTACGCGTTGGATAGTTGGATACGATAGCGGGATTATTCATTTGAGGCGATCGGTTGGATTACTTGGGATTATGCTTGGACGGTTGGAAATATACAAGTTGGAATGATACAATTGAGGCAATAGAAATATCGAGAATATCGGGAATCCGGACGAGCGAGCGTGCATCCGTGCACGAGTATCACTGGGTCGCTTTGTCTTGCAAAGCGAGCAGTTGTGGTTCGAAACCGAACAACTGCATCGGCGAGGGTATTGTGCCACTGTTGGGGCATTGTGCCACGGGATTATTCGGAGTGTGGGGTGTTGCACCCAATATGAAACACTGTGTTGGGAAGCGGCAATGTGAAACACTGTGGATTTTGGTGCCTTGGGATTAAATCCTGAGGTCGAGATTTGGACTCCTTTGGGAGGATATGTTGGAAGAATGGTTATGGATGCTTTGGTTGGTTATTCGGTGGAACGAGTTTAGGATCGCTTGGTGGGGCGAGAATGTTCGATCCTCTCGCCTCACCTACCTTTTGCATGTCACGGACAACCTGGGTGCACAGGGTGTTGATTTCCTTGAAACGGTTTTTATCCGGGGCACTGGAGCCGTTTCAATCCGGAGGGAAATATTGATTCGTGCTTTGGCGCGGTGCATTGCGGGACCTCCAGCGGGGCTTGCTACCCGGGCTGATAGGGCGCGCCGTAATGCTTGGAATATGTCCTTTATGGCTTGGCCAGTGACTTCATATAGATAAGAGTTGGCTTGCTTTTCTTTCGTTGGTTTGTGCATCGTGTAGGCGCGGCCACCTTGCCTCGGCAAGAGTGTGCATTCGAGATGGGAATATATAACTTTGGTTGAGGATGGATATTGAGACGAGTCTGATGGTTCGATATGTTATCGTGCAAACGATGGCATTGAGTTAGACGGGTCGGCTATATATAAACTGCTTGTCGTTTGGTTTGAGAATGAATGCTAGCATGCTTAAACTGCTTTACTGCTTTCCTTAACATGTCATCCCTATGCCATGAAATGAATCTAGGATTCAACTAGAAAGATCACCATTTAACTGTGTGCATTCACTATTTTACTTAGTGTCAGCTTAGACGAGTGGGTTACCCCGCTCACCAGTACGGTTGTGTACTGACCCACGTTTGTGGGCAATATTTCAGGTACACAGGCGTAGTGGCGTTGCTTGGATATACGGGACAAGATGTATGAACTGTAAGTACCTTTGTGGGCTAGAGAAAGAGCAAGAGTTATTTCATCGTCTCCGTGGCATCGCCTTTGTGGCATTGACTCGGGGCATCTCATTTGGACCCTATCGTGAGCTTCGCTGCGTATACTCTGATGTGTGCTTGGTACACAATTGGCTTCCGCTGTAACTTGGTTGTTTCGATGATAACTTTCGTGTTTAACAACATCGCCTTGTACGAGCGCAACTCCAGGCTCGTACGGCATCACGTCCCGAATAGAACGATTGTCCCGCGGGAGAGCTGCAACGTGGTGATTTCACGTTCAGCGGGGACTATTGGGCTTGCGGGAGTTTGGGGCATGACAGATTGGTATCAGAGCGCCCGGTTCATTTCTTCGGACTTGGTCCTTCGTTTCATCACAAACTCTAAATAGCTTCCGCGTGTCGTTTAGCTCTTGACTCTACTCAGTGCCGCATCGGATGTTTCATGCAATAAGTCTATTTATTGCTGGTTTTAGCTGCATGTTATTCTGTGTTGGGTTGCCTTGGTTGGTTTTCGTAGGATCGCTTAGCCTCGTTAGGCGTTGTTGCATTCGTGCAGCCAGTTGGTTGGCGTTGTTGCATTTATGCAACAAGTGTGGGCTTTTGTTGGGTTGGCTTGGCTTATCATTTGGGAGATTCTGATTGCCTCAATGGATCAGTTGGTTGGCTAACGAGATTTGGTTATGCGGCATGCTTTGAGTAGAAACATTCGATAAGAATGAATCCTTGCACGAGTTGCTCGTCAAGTGATTGTGTTGGATAGAAGTTGGAATTTCGACTGTGGCGCATCGGTTGGGCAGATTTGAGTTGGCTTGAGAAATATCAGATAAGTTGGCATGAGTTGCTCGTACAATAAAGGTGTGGAACCGTTGGGTATTGGGTTGGACTACTTGGAATACAATCGTTGCACGATTGCTTGTGTTGTGAAAGTATCAGGCGGTTTGAGAATAGCTGGGAGCAGTGAGAATGGAACATAGCACGAGTTGCCTAACGAGATTGATAGTTAAAGAATCGGCTAAGTTTTTGTGTCAGACTTAAGATGGGAATGGCATGATCACACCTAAGGGATGGTTCGAACGGATCTCGGATTCGTGAAAGGAAACGTAATGTGAGTAGCGAATTGATTCGAAGTGGTATATGGGATCAAATGTGTTAAGCAAGGCATTGGAAATATTTTGGTTGGACATCTATTGGAATTGCCTGAACGGGCTCGGATAACGAATACAAGTCGGTTAGTGCAAATCGATTGAGTTGGAAAGAGTAAAAATGGAGCAAGCGAATATTGAGTTATGATTCGGCAGAATCACCTCGGAATAGTCGGTTTGGGATAGACGCTGGTTGACGCAGATTTTGCACGAGGGCAACTATATTTCCAAGTGGTATATGGTGCAATAGAATTTGACTCGGGTATCCTTCGATACATTAGACTTGAGAACTCAAGGACGGACTCGTGCAAATGGAAGTATCATTGGGCTTAAAAGATGGGGGAAACCGGAATGAACATTTGGGTTATGCTTGAGCAAGGCGATGGGATTATCGGAAAGATAGCGAGCACGGACTATGATTTTGGGCAACGCATTTGAGCTGTTGGTTGAGCAACGAAACACGAACTTGGCTTGGAGGGGCAATGTGATTGATTCACACAAACTTGAAGGATTTTGGATATTGTTGCTCGAGAAGTTGAATCAGGTTTAGCGGAGATGAAATTTTGGGCAAAATGGTGCAACGATAATAAACGGATTCTTCGGAAGACGTGGACGGATTGTGGCAACAACGGAAGGCAAAGATTTTGGCGGACAGGCTTTTAAAGATAGCTAAAGGTGGGAGCAACGTTGGAACAAATCACTGTGCTGCTCGAGTAAATTGGAAGTGCAAGGCGGGACATGGCAAACGGATGTGAATTTGGGCAAGTCTTGGGTTTTGAGAATCATTACAATTTGTAGTGCGAGAATCGAATATGTAATTCGGAAATTTGATGGATTCAGGACAGAACGACGGATTGATGGTAGACGGTTTCAACGAGCGCGGTTCTCGAATTCGAAAACTTCGCTCGGATGGGATGGTTGGAATTTTGATTCGGATTTGCAGATGAGATATAGCATGGTTTATAGTAACTGTCCATCGTGATGATTACAATTATCGAGCGTAGCTTCGGGACAGCTGACCCTAAGCGACATTGCCCGTCGAATCGGATATGAATATGGTAGACCCATAGAACGACCCTTGAGGCGGCGTATTTGGGAATGCGTCGAGGGCAGATGTGAGCAATATGATTTGGCTTATCGACTGAGTGTTGGATTCGAGAGACCCTTGGGATAGCCTTCAGCTGAAGAAGCAGCCGGAAGACCGAAGCAATGGTGGAAGTAGCCTAGTCAACTGATGAGATTCAGAGTCACAGATTTTTGTAGATGGCATCGCCTCTGACTCATCGTGCTCTGGAAGGGAATAGCATTTATATGAATGGACGACTGTGGCGGCTCGTTCAAATCAAATCTTTGTGAATACTGGAAGGAACAGATGTGCATCAGATTTACAAGATGTCTCGGAACTTAGTCTGGGAAACGTGCTCATTCGGAAGGCGAAGGTGATATTCTATGCTTCGAGGCAGTGGAAGCAGCACGAAGAACTATTTCATGTGCAACCTAAGAATTGTGGCGAGTGTGTCCACGTTGAAATCGTGGCGACACAAATCCCTTTGGCGTGGCGGCGAGATCTTCGTGGATCACACGAACCTCAATATAGATGTTCACCCTGTGAGATATTGAGATGGCAGGAAATGTGTTGGACTGAGCTGATCTAAGCAAAGTTGATATTTGGGTAAGTCGCATAGCTGGGGTAGATCAGTTGAGTTTATCGTTCGGTGCATGAGATAATATTTGGAGATGTTGCTAGTACTGAATTCAGAAATAGTGGGATGGATTGAGCTGGAACGCGAACTCATTGAGTCGGTGGAAAATCTGCATAATTGAGAATAGTTCTCAAGTGAATGTGTTGGAATGGGAATTGTGTTTGGTTCAATTGGGAGCAAAGCATATGGACGCCTCGAACATAAAGATACCCTTGTAACTTGTTCAAATTTGCTATCGCAAAGCTCGGCTGAAATGCATGTATTTTAGGGACGCCTTAAATACGTGTACGATCCAAAACTAAGCGATACGAGAAATTCGTGTTGAGCTGCAAGGAGGATGTGGGAATTCGTGAAATTTATTCGAGCGTTCAGCAGAACGAGATGCGGAGTCAGAATCGTGAATATGTGAGTTGCTTAGAGCAGATCTATGGAATTGGATTATGGCATGCTAGTAAGGAATGAGTACCAGCACGGTTCGTGGACGAACCTGATTCTAAGTGGTATATTATGTAACGCCCCGCAACTGCTCGGAGCGTTACGCTGAGTCGGAGTCGGATAAAAATGAATCAAATGCTGGTTACATTTGAAATGTCGGATTTCGGGAAGAAGGATTAATCGAGTTGGTTTCAATGTGCAGATGGCTAGCGGGTTCGATGGAAATCAGGTGTTCGTTCCGAACACTACTGAATAGCTGGATGGAAACGATAATGCCGTCTTCCTTAGTCCGATCGGTCGGATGATTTGGAGAGCACGGCCTGCTCGCACGGTCATACCAGTTGAGTAGATCGTGCTTGCATCGGACCACGGGTTCAAGGGATTGGCCGTATCGACAGGACAGGATGCCTAACGGGATCAATCAATGTGAGTGGGCTCTTTCCCTTCTCCTCTACTCCTTCATGCCTAATAATATGGAAAACACGTAATGGCTTGTACACTTGGGCTGAAACATCGGGAAGCACTACACTGAGGCGTGCATAGAGTGTGCGTCGTTGGCTTGGTAGGATTGTGGCTTGAATGGTTTACGCGTTGGATAGTTGGATACGATAGCGGGATTATTCATTTGAGGCGATCGGTTGGATTACTTGGGATTATGCTTGGACGGTTGGAAATATACAAGTTGGAATGATACAATTGAGGCAATAGGAATATCGAGAATATCGGGAATCCGGACGAGCGAGCGTGCATCCGTGCACGAGTATCACTGGGTCGCTTTGTCTTGCAAAGCGAGCAGTTGTGGTTCGAAACCGAACAACTGCATCGGCGAGGGTATTGTGCCACTGTTGGGGCATTGTGCCACGGGATTATTCGGAGTGTGGGGTGTTGCACCCAATGTGAAACACTGTGTTGGGAAGCGGCAATGTGAAACACTGTGGATTTTGGTGCCTTGGGATTAAATCCTGAGGTCGAGATTTGGACTCCTTTGGGAGGATATGTTGGAAGAATGGTTATGGATGCTTTGGTTGGTTATTCGGTGGAACGAGTTTAGGATCGCTTGGTGGGGCGAGAATGTTCGATCCTCTCGCCTCACCTACCTTTTGCATGTCACGGACAACCTGGGTGCACAGGGTGTTGATTTCCTTGAAACGGTTTTTATCCGGGGCACTGGAGCCGTTTCAATCCGGAGGGAAATATTGATTCGTGCTTTGGCGCGGTGCATTGCGGGACCTCCAGCGGGGCTTGCTACCCGGGCTGATAGGGCGCGCCGTAATGCTTGGAATATGTCCTTTATGGCTTGGCCAGTGACTTCATATAGATAAGAGTTGGCTTGCTTTTCTTTCGTTGGTTTGTGCATCGTGTAGGCGCGGCCACCTTGCCTCGGCAAGAGTGTGCATTCGAGATGGGAATATATAACTTTGGTTGAGGATGGATATTGAGGCGAGTCTGATGGTTCGATATGTTATCGTGCAAACGATGGCATTGAGTTAGACGGGTCGGCTATATATAAACTGCTTGTCGTTTGGTTTGAGAATGAATGCTAGCATGCTTAAACTGCTTTACTGCTTTCCTTAACATGTCATCCCTATGCCATGAAATGAATCTAGGATTCAACTAGAAAGATCACCATTTAACTGTGTGCATTCACTATTTTACTTAGTGTCGGCTTAGACGAGTGGGTTACCCCGCTCACCAGTACGGTTGTGTACTGACCCACGTTTGTGGGCAATATTTCAGGTACACAGGCGTAGTGGCGTTGCTTGGATATATGGGACAAGATGTATGAACTGTAAGTACCTTTGTGGGCTAGAGAAAGAGCAAGAGTTATTTCATCGTCTCCGTGGCATCGCCTTTGTGGCATTGACTCGGGGCATCTCATTTGGACCCTATCGTGAGCTTCGCTGCGTATACTCTGATGTGTGCTTGGTACACAATTGGCTTCCGCTGTAACTTGGTTGTTTCGATGATAACTTTCGTGTTTAACAACATCGCCTTGTACGAGCGCAACTCCAGGCTCGTACGGCATCACGTCCCGAATAGAACGATTGTCCCGCGGGAGAGCTGCAACGTGGTGATTTCACGTTCAGCGGGGACTATTGGGCTTGCGGGAGTTTGGGGCGTGACAGTATCCCAATGATCACGCCGGGGCTCATGCATAAACTGTGACAAGATGTGATCAACACAAGCCAAATACGGCCGAGTAAACGAAAGATAAATCAGCCGTCCCATAAGCCGTCGATATGCTTCCCCATCAGACAAAAGTGGACTTGTAAAGCGTGCCGGTTGATGATGTTGTTCCATGAAAAAGCTTGCTGGTTTTGCCCCCAATAATCATGTCTCAGAAATAATGTCAAGTGTAGATTTTCGTTGACACAGAAAAATACCTTCCGCACTTCGAGCTATCTCAACACCAAGAATAAACTTCAACGCCCCAAGGTCCTTCATGTGAAAGCATGTAGTCAAATAATTTTTAAAGACAGTAAGAGCAGCAGAATTATTGCCAGAGAGAATCAAATCGTCGACATACACAAGAACATTTATCTGAACATTGCCCTTATGAGGAGTAAAAAACGAATAGTCAAAGTACGATTGGCAAAATTTGTACTCTCGCAAAGAATATGCCAACTTCGCAAACCAACAACGAGACGCTTGTTTAAGTCCATAAAGAGATTTTCGAAGCTGACATACCTGACCAGGGTGTTTGGTTTGGAAACCAGGTGGTAGTTTCATATACATTTCTTCGATAAGGTCTCCATGTAGGAAGGTATTGTGAACATCCATCTGATGTAGTTTCCAATTCTTTGCTGCAACTACAGCTAGAAAGGCACGAACATTAACCATTTTTGTAACCGGAGCAAAAGTATCAGTGTCATCAATCCCTTCAACCTGATGATTTCCAAAAATCACCAAACGGGCTTTAAGCCGCTCAACACTCCCATCAGAGGTATACTTTATCTTGTACACCCACCGACTCCCAAGAACATATTTTTCAGCCGGAAGTATCTCCATGGTCCAGGTACCACTATCCTCCAACGCCCGTATCTCCTTCTGCATAGCTTCTCACCACCCTACATCTTTAACCGCCTCTTTAAAGGAGGTTAATTTTGTACCTGAAGTTACAGTTGCAATAAAATTCCTGTGTCCCAAAGAAAATCGACCATAATTCAAAAAATTATATCATTAAATTGTATTTATGGTGATTAAATTGTATCATTAAATTATATTTATGGTGATTATCTATATATGGTGATTGGCTGGCTATATATGATGATTGGAGTATTGGAATTAAATTGTATTAAATTATATTTATGGTGACTGACCATGTGACTTAGGCCCCAAGTTGATATATGGATGTATATATATGTAATATCATGATGAATGAAATACCTAGAATATTATCTTCTATCACTTCTTCACATGGTATCAGAGCCTGACGGCTAGGACACGTTTTCTTCGAGCGACGCAGTGACGGTATGTCGAGCAGCGAGGACGACGGCGACATGACGAGCGGCGGCGGCAGTGGGACTTCTACACCGACGATATCCCAGATCAATCCCACATTTTCGTCACGCCCCAGTCCCAAAATATCGAGGGACTAGTCACGTGACAATGGCCAGCAGTACACACCGATGGACAACCCAATTTAATGGATCCATCGGGCATACTTAAGTTGTAATATAGGTCTACAACAATAAGTCAAAATACTAATCTCATCCACACACAGAATAATAAGATCAACAGCAAATAAAAAAAGTACATCAATGTCCAGTCTCAGCAAAGTATGTCGGGGAACAACCCGATAAAAGTCTAAAAATACTGGTTCATCAGACCAGAACAAAGGAGTCCAGAAATAAGTATCTAATGAGTACAAATAACATAATCTCAAGAAAAGTCTTCAGCCATCACCTCTGCTTCTAAGTTAGGTTCTCCTTCAGCAACAGCTTCTGGTACAGCTTCAGCTCCTGTCCCGTAAACCTCGGGATAATGTTCTTCTGCTAAACCTGGGGACATCATCCATTCCAGGTCCTCAGGGGACATAGCAAAGTACAAATAATACAAGCCAAAAATAGATGCAGTGAAATAGAAAATGAAATAAGCAGGGTAAGTACATAACCATCTATGTGAAAATGCAACTGAGAGCAACACTAGTACTCAGGCTGAGACTGCTACAAGCTCTGTGTCGGGGAGCCGGTAGCAGCAATATCTAGTAATGGGTCTAGCTCTGCTCGAAAGTCTACAACCTCACAATAGTAGTATATATATATATATATAACAGCCTGTAGCCTGTGTGTCTCTCCCCTCCCAATGTAACCACACGTCTCATGTCCATGTCACGTGAGATCAGAGCTAATGCAACAGTCATAATCTAAGAATATATAATAACTATGTCCATCCTGTATCCTACTCAGAATCACCTTGAATATCTCAGGAAGATTCTGTCAATGTATGGTGTCAAGTGTCCTAGGTTATAATGTACTTGATAAACAAGCACGAGAATGTAAAGGGTCACGACTGTCCATCTCTAAATGATGTACACAACTCCGCGTACGGGGTTGGCACCCGACTGTAATCGGACGCTAAGTATGTCATACGGTCCTAGGTTATATCATGTACAATAGTCACAGAAAATAAAGCAAGAGAAAATGAACTAATAAACTGCAATTTATGGCAAGGTACACTTGCCTGAGATTGGAATACCAGTAGCGGTCCTTGTAACAGTGGGTTCAGCCAATACTCCTCCAAAAGCTGAAATAAACATTATCAACAATCTCAGAACATAGGAAATAGCTAGTAACGCCTGTCCTTAAGTCCAGTTTGGACACAAGGGCAAAAATGATATTTCTGGGCCAAAGCGAGTCCATATGTGGGTCGCTTTGCACCAAAAATTGGGTCAGGGTCAAAGGTCTCCAAATCAGTCCAACTTAGTGTCAACAAGTCAGGAACGTTGATACGAACCCAACGGAACTTCCAGAATTGGATTCCGATGAGCCGTTCTCAAAATTGCCCATCAGGTGGAGCCTGTGGGGCCCACGACACGCGATTTTCCAACGTTCTCAGAATCGAACCAAACTTGACCCACAGAACCAGCGTATTGCTATGAGTCCGATAGCGCAAGTTTCGTCTCGATCCGACATGTATACACTAAGTTACAGCGAAATACAGAAAAGTCAGATACGGGGTGTTGTCCGCGGATACGCACTGATTCTGGTGTGCACGCACATCCGAATCAGCTTCTGCGAAAGCTCACACGTCCGTATCAACGATCCGCACGTATCGGTGAAGACTGTAAGTGACCAAGTCATCCCGTTTGGAGGGGCGTACTCAGTTCCAGGGTAAAACAGGGCTTAATTTTTCCTGTTTTTGGATCGCGGTTCGCGATCACCACAGGTCGCGATGCCCCGAGCGGGTTGTACGGGCACCGAGGGGGTCATACAGGCTACGCGATAAAATTTATGGAATAAGAAACAGAGCTACGAGTCAAAAGTTATGGGTACCTGAACAGGGCCTGAAAACCAAGTACAAATCGTGTCCGACACGCGTCTGAACTAGGGCTGTGTCCTGTTCTGTGGATCCCGTGTCCGATGGTGTCCAGGCTGGTACTCGCGTTCTGGGTCGTGTCTGTGTCTGCCGGAGTCATCCTGAAGTGCAGGCGGAGGTGGCGCCGGTTTTGGGAGGTCGTCGACAGTCCGGGCGGTCGGTTCCGGCGTTGTGGGTGGCCGGATGTCGCCTGGGCGGAGTAGAAATTGGGGGCTCGAGTTTGACAACAGGTTTAGGGCCAGAGGTAGCCGGACTCAGGTGCTGGAGATGGGGCGGACCGGTCCTGGTGGTCGGGGCGGTGTCACAGGGTGGTCGGAAACAGATCGGAGGTCGCCGGAGAAGGTGAGTTCTGAAGGGGATTTCCGGCGGCCTTAGCTAGGTTTATATAGGACTTCACTGGCAGAGGGAGGGCCGGAGGTTGCCGGAAGGGGAAGAGTTACAGTCGGCCATTCCAAGGGAGGGGAATGGTGGCGGTCGGCGGTTGAGGGAGCCGAAGAGGGTGCGTCGCCGGCGGCGGTAACGGCTGCCGGAGGGATTCTAACGGTTTGGGGGGTTAGGGTTTACAAACGGGTCGGATCGTGTGCTGGCGGGTCGGGTCTGACCCGGATCCGACCCGCTAGGCGAGCCGTTCGGTCTAGTCAGACCGGCCGGTCCGGTTTGGTTCACTCTCTGGTTTGGTTTGGTCTAAAATATTGGTTTAAATAATCAGATAAATTTAACAATAGTTTTTAATGCTTTAAAAATTCATTCGGGATCCAATAAATTCCCGGAAAATTACCCCATGACCGGTTTTTAATTTTACACTAGAAAATATAATTTTTATCACATTTTAATATTATTTAATTTCATTTAAAAATTTATTTTAAATCAGACTACCTTAATTTATTGGTTTAAAAATTACAGAAAATGCTAATTAATTCCAGAAAATTAAATTTAAAAATTCTTAAAATTTTCAGGTGATTATAATCTACCCCCCTTAAGAAAATTGCGTCCTCGCAATTAAAATAAAGCTACTAATGAATAGAACTATGGAAATAACAAAATTTTACTTAAGATATACCTGCATCCTCGAATAAATGGGGATATTTCTGGCGCATGATATCTTTCCTCTCCCAGGTAGATTCACCAGGAGAGTGTTGCTTCCAAGCCACACGAACCAGTTTAATTGTATGCCCTCGCAGTGTCTTCTCACTGGTGCCGAGTATACCCACTGGTTGTTCTTCATACCTCAGGCTTGGGCCTACTGCGAGCTCAGAATGATCAACTATGTGACTTGGGTCAGTCACATACCTTCTTAACTGTGAGACATGGAACACATCATGCACTCCCTCTAAAGATGGAGGTAATGCAAGACGATAGGCCAGCTCACCAATGCGCTCCAGAATATCAAAGGGCCCAATGTACCTTGGACTCAACTTGCCTCTGCTCCCAAAGCGAATGGTTCCTCGAGTAGGCGAAATCCTCAGGAATACATATTCTCCTTCCTTGAATTCCAGGGGACGTCGGTGTGTATCAGTCCAATGCTTCTGTCTGTCCTGAGCCGCCCGAAGATGATTCTGGATTTGTTTCACCTTCTCCACTGTTTGCATCACCAACTCTGGTCCCAAGATTTGACGCTCTCCAACGTCACTCCAGTATATTGGCGATCTGTACTTCCTACCGTATAACGTCTCGAAAGGTGCCATCTTGATGCTTGCCTGGTAGCTGTTGTTGTATGAGAACTCTACCAAATGCAAATGATCTTCCCAAGACCCTCCAAAGTCTAACATACAGGATCGCAGCATATCCTCCAAGATCTGGATTGTACGTTCTGATTGACCATCTGTCTGGGGATGATAGGCAGTGCTGAATTTTAGTCTGGTGCCAAGACTCTCCTGCATGCTTCGCCAAAAATGAGAGGTAAATCTCGAATCTCGATCTGATACAATACTAACCGGCACTCCATGCAATCTTACAATTTGTCGCATACACATGTCGGCTAGTATCTCTGTGGACTGTCCAACTCTAAATGGCAAGAAGTGTGCCGATTTAGTGAGTCGATCCACGATAACCCATACTGCATCTTTTCCGCTGGGGCTCCTTGAGAATCCTGTGACGAAGTCCATGGTGATATGTTCCCACTTCCATTCTGGTATGGGAAGCGGCTGCAACATTCCTGCAGTCCTCTGATGCTCGGCTTTCACTTGTTGGCAGACTAAACATTTAGCTACAAATCTTGCAATCTCTCTCTTCATTCCATGCCACCAATAATACTGCCTTAGATCTTGATACATCTTTGTTCCTCCTGGATGAACAGAGTATATAGAGTTATGTGCTTCAGTCATTAGCTCCTGTCTCAGTTCTCCATTTGGAACATACAGACGATCTCCGCACCTTAATGTCCCATCATCATGTATGCGAAGTCCCATCTGCATGCCTGCTTCTGTCTTCTCTTTGAGTCTTCGAAATCTTGCATCAGTAGGCAAAGCTTCTTTAATTCTTTCCACAAGCGATGACTTCACTTCCAGATTAGCCAGCAAGCCACTCTGTTTTGGTAAAATAACCTCTATCTGGAGCTCATGTAGATCTTTCAATAGCTCAGGCTGCATCGTCAAGTAATAAGCTGTAGGCTTCCTGCTGAGTGCGTCTGCTACTACATTTGCCTTCCCTGGGTGGTACTGCAGATCTATATCAAAGTCCACCATCAACTCAAGCCAGCGTCTTTGCCTCATGTTAAGCTCCTTCTGAGTATATACATACTTCAGACTTTTGTGGTCAGTGAAGATTTTCACCTTATCTCCATAAAGATAATGCCTCCAAATCTTCAGTGCAAATATTACAGCAGCTAGCTCCAGATCATGCGTTGGGTAATTCTTCTCATGGACCTTCAACTGTCTTGATGCATAAGCAATAACTTTGCCGTGTTGCATCAAAACACATCCCAGGCCACTACCTGACGCATCGCTATAAACAACAAAACCGCCTGACCCTGAAGGAAGAGTCAAGACTGGTGCTGTTGTTAGACGCCTCTTCAATTCTTCAAAGACCTTCTGACATTCTTCTGTCCATGCAAAGTCCTGATCTTTCCGTGTCAACTTCGTCATTGGCTCCGCAATCCTTGAGAAATTTTCTACGAACCTTCTGTAATATCCAGCAAGTCCTAGAAAACTCCTCACCTCAGCAACTGATGTCGGTGTAGGCCATGTCTCAATGGCAGCAATCTTCTCTGGATCAACTGACGGTCCTTCTCCTGAGATAATATGTCCTAAGAATGGCACCTTATCCATGCAAAACTCACATTTACTGAGCTTAGCATAAAGCTTCTCCTGCCTCAACGTCTCTAGCACGATTCTGAGATGCTCTGTCACGACCCGCACCCGGAGATTCGGGCACGAGTGCGTGGGTACGTCCAGCCTACGCCGCAGAGTCGGCGGTAGTACGCTGTCTAGGTCAAGTCCATATTTACTAACTAGCTCATTCACAAATAACATAGGCAAGATAATAATGAGAATTGAACTTAAGATTGCAACTGAAAATAAATGTGACAACAGATTCAAATGTTTTAGTACAGGAATTCAAAATGAAATCGGGGACAAACCCGATAAATGAGATAAGAATATAAATGAAAGATAGCTACTACTAGCTACTCTACAGCAGGGGTCTCCTGGGTGGGTTCTGGCTGCTCATAGGTAACATCAGTCCCCTCATAGGGACCATAATAAGTAGGGGCAAGATCCTCATCATCGCCTAAATCAACAGATCCAGTCAGAAAAGGAGCAAAGTACACAGTGCACACAAGGTTAAACTAAATATTTATGACAATTAAATATTGAATATCAAGTTAAGAAACTGCATAACAGAACATTATTATCTCAGAGTTAAAGCTGTAAGCAGGTATATGAGAAAACAGAAATAAATGAAACAGGAAATGAAACTACAACAGCCAGCAAGAAATATAACATGACCAGAAACTATCTGTGTGAACTTGTGTTTGTTTTTAGAATACATAGTTGGCATGTAGGGGTTTATAAGGCTAATCCGGCCGTCATAGAGGGCTATTAGACAATATAATCGAGATCCGGCTGATGGACAGTCGTGTACCAACAGCTATTAGACAATACAGGGGAAAGGGTAAACTCCATGCCTCCTTAGTATTCTCCCACCCGACACGAAAAACAAGACATGAACTCCAGTATTCAAGACATAAAAATCCAGTGTTCTAATACTACGTGTAATCATCCAATGGTGCTAGTAGAGCAGGGAATTAATTATCACAATATAAAGAATAAACTTGAAGTGCAGGTACTTGCCTGTTGTTTAGATCTGATTAATTTTGGTTCTTGGGGAAAAATTCCAGAGATGAGTCCAAAAGCTGAAATAGACATTACCATCATGCTCAGATGATGTCAAATAGCTAGAAACGCCTGTCCTTGGATCCAATTTGGAGACAAGGGCAAAATTGGTAATTTCGGGTCAAAACGGGGTCCGCCGGTGGGCCCGCTTTGCACCGAAAAACGTATCCGGGTCAAAGGTCTCCAAATTCACCAAACTTAGTGTCAACAGGTCAGGAACGCTGATACGAACCCAACGGAACTTCCAGATTTGGATTCCGATGAGCCGAACACAAAATCGTCCGTCGAGCAGGGCCTGTGGGGCCCACGACACGCGATTTCGTCAACGTTTTCAGAATCAAACCAAACTTGACCCACAGGACCAGCGTATCGCTACGAGTCCGATGGCGCAAGTTTCGTCTCGATCCGACGTGTGTGCACGAAGTTAGGGTGAATTGCAGAAAAGGCGGATACGGGGCGATGTCCGCGGATACGCGTTGATTCCGGTGTGCACGCACACCCGAATCAGCTTCCACGAAATCTCACACGTCCGTATCGACGACGCGCACGTATCTGTGAAGACCGCACGCGACCAAGTCATCCCGTTTGGCGGGGCGCACTCAGTTCCGGGATGAAACAGGGTCTGGTTTTTCCTGTTTTTGGATCGCGGTGTGCGATCACCACAGGACGCGATGCCCCGAACAGTTTGTCCGGACACCGAGAGGGTCATACAGGCTTCACAACGCAATTTGCGGAATTGAAAACGGAGCTACGAGGCAAAAGTTACACGCACCTGAAGGGGACCCGAAAATCAGGGTCGAGTCGTGTCCGACTCGTGTCGGACACGCGAAGGGGAAATAGGGCTAGGGTTAGGGTTCAGGTGGATTTCCGGCCGTGGACGGCGGGGACTGGCCGGAGATGCGTCGGCGAGGGCGGGGGACGGTTCGCCGAGGGGCGGCGCGGCGTCCACGGGCGGAGCGGCGGCTCAGGGCGGCCGGCAGCGGCGGTGGGGAGCTGCTCGTGTTGCTGCTGCGGCTGGGCTTCGTCGGGGAGTGCTGACGGAGGGTCACGGCGCTGCGGCGGAGGAGACGAGGGGGAAGGAAGAGGACGGCCGGCGCGGTGGCGGCGAGGTGCTCTGCGGTGGCGGAGTGGAGGCGTGCAGCGGCGGAGCGGGGGCGAGGTGGGGGTTCGTGGTGACCGGAGGGTTTGGTGCGGGGGGTTTTATAGGGTGGCCGGGGCCGGAGAAGGCGGGAAGAGGGGGCGGAGAAGGCGGAGGTGGGGTGGACGTGGCCGCGGGGTGCGGGTGAGCAGGCCGGAGCGGGCGGCGCTGCGCGCGGAGGCCGGCGCTGGACGCGGGAGGCGTGGGGCTGGGGAGACCGGGCTGGCGGGTCGGGCTGACGGCGGGTCGGGTTCGGTTGAACCCGACCCGACCCGATAGGGTAGGGTCTGGGCCGGTTAGCGGGCTGGGCCGCGGCCCAATGGGCCAGAAAAAATAAAATAAAAGAAAATAAAAATAAAATAAATAATTAAATAATAAATAAATAAATAAATAGATAATTAATTAATTAATTAATTAAATAGTTTTCAGGCATTTAAAAATAGGTCTGAGGCCCAGAAAAATCCAGAAAAATTACCCTAAGTCCAATTTTCCATTTTACACGCAAAAATGTTATTTTCATGATATTTTAATATTATTTATTGCCAATTAAAAATTATTTATTAATTGAAAACCTTGATTTTAATTACAGAAAATTCCCAAAAAATTTCAGAAAATTGAGAAAAATCCAAGATTTAATAATTTGAAAAATTCAGGGGATTTACATGCTACTCGTGCTCTTCGTGGCTTTTGGAATATACCAAAATATCATCAATAAATACCACCACAAATTTATCCAAGTATTGATGGAAGACTCGGTTCATCAAGCTCATGAACACAGCAGGCGCGTTGGTTAAACCAAACGGCATTAATAAGAACTCATAGTGTCCATACTTAGTCCTGAAGGCTGTCTTCGGGATATCTTCCTTCCTCACCCTAATCTGGTGATAACCGGATCTAAGGTCAATCTTCGAAAATACCCTAGTTCCACTCAATTGATCAAATAAGTCATCAATGCGTGGCAAGGGATACCGGTTCTTAATGGTCACAGCGTTTAACGCCCTGTAATCAATGCACAGGCGAACTGTTCCATCCTTCTTCGGTACAAAAAGTATAGGTGCTCCCCAAGGTAAAACACTGGGCCGGATGAAACCCTTCTCCAGAAGTTCATCAACTTGCTTCTTCAACTCTACTAACTCCTTAGGTGCTAGTCTATAAACCGATGAAGTGATAGGCTCTGCTCCTGGAGTTAAGTCTATTGTGAATTCTATTTCCCGATCAGGTGGTAAACCTGGAAGATCATCGGAAAATACATCCACAAACTCTGATATAACTCTTGGGTAACTTGACTCCCCTTCTACAGATAATACCCTAAGAGTTGGCTGAACACCTTGTTCTACAGCTCCTCGAAGAAATTCAAACTCTGAGTGTCCAGGTGGTCTGAATATAACTTTTCCAAGCCGACAATCAAGAGTAGCATGATACTGACTTAACCAGTCCATACCAAGTACCACATCATAGTCAGGCATAGAAAAGATCAGAAATTGGGCTCGCATCTCTCTTCCACAAACTACTACTGAACATGATCTACAGATATCACTAACAGGTATAATTCCACCTCCCGTAAGAATTCTCTTAGTCTTTGGAAGGGGTGCAGTAGCTACTCTATGGGTGGCTACGAAGCTAGCAGCTATGAATGAGTGTGATGCCCCAGAATCAAATAAAGCTACAGCAGGTAATGAAGCTACTAAAATAGTACCTGCTATAACTTCTCCAGCAATAGCTTCTTCCTGAACAGCCATTGGAAATGCCTGACCTCGTCCCTGAGCTGGACCCCTCTGCTGACGAGTCTGTTGGAATAGTGCTGCTTGAGGTGGCAATAGTGGTCTCGGCTGATATCCTCCTGGAGCTGGTGGTCTGACTCCTCCAACTCCCGTCTGCTGTGCTCCCACTACTGGATAATCTGGCCTTGGTGCAGGTAGAGCTAGTCGTGGTGTTCCCTCTCGACGTTCTGAGCAGTCCCTGGATAAATGCTGGTTGGATCCGCAAACCAGGCACAGTCCCAATTTGCGTCTGCACTCCTTTTCAATATGACCCAACTTGCCGCAAAAATGATAAGTAGGTAGGGTTCTTGGTGCTGTTCTCTGCGGTAGATTCCTCTGGAGTCGCTTTGCAGAATCTCCTTGTGCTGCCTTGGATGGTACTGAGGTAAATGGCCTCTTCATACTTGACTCCCTTCTGGTGACGCGCTCCATGCGTCGTGCTGCAGCAAGGACGTCATTGTACGATGTAGGGGCAACAGATCCAATCAACCTCTGAAGCTCGAACCTGAGTCCGTCAAAGAACTTTTCTGCCTTCTCTTCTTCGGTAGAAATTAGAGAAGGGGCGAAACGACTCAGGCGAATGAATTCAGCATTATATTCCTCCACCGTCATATTGCCCTGGATGAGGCGGTTGAACTTGTCTCGAAGTTCTGATCTAGCAACGGCTGGGATATACATCTCTTGGAAGAGTCGGGAGAACTCCTCCCAAGTGACTCGGTCATGTCCGAGCCTCCTCTCTTCAGCTAGCCACCAGTGGTGCGCGTTGTCCGTCAGTTGCATTCGGACAGCAGTCATCCATCTCTCCCGCGGAAGTTCAGCTGCTTCCAACTGATGTTGTGTATTTGTGAGCCACTCATGCACTTCAGTTGGCCCTTCCTTGCCCGAAAAGGTACGGGGCTTGAGTTGACGGAAATCAGTGATAGTTCCCGTCGCTGGTCGCCTAGCTTGCGGGTTTGCCTGTTCCAATGCATTTACTAGGCTGGTTCTCAGGTTCTCTGCCTCCTGACGATGCGCCTCCTGTTGAACTTGTTGTTGAGCTTGCATCATGGCATAAAACATCTAGAATATTTGCTGCCCGTCCATTGCTTGCCCTGGTGGGAAGGCAGGCATCTGTGGAGTGAACTGCGGCGGAGGTGGGATATCGTCACGCCTGAACCTTGAGTTATGCTGCTCAGCTTGTCCACTTTGAGAGGATTGACCTCTGTTCTCTGGTGTAACTCCATCTCCATAAGTAACCACAGCGTCTTGTGGTGTACTCAAAGGAACTTCATCTTCATTTCTTGGATCCATCTTTCTCTCTCTGTATTCAAAATAAACTTTATGAGAACGTTTAGTAGAGTCAAGCAGGATGCAAATCAAGTACTTAATTCGAATGCGATACTGAGTTTCAAGAACGATTCCACAAATATAGATAAGATCCTATAACCTATCATATTATTTTACAGGTTTGTTTGGCCCCTAAGTTGAGACCAAACAATTTATCGTTGACCTGCATGGGCCACCACAAAAACTATGTCACGCCCCAGTCCCAAAATATCGAAGGACTAGTCACGTGACAATGGCCAGCAGTACACACCGATGGACAACCCAATTTAATGGATCCATCGGGCATACTTAAGCTGTAATATAGGTCTACCATAATAAGTCAAAATACTAATCTCATCCACACACAGAATAATAAGATCAACAACAAATAAAGAAAGTACATCAATGTCCAGTCTCAGCAAAGTATGTCGGGGAACAACCCGATAAAAGTCTAAAAACACTGGTTCATCAGACCAGAACAAAGGAGTCCAGAAATAAGTATCTAATGAGTACAAATAACATAATCTCAAGAAAAGTCTTCAGCCATCACCTCTGCTTCTAAGTTAGGTTCTCCTTCAGCAACAGCTTCTGGTACAGCTTCAGCTCCTGTCCCGTAAACCTCGGGATAATGTTCTTCTGCTAAACCTGGGGACATCATCCATTCCAGGTCCTCAGGGGACATAGCAAAGTACAAATAATACAAGCCAAAAATAGATGCAGTAAAATAGAAAATGAAATAAGCAGGGTAAGTACATAACCATCTATGTGAAAATGCAACTGAGAGCAACACTAGTACTCAGGCTGAGACTGCTACAAGCTCTGTGTCGGAGAGCCGGTAGCAGCAATATCTAGTAATGGGTCTAGCTCTGCTCGAGAGTCTACAATCTCACAATAGTAGTATATATATATATATAACAGCCTGTAGCCTGTGTGTCTCTCCCCTCCCAATGTAACCACACGTCTCATGTCCATGTCACGTGAGATCAGAGCTAATGCAACAGTCATAATCTAAGAATATATAATAACTATGTCCATCATGTATCCTACTCAGATTCACCTTGAATATCTCAGGAAGATTCTGTCAATGTATGGTGTCAAGTGTCCTAGGTTATAATGTACTTGATAAACAAGCACGAGAATGTAAAGGGTCACGACTGTCCATCTCTAAATGACGTACACAACTCCGCGTACGGGGTTGGCACCCGACTGTAATCGGACGCTAAGTATGTCATACGGTCCTAGGTTATATCATGTACAATAGTCACAGAAAATAAAGCAAGAGAAAATGAACTAATAAACTGTAATTTATGGCAAGGTACACTTGCCTGAGATTGGATACCAGTAGCGGTCCTTGTAATAGTGGGTTCAGCCAATACTCCTCCAAAAGCTAAAATGAACATTACCAACAGTCTCAGAACATAGAAAATAGCTAGTAACGCCTGTCCTTAAGTCGAGTTTGGACACAAGGGCAAAAATGACATTTCTGGAATAAAACGGGTCCATATGTGGGTCGCTTTGCACCAAAAACCGGGTCAGGGTCAAAGGTCTCCAAATCAGTCCAACTTAGTGTCAACAAGTCAGGAACGTTGATACGAACCCAACGGAACTTCCAGAATTGGATTCCGATGAGCCGTTCTCAAAATCGCCCGTCAGATGGAGCCTATGGGGCCCACGACACGCGATTTTCCAACGTTCTCAGAATCGAACCAAACTTGACCCACAGAACCAGCGTATTGCTATGAGTCCGATGGCACAAGTTTCGTCTTGATCCGACGTGTATACACTAAGTTACAGCAAAATACAGAAAAGTCGGATACGGGGTGTTGTCCGCGGATACGCACTGATTCTGGTGTGCACGCACATCCGAATCAGCTTCTGCGAAAGTCCGCATGTCCGTATCAACGACCCGCACGTATCGGTGAAGACCGTACGTGACCAAGTCGTCCCGTTTGGAGGGGCGTACTCAGTTCCAGGGTGAAACAGGGCTTAGTTTTTCCTGTTTTTGGATCGCAGTTCGCGATCACCACAGGTCGCGATGCCCCGAGCGGGTTGCACGGGCTCCGAGGGGGGTCATACAGGCTACGCGATGAAATTTACGGAATAAGAAACAGAGCTACGAGTCAAAAGTTATGGGTACCTGAACAGGGCCTGAAAACTAAGTACAAATCGTGTCCAACACGCGTCTGAACTATGGCTGTGTCCTGTTCTGTGGATCCCGTGTCCGATCGTGTCCAGGCTCGTACTCGCGTTTTGGGTCGTGTCCGTGTCTGCCGGAGTCGTCCTGGAGTGCAGGCGGAGGTGGCGCCGGTTTTGGGAGGTCGTCGACAGTCCGGGCGGTCGGTTCCGGCGCTGTGGGTGGCCGGATGTCGCCTAGGCGGAGTAGAAATTGGGGGCTCGAGTTTGACAGCAGGTTTGGGGCCAGAGGTGGCCGGACTCAGGTGCTGGAGATGGGGCGGACCGGTCCTGGTGGTCGGGGCGGTGTCACAGGGTGGTCGGAAACAGATCGGAGGTCGCCGGAGAAGGTGAGTTCTGAAGGGGATTTCCGGCGGCCTTAGCTAGGTTTATATAGGACTTCACTGGCAGAGGGAGGGCCGGAGGTTGCCGGAAAGGGAAGAGTTACAGTCGGCCGTTCCAATGGAGGGTAATGGTGGCGGTCGGCGGTTGAGGGAGCCGAAGAGGGTGCGTCGCCGGCGGCGGTAACGGCTGCCGGAGGGATTCGAACGGTTTGGGGGGTTAGGGTTTACAAACGGGTCGGATCGTGTGCTGGCGGGTCGGGTCTGACCCGAATCCGACCCGCTAGGCGAGCCGTTCGGTCTAGTCAGACCGGCCGGTCCGGTTTGGTTAACTCTCTGGTTTGGTTTGGTCTAAAATATTGGTTTAAATAATCAGATAAATTTAACAATAGTTTTTAATGCTTTAAAAATTCATCCGGGATCCAATAAATTTCCGAAAAATTATCCCATGACCGGTTTTTAATTTTACACTAGAAAATATAATTTTTATCACATTTTAATATTATTTAATTTTATTTTAAATCAGACTACCTTAATTTATTGGTTTAAAAATTACATAAAATGCTAATTAATTCCAGAAAATTAAATTTAAAAATTCTTAAAATTTTCAGGTGATTACAAACTTAATGGAAAATTATAACATTAAATAAGTAGAATTTTATCTATGTGGTGCATCCTTAACAAATCGCCTAAAAGTAACACCATATTGTATACATAAAATTTTAAAAGTTTGTTGTCTACTTGCAGAAGAGTTCAAACTATGTAAATATGATCTAAGATTTTCTAAATTTAGTTGAAAGAATTTAAGACATTCTTGTACAGTCAAATTAATAATATGACAAGCACATCTAACATAAAAAAAGTCGACCTTCTAACATAGGCGTAAATTATGTTTTCAAAATATTAATAGAAGCAGTGTTATTACTAGCATTATCAAAAAAATCAAAAATATTTTATTGTGAATATTATATTCATGCACAAATTGTATAATAACGACACCGATTATAGCGCCAGTATGCGAAAATTCTAAAGGCCTTAGACAAATGATGTATTTTTGCAACATCCATCTTGGATCTATATAATGTGCCATGATACAAATATAAGCACAATTTTGCTTAGTAGTCCCTATATCAGAAGTTAAAGTTAATTTACTAATATGCATAAAACTTTATTTCAAAGTAGCCTTATATTTTTGAAAAAAATTAGAGCTTCTGCTCTAGCAGTAGATCTAGAAACTTTAGTAAAACAAGGATTAAGGATATTACTTGCATAATTATAATAGAAATCACTCTCACCAAATGTAAATGGTTGTTCCTCACATATCATATATCTTGCTAACTCAGTCTTGTTACGAGCATCAGAATAAGTAAAGTTACCTAAAGAAGATCCTTGACCACCGGTACTTAGCTGTGTTTGTGTAGCCTGCAGTGTATCTTTGCCATAACAACTTTCGTAGTATCTTTTTAAAGTGCACGTGCCATCATTTTTTATTTATTTGTAACCCGCTTATATTTCTTACATTCTGCAGCCTTAGGCATTGGTTTTTGATCTTTTGGATCTAAAATCGGTGCGCCCTCACTATCAGTGACAAATATTTTTGTAAAATATTTTCATAAGAATGATTGTTTTCTATTGGCAACATTTGTAGTCGGGCCAGGGCCATACTTCTAACTTCAGGAGGTGACATTTTTGTCGGTGGCACAGAATCAGGAATATAATTATTTTTAAATATATTATTATAATAATCACAATTTTTAAAATGTTGGTTTGAACCTTGTCCATCATATTTAAAAAAAAATTCAAAAAACTTTAGAGCTAAATTAATTACTTCTCTCCCAAAAGAGAGAGAGAGCTGAAAGAAAAATCTCAAATCAGAAGGAAAAAAAATTTATTCTGTAATATTAAAGTTACTTGTAACGTCTGCTAGAAGCCTCCAAAAAAAATCGCAAAAAAATACGTTGAGAGAGAAGAAGTTGGACTCTAGTAATTGCTTTGCTTCTAAACTTTGTAATTGTCTTGCTTCTAAACTTTGTAAGAGAGGGAAGAATTTTTGTAGGAGAGAACAACTTTTGTTGTGTTTATCTTTCATGAATTATGGACTATTTATAGAATTTTTTTTCTGTCCAAATGACCCCAAATACCCTAAAAAAAGAGTTGTTATAATAGATATTTTGGTTATTTTGCTAAAAATGACCAAAATACCCCTAAAACGGGCAAAAAATTGTCACTAAAACGGTACTATTTTGGTAAAAATAACCCCCAACGGCTATATTAAAAAATAATTTAAAATCCAACTAAACCGGACTTGAACCGGTCCAGTCCGGTCAAACCAGACCGTTCGAATTCGGCTCGGCGCAAACGAAGCAGACAACGGGCCGGGCCGGACATGCGGGTCGGATCCACCGACCCAGCCCATACCCGAGGGGAAAAGTGGGACGGAGAGGGCCGGTCCGTTGACCGGACTGGCCCGACCCTGACCGAACCCAGTTTGACCGGGTCGGACTCGGGCCAGGTTCCGGACCGCCTGCCCTTTAACACACCTTGAGATGAGATTATAATCATCTTTGGTGTTAATAAGGAATTGGTGAATTCAACAACTCTCTACGTCAGGGGTGAGCATTATTTGGTTTTGGACCAAAAACTCCAAAACCGAATTAAGCTGAACCAAATAAAAAATTTGGTTCGGTTTCGAAAAATAATCTGTTCGATTTCGATTTTAAAAATACTAAAAAAAATTTATTCGGTTCCGATTCCGATTTTGATTTTGAATTTCCGTTTAAAATCGAAAACTGAATAAGACTTATGTAATTATTTAAATAACATCAATTCTATACATATTTTATGATTAAAAATGTGTATATTTTGTGTGAACATTGAAAACAACAATTCTATAAACTTGTTTTAAAATCCAACTATGATAATTTAACAACTAATCCAACTTTGGACCCAATTTTAAAATTATAAAAATTATATATTTAATATAATTTAATCAAAAATTTAATTTTAGATTGATCTATTAAACAATAAAAATTGTCCATCCGAATAAAGTAAATCGATTTTAACGGTTCAATTTCATTTATGACTAAATTTGGTTTGGTTTCGATTTTAAAATTTTAAAATTTTAAAATTTTAAAATTTTAGTTTATTCGTTTTTAACTATTTTGGTTATGTTGAAATCTAATAAACCCATATCCGAAGTTCCACCTAAAATTTGTCATAGATAAATTAATTTAAGAATTTTTTTAACTTATCTCCATTTTATTTATCATATTTAAGGATACACCCCACAGTTTTTTTATAATGTACAAGTTCTTCCACTTTTGACAGAATCCGTCCAGTCATGACTCTCAACCCAAAAAATCGATTTTTTTTGACGAAAATGTCTCTCTCATATTTTCTTCTTCCTCTTCCCTCTCACCCTCCCTCTTCCTCCCCTCGCGATCAGCCCGCTACCGCCGCCCCTCCCTAACCCCGCTCCCCCACTCCCGAAACCCACTCCCCCCCTACCCGTTACTGCCCTCTCCCCACCCCTGCTCCCCCCCTCCCCGCTTTCGCAGCAGCAGCCGCCGCTCGCCGCGGTTACTGCTGTTGAAGTTGTTGCTGCTGCTGAGACGGGGGCGAGGAGGAGCGGGGGGTGGCGGAGAGGGGGAACTAGGGGTGGGTTAAGTCAAAAAAATTCTTAATTTAATTACGCACATTCTTTTATTTGTCATTGAAATTGAGGCAATGAGAAGACAGCTAAGATATGCTTACTGACTACAGACTGGAAGCCATTAAATATCCTTTTCAGGAAAGGCAGTGCATGTGCTTTACAATGTAACCCAAAACAACAAATAAGGAACTTAACAGCCTGTATGTATCTCTGGCACACCCTCTCACGTGACAAGAAGAGAGAGATTGGCTAACTAAACCAAGTCAACATGCAACTTGTGTATGGGATCCTATGTTGAGCAGCCACGGATACAGATACGGATGCGGTATTGACATAAGTGTGTCTAGTGTATTTTGAAGTGGATACGGAATTGACATAAGTGTCTCTAGTGTATTTTGAAGTGTGTGGGCTTCCTTTATGTATTTTGAAGTGGATACGGAATTGACATAAGTGTCTCTAGGATACGTATATGGCATTGACACGGTGTGTCTAGTGTATTTTGAAGTGGATAAGACGTTAACATAAGTGTCTAGTGTATTTTGAAGTGTGTGATCTTCTTTCATGAAATTCTAGGACACGCAAAAACTGTGTCGTAACGATCCACGTCCGGCCCATGCAGGGCACTAAAAAAATTCAAACACAACCGAGATATACACACCAAAGCAAGCGTCATGTCCGTGCCTCCCTGTGTCGTTAGTGTATCGTGTCATATCCGTGTCCATACAATACAGCTACTATTGTAGCTACTTGGAAATTTCTGCATCCCGTGTCCCCATCTGTACTAACTGGAACAAACTGAGTTCACCACCACAATCCAAATGTTTACACCAAGCAATGAACAGAAGAAGCAAGAAAACTTCTGTGATCCAACAGAAAAAAGTAGATGAATGAATCAAATAGAATTGACTAAAATGGATCTCAACCCAAATCCTTTTTTTTTACACCTCCAAGAATGAATGTATGTACCAAATGTATATCACGACTCTCTCTCTCTCTCTCTCTCTCTCTCTCTCTCCCTATACAACAATCAATCCCGGGCCGGTGATCGAAACCATCACCATCACCATCAGCATCAGCAGCTCATCAATCAAAGTTGATGATCAGTTTATTTTGGAGTGTGTGTGTGATATCTGTGGTGTGAGCTACCGATAGGAAGGAAAGGAGGAGCCGCGGATGTAGAGGTCGTAGGGCTTCCAGAGCAGGTCGACGGGGCAGGGCCTGCCGTCGTCGAGGCGGTCCCAGGGCTTCCCCTTGCCGCTCCAGTGCAGCAGGCTGACGGGGCCCGGGTGCACCTCCCTGCACTTCCCCGTGGCGTTGTCCCCGCCGAGCCCGTGCTGGTTCCAGCGGTGGTCGAGGGGCTCGACGTCCCCGGCGAAGGCGAGGAGCAGCGGGGGCAGGGAGCCCAGCTCGTACATCCGCTCCTCCCTCTGCAGCTCCATCCACCGCTCGATCCTCCGCGTGTAGCCCCCCTCCCTCCACCGGTCGAGGCGGATCACCATCACCCCCGTGTTGAAGTAGCACGGGCTCCCCCTCCTCCGCCTGTTCTTGAACAAGTTCATGCCTCCGTTGTCCCAGAACTTCTGGTTGAAGTAGCGCCGGAAGTCGACGTGGCAGTACTCGGGGGCGGATACGACGGAGGAGGTGGTGGAAGCGTTGTTCCAGAGGTTGGCGATGTCGTCGAGGAGAAGGAGGTCGGAGTCGAGGTAGAGGACCTTGGTGATGGAGGGGGGGAGGAGGTCGGGGAGGTAGTTTCTGGCGTAGTTCAGGGGGTTCTCGAGGGCTTTGCGGAGGGAGGGGGAGATGAGGGGGGAGAGGGAGCGGGAGTGCCGGAGGAAGGGGTGGAGGGAGAAGCCGAGGGAGGGGAAGATGGAGAGGAGGAGGGAGGCGGTGGTGTCGGTGTCCGTGTCGGTGTCGGTGTCGAGGATGAAGTGGAAGCGGAGCCGGTCGGGGCAGGAGGAGTGGGTGAGGATGGAGAAGACGGCGGCGGCGGTGCCGCGGAAGTACTTGGAGTCGAGAGTCATGGCGATGTGGATGTCTTCATTATTATTGTAACTGGAGGAGGAGGAGCAGTGGTGGAAGTGTGGGGCTTGGAGGAAGGTGGGTTTGCGGGCGGGGAAGGAACGAGTGGCTTCTATGGAACAAGAGAAGAAGATGATGGTCAAGAAGAAGAAGAGAGGAGTTGAAGAAGAAGAAGAAGAAGAAGCCATTGTTCTTCCTTCTTCTATGGAAGAAGAATGTTATAGTTGTTGTTGAATAGAATGAGAGAGAGGAGGGTTTAATATGATATGAAGGGAGGAGGCAGAAAATTTAAATTTGTTGAGGAAGAGAGTCGGGGACTTCGGAGAGGTGGTTTTGTTTTCTTTAGTAGGGGGGAGCGGGATTTGGGAAAAACGCGTTTACGTTTTATTACTACTACTACTGCTTCTTCCTTCAACGGAACAAACGTGCGTGTGAGAGAGAAAACAAGGGCTCCAGAATGAATGACTCGGTTCATATTGGCTGCTTCTAGGAAAGTTAAATATGCGTGTGTAGAGTTGGTAAACGCAATAAATCAAAATCTTAGAAGGGCAGGTTTTTTTTTTTTCTTTTTAGTTATTTGTATTTACTCTCTTCCAATTGATAATACTATTTTTATAATTTTTATTTTGTTTTTAGTTAGTGTTGTCCCTTAATTCTCAAAAACTAAGACAAAAATTTTGGGGTAACTAAAACTAATTTAAAAAAATGGGAGGGGTAGTGGAGTTATCATTATCAATTTGGAAGATAAATACAAAATAACTCTCTTTTTTCTCCATAAATTTTCGTACAAAAACATATACTTCCCTGAAATAGAAATAAATTTTGCAAAAAAATGTATGTGAAGAACAAAATCATTCTTGCGAAGGACATTTTCTTAAAAAAAAATGAAACGTCCTTTGTAAGTGTGTTTCACTTCCGTCTCGTTTGGTTCGCGGAATCTTGGCATTAGAAAATAAAGATGATTCATTTCCTATGTTTGGATGTCAAAAAAAAAATATAAGAAAAAAATTGTTCCCTTTAGGAAAATAGGGAAGAAAGTGATTCCTCCCACCAAACCAAGGAATTACTTTCCTACCATTGGGAATTCATTATTCCTTTAAATTTTCTTGGCCTCTCCGAACACTGGAAAGAAAAATAAATAGAAATTGTAATTTTCCAAAGAAAGGTAGAGAACAAGGAATTGATTTACTTTCCTTTCCTTCCTGCGAACCAAATGAGGCCTTCATTTATTGCTACCCAAAATATTGGTAGGACACTTAGTCCGTCCATCCATACTTTGAAATAAATAAATATTTTGGACAGTAATTAATGTAGTGAAACATTCTTTTGTTTTTTTATTTTAAAATAAGTAAATATTGTGAGCTCACTTTTTTTATTACAACTACGGCTTCTTCCTTCAACGACGAAACAAACGTGCGTGTGGAAAAAAAAGTTCCAGAATGAATGACTCGATTTCAAAAAAGTATCCGAGAGTTTCTATCACTTGGTTCAAGTATAATTTTGTAACATTTTATATAATGTTGAACCACTTTTGTATACAGTGAATTTTATCAATGATAGAAACGAAATATCCATATAAATTTTTTAAAGTTTCAGTGTACCAGTGAAAAATCCATAGTATCAGTATATCATTTAGGACTGTCAACAAAGTTGACGGTCCTACATGATTAGGACTGTCAACTAGTTGACAATCCTAATTGAAACTCTCTGTCTTTATATATTTTATACCCCATTTAGGACTGTCAACTCCTACATGATATTAGGACTGTCAATTGAAACTCTCTGTCTTTACATATTTTATACCCCATTTTAGGACTGTCAACAAGTTGATAGTCCAACATGATGTTAGGACTGTCAATAAGTTGACAATCCTAATTGAAACTCTCTCTTTACATATTTTATACCCCCTGTCCTTTAGTGTCACTCCTCGTTCCCAGTATACGTATTTGGAGTGTATTATTTCTCGCTGGCATGTTATTTATTTGGTTGCATGAGACTAGACCCATTCTTTGGTTTGTCTTGGTTCTTGGTTTAAGGTTTATGGTTTGGGTTGGTTTGGTCATGAGTTGAACCCATGGTCTAAACCTCAAAGCCTAGCTATATAACCCAAATTTTTTTTCTCTCCCTCTTCATTCTTTCTTTTCTTTCTCTCTCTTAGGTTTTTCCCTCCCTCCATAGACAAGTACACCTTGAATGTGAAATGAAAAAATCATCCATATTATTGGTCTATTATGTTTATTGTGTAATTTTAAGCATGTTTAGAACTTGGTATTTTCGAATTTGGTGGATGGAATGGTGTAGATATGAATTTTTATGAGTGTGAGTGTTCTTGAGTTTTTTCTTGGTTTTGATCTTCAAAAATTTATTGTTTTCGAAAACTTGTTGTTCTATGTTGAAGAGAATTTGATTTTGAGTGGTTTAGAACTTTACTTTGCCGGATTTGGACACTAGACGAAGTTTCCATGGAGAAAACCCAACTTTCGGTTTGGAGTTTCCGCCTTGGACAAAACTTGCTATGGAGAAGATGAAGCTTCATGCGCCGAGCATCCATCATGCATTCATTTTGTTGGCGTATAGCTGAAGGACGCATGCTCTCTGAAACTCGAGCTTGAAAAAGCTAAGTGTCAGAACTTTTGTGTTGTCTCTCCTAGGCGCATGGAAGTCATATATGTGGCCGTAAGATATGCGTCCCCCTTTTCTTACACGCATGGATCGACCCCGCCATGACACTTCTTTTGATTGTTTTGTATTTTCTTCTGACACACTTTATTGCTTGTCACATCCATCATTTCAGTCACTTCACTGACACTTCATTTATAGCCCGTCACTTCGGCACTTGTCCTGAAGAGTGGACTTTGCCTCGTCTATGCGCCCCTGACTTCATGTGACTCTATGCGCCCCTAATCCTATGCGTCCTTAGTCTATGCGTTACCCTGAGCATACGCTTGTTTGGTTTATGCGTCCGACCTTCATGCGTACAAATTCATGTGGATGTTATCCTTAGTGACCTCATGCGTACATGTAGTACTTTCATAATGTGTTCATTTATTTTATTTGGAATTTTAACTACCACATTTCTAGATAAGAGTATTTTTCTCATTGGCATATTATTAGTTAGTGATTTAATATTATATATTATGCTAGTAATTAATTATATTCTGATGTGCTATTTATTTATTTGTTAGTGGCTAGCCTATTGTTATTTAGACTTGTCATTAGTGGACCCATTAGTTTGTCATGACCCATTGAGCCCAACATTGGACTAGGCCCAATTAGACCATTCCCTTAATTAATTAAGGAAATTAGATTAGTTCATGAAGAATTAGAAGCTTCCTAATATATCCCTCCTAATTAAACCTCTTAACTAACTAGTGGGGGCATGGTAGTCTTTATGAATTACTTGGAGAAGGGGTAGAGGGGGGGCGACCATATGAGGGGGGGAACACTCTCTCTCCTCTCATTAGTTCATTCCAAATTTAGATCCCCAATTTAGTTCTTCCCCAAATTACTTTATTCCTCCACCAAATTCACTCTCATTCCCTCTCATTTTTTTATCAATTTAGAAGCATTGAAGCTTGGATTGCAATGAGCACTTCGAAAAGAAGGAATTGGCAAGGAGCTTGTGTCCAGATCGTGTCCATTTGAGTAATTCATTGGGAATCCATCTTCCAATAGATAAATTCTGAATTCCTTCCATAATTAGACTCTAATTCATCTATTTGACAATTAGGAAACCTCCCTAGACTTAGATCTATCCATAGGAACAAGAACTAGGTTTATCTCACTTGTATTGTAGTTTCTACATAGATTTTTGTGCCCATTTTTGGGGAACTCCGAGATTGACACATCAAGTGTGTGTCATGAGACCAATTAGATCTAATTAGACTTAGATCAGGGTTATGGGACTAGATATGTGTTCACAATTGGATACGAGTAGAGCGTATCATAGTATTTTACGATACGGTGTGATACGGGGTTCATTTTGGGTAATTTGTGCATGTGAGTGTGATTTATCTTCAATGTCCATGGTAGCTAACTATTTTAGTTGTATTAATATGTAATTGAGTGGTATTATGAGAATTAGAAGAGAATTTGGGTTTTTTGACATTCATTTTGGTACGTATCATAGAGTATCATAGATAGCATGCTAAGTGTTTGGTCTAATGTTCTATTGTGTGTGTGTATGCTATATATATATATGTATATGATATATATAAGAGTGTGTATATATATATATATATATATATATATATATATATATATATATATATATATATATATATGGACATGCATACATGTTAAGTGTTTGTGTGATGAGGTGTGTGGACTGTATGTGCTCGTGTATTGGGAAGTGCAGGTGTAAAGTTCAGTGTTAACTGAACCAGGGTGAGTGTGGTGGCTTGGTGTTTGAATGCGTAATAACTAAAATATTAAACGTAAATACGTTGCATTCTTGAAAGGTACTTGGATACACAACTCTGCTTATCTAAAAGCTGGCAATTCATTGAATTCAGTAGGAGAAATTTTTTTTATTCTTATATTAGAAATTTTTGTACAGAGAATATAAATATTAAAAAATTAGGTATAGAGAAAAATGTTCAGCAAAATTAGTGGTAGAGAACAAATACGCACATAGTAAGCGCACTTTCATGTTTCTCTAATTTTTAATTTATATTTTTTTTGAAAACGCACATAGTAAGTGCATTTTCAATTTTTAAAATTTTTTAATATATTCTTTTTGAAAGCGCATATAGTAAGTGCATTTTCAAATTTTTTAGAATATTTTTTTTTTTTGAAAACGCACTTACTAAGTGCTTATCAAATTTTTAAAATTTTAAAATTTTAAATTTTTTTAATTTTTTTTTACAGAAATGAGAAAAGTAATTTTTCCCAGAAAAAAGAAAGGCAAAAAAAAAAGTAAAAAAAAAAAAAAAAAGTAAAAAATAAATTTATTTTTTTTCGTCCGTGCCACCTAACCAAACTGCTTTTGTAGCTTTGAATTATTTTCCTTTATAAATTTTAAGGACGCCCTCATTATAAAGTAAAAAAAAAACTAATATAAAAAATAAAAAAATAACAAAAATAATATATATATATATATATATATATATATATATATATATATATATATATATATATATATATATATATATATATATATGAAGTCGCACTTAAGTAAGTGCGTATTCACTTTTTTTCATTAATTTTTGCCTATAAGTCCCTACAAATATGGTTTTTTTTTTAAAAATTTGAAAACACTTATTAAGTGCAACACATATTTGAAAACAAAATTTTGAAAATATTCAAAACGTAATTTTTTTTCATTAAATTTTCTATAATTTTTTTAGTGTATAATTTTATTTAAAAATATTCAAAACGCACGTACAAAGTAAGTTTTGGTGAAAATGCACTTTGTATGTGTGTATGTTGTATGTATTTGTTCTAATTTTTCAAATATTTTTTTTCCTACATATAATTTATTAATATTTTTTATTCTCTGTACAAATTTTTTTTATTTTTTAAAAAATTAAAAGAAAAAAAATAAAAAGGAAAAAGGAAACGCACTTATCGTTTTCAACAAAAAATTTAACAATAAAATATTAATAATAATACAAATTTCAAAAAAAATTTATTTATAAAAATTGCAAAAGAAATATATTAAAAAAATTGTAAACGCACTTACTATGTGCGTTTTCAAAATAAAATAAAAATAAGAATAGGAAAAAATGAAAACGCACATAGTAAGTGCGTTTTCAATTTATATTTTTTTGAGAATTATTTTTTAACGTAAACAAAAAATAAAATTAATAAAATATTAAAAACGTACTTACTATGTGCATTTTTTTTCTTTAAAGATAATTTTTTTAAACATTTTTTTTCTATACCTTATTTTAAAATATTTTTATTCTCTGTACAAATTTTTTTGATAAAATATTCGTTTCATATATTAAAGAAATGTTAACCAGCAGAGACTAAATATAATATTTTATTGGTACCATACATCTGGCTGGGGGGCTGCCAGCTGAACTGGACACATTGCAGTGCCCCACCCATGTTCATTTCTGATGCCCACAGAGACCAGACCAGTCTGCCTCGCTTTTTTGCCAGCAGGCAGTACTGCTTAGATTCCTCACAGATATCTTTGTCATTTTTTCCAACTTTAATTTAAATGTGTTCTCTCTCTCTCTCTCTCTCTCACACACCTAAACAACTCTCAAATTTTTGTTGTTGCAACATGAACCACGACACGACTTCACCAATTCTAAACGTGTCCAATTTTAGGAGATCATGTCGACATGAATAATGAGGTGAGGTCATGTAATGTATGCATGAGATAGAGAGCAGTGTCCTATTTTGCCACCTCTAGCCAAAAGAAGAGAAGGAGAGAAGAGTGTCACTGAAAGTTTTCTTGGATGATTGATACAGTCAAATCTAAACCTTGTACGTCTTTCTTCTTACTTCGTCTCGAGCAGCAGCCTACGTTGCGCGATTCCTCGTCGGCAGGAAGCATACCAGCACAGCAGCAGCAGCAGCAGCAGCGTACGTTGCTTGGTTCCACTGTATTTCTTTGCAATTCTAGATGGTCAGTTGACCGGAAAAAACTTTGATTTGCCCACCAGACTTGTAGGTGTACAGTTTGACCGGAAGAGGACTTTGATTCGTCCAGCCGAACGACGAACAAAAAACAAAAAACAAAATAAATTGACAATAATCACTGCAACATAATATAAATATGAGAAGTAGAGTTCATCCTAAAAAAATTTCTATTTACTAATTAAAAGAATACCTATAATAAATTTTACTGACAACCATTTAAGAAATGCATTAATGTATTACGGAAATTGAAGGGTTCGTGCTGCTTGCTAATTCTTCTAAGCTGTTACCACGAAATTTGAAGTGTTGAACCCTTAACCTATATAATTAAAAGCAGCAAAGTTAAACCAACTTATCAATATCATCCACTCCACTCCAAGATAGATGCGAAGCATGTACATATATATACTAGGAAAAGATATAAATGCCACTTTGAGAACAAAATCTATAGGATGCATGCAAAGGTTCCAATACTTCAAAGTAGAGAAGTTTATATAATGCATGGTACATGTGAAGGTACAGAATATTGTTTCCATCCTAGTGCTCAAATCACGGTCATAAGTTGTAATTACATGGCACTGACTAAAATGTAGCCAAATGTCGTGTGTGATGATCATGTAGAGGTTTCTAGTTTGTTTTCGTTTGAGCAGAAACCTGTAGCTGTTACTGATAACAACTGAATTAGCCAAGCCTGCTTGCTCGATAGCCATGGCTGCATCAGTAAGCTGCTTGGGTCATTGCGTGGTCACAGAGAATCTCTCTTGTTTCTTCACGAGATTCACATGGACCGTAGACCTCCTATTGGCTGGTTCAAGTTCTTTAGGACACTCGAACTTCATAATGCTATGGACAAAAGAGAAGAAAAATGAGAACAAGTAACAATGCTTCCGTTTAACTATGATGAAGCCCTTGGATGAAACAACTTTTATACAAAACATTAAAAAATAAACGGACAAGCCTAGGCAATCAACTTCTACGGAGTCATAAAACGTGACCAAGCAATGACTTTAACAACAACAACAACAACAAAGCCTTTATCCCATTCTTTTGGGGCCAGCTGCTTGAATCCTCCTTTTCCATTCAGCTCTGTTAAGGGTCATGTTCTTTCTAACGCTAACAAAAACTATATCCTTCTTTAGAACTTCAAACCATGTTCGTCTAAGCCTACCTTTGGTCCTAACGGCTTATTAAGTACTACAGTATCACTTCTTATGGGAGCATATATTAGTCTACGTTGTACATGTCCAAACTACCTTAAGACGATTTTTCTCATCTTGTCCTCAATTGACACGACCTCTAACTTCCCACATATCCACTCGTTTCTTATCTTGTGCTTTAATGTATTGTCACTCATTCATCTCAACATTCTCATTTCAGTTAAACTAACTTTCTGGACATGTTTTCTTAATTGTCCAACACTCTTGATCGATAAAACATGGCTGCTCTTATAACAAATTTGTAGAATTCTTCTTTTAACTTCAAAGGGTATCTTGTGATCCATAAAGTAGGATTGTTAATCAACCAAGCTATTTGCGAGCTTCCGTCGCTCTTTTTGAGCCTGAGAGCACAAGCTCAACCTTAAGAATAGACTTGTTAGATAAAAGAACCCAAAAAAAGAACTTCGATGTATTCGGCTCGTGAGCTCTCAAGTTGGCTCGTTATTATTCATATACCAATCTAATACTAATAAACTTTTTCAATTTGGTACGAAGTTCATTTAAATACTTTCAGTCTGATAGTAAACTTACTGAGCTATACTTTTGGTTTCGAACAGAGCTCATGAGTTCATAAACAAGCTCAAGTCAAGCTTACACTTGTCTATAATTCAAGCTTATCCATATTTTGAGTTTAAAAGAGCAGCTCGTGAGCTGCTCTCATGCTCGCAAATATTTTAGAAAGACGAGTTTGAGCTTAACTTTAGACTTCGTCTGAAAGGTCAAGTTTAGCTCCACCACTATTTTTCTTTAGAAAGCCGGGCTCGAGCGGGGGGTGCTCGCTTAAAGCTCGGCTCGTTAGCACCCCCTACCATAAAATATGACCAAGCAATGATTCAGGCATTTCCAATTCTAAAAGTCCTTGCCACTTGCACCAAAACTCCTCTAGAGGATTGATGAGGGTACTCAACACTCCTTCGCAGGTCGAAGGCCGATCTTGTGGGGCCGAGAGTTCGATTCATGCATCGATATTTTTTCAAGCTGCTTGACATAGGATTTGAACATAGGTAGCTCTCTGATACCATGTCAAAGTCCCTCCACTTGCACAAAAACTCTAGAACATTGGTGAGGGTTAAGGGTTAATATTAATATTACTCAACACCAATAATGGGAAAGCCTAGGAAAAATAAAACACTTAAGTGGTTCATATTTTTTCGGCAAAACTAACCATAGCTGTCATTACACACAAAGTCAAAATATGCTCTGCTTGATGGCGTAAGAAAACAATTATGGTATAGAACAATCTCAATACATTTATGAATCATCTCTCTCTAAACCCAATGGTTTCACAAAGCAAAGAGACAGGACTCGAGCACCAACGTTGGAATCAATGCTCCAAGGCCTAACTAATTTAGTAAGCCATCAAGAAATAACTTGACCACATTAAATTGTTAGTTGAAATCCTTATCACATATTGTCCATATTGGAGAAAGCCAAGGTTTTAGTTACAACAGAATCACTGATATTTTATAAGAAATGAAAGAAGATAGAAGGATGATAAAGCTTCTAACTGACAATTATGGGCAGGGATGTTATCTGGAGTCTTGGATCCAAGGATCAGGACCACCCGCACTGACCAGTGCTGGTTCAACTGGACCTATACCGAGTTTCGGCATATTAGGCGCGTAGAGTCTGGTTCCATAAGTAAACCCAGTTCTCAAAAATTATAGGGTACAGGTCCACAAAAATCCGTTGTCAAAAGAGTGTGGTACAGGTTCACAAAATTCCTACCTAACCTGGTTCCCATACAAAAAATTAGAGATGGTATATGAATTACGATATCTTAGTTGTTTTTGTACAAGGTGTAGACAATTAACCGAATCCAATCATGACAACCAAATTTAGAGTGAATGGTAGCTTACATTCTCTATGAAGAGGACCCAGGCCTGATGCAGACCTGACCTGTAGCAACTTGGACCTGTATGAATTAGGTTCCAGGTCAGGGACCAACACTACCCAGACTCGAAGCGAGGGAAGAGTCTCAGAAACAATGGGTTCTCGCTATTCCTCAACAGCTCCGCTTTCTTTTAATCTAATATCCCACGAAATAAAAAATGTAAAGGGATTAACAGGGAAGAACCAGAGTGATCTACAATGTGTCGATAATAATGAAACCCACTTGGAAGAAAATAATTATTTTTCAAAATTTAAGAGCTACCATGAGAGACAAATTTTAATTTATACTATTTAGCATAACTATTGTATTTAGGCCCCTTTACTTGTAGTAAGAAGACAGGAGAACTGAACACCAATTATGCAGTACAGAAGTTGATAATTGTTATATGCAAGAGACTAGGAAGACAATGACATAAGTGACCTCACTGACGTGCAAACAAGTCAGACATCCCTCTCACTGAATCTAAATAACTACATGCTGCAATGATAAACCATAGTTTCAGTATCGGCAGATACCGATCCGATACTGGCGATACTAATATGTTTAACATGTTCTGATCCGATACCGACCGATAGTGATACTTGACCGATATCGACATTTGGGATCTCTTTTTCTGTCAGTTCGGCAAAAAAAAAAATTTGAACGAAAAAGGCCAATTAGCAAGCGTGTAAAAGCATAGTAAGATTGTAAAAGTATGTAAAAGAAGAAAACTCATCTATCATATGTACACCAATTGGCAAGAGTGACTACTATCTCATTCAATTTCAAAACTATTAAAAAACAACACAGGAACAGGAAATGACTAAAATTATGCCTAAATGTATTAAAAAAACTCTAAAATTTTAATAGTTTATAATAATTATTTGCTTCCCGATACAAAAAAATTCAATACTCCCGATCTGAAACCATCGATACTCAAAGGAAGGGTCTAATACCGATACTGCGAACCTTGTGATAAACACAGACATTACTAAAACAACATTCTCCAGAAAGATTATATTTCACAAGCCAAGTATACCTTCTTAATTTATGAACAAAAAATATTCAAATTCCAGGATAGTACCTCCAAAAACGGTGCATTCTCAGGATCATCGAACTTCCTTAATGGGCCATATATCTTCAGGCTGTTGAGGAGCAGATGGCACTGTTTCACCTGATAGCAGTCTACCCACCCCAGTAAAACTTATTGAGCTAGAAGCAGCTTCATAGTTATAAGGTACTGCCTTCTGTCTAGCTTGATCAAAAATTGCATCCAGATCATGATTACCTCTTGAAGGATCTTGGACAAGCATTCCACTGCAAAAGAAATACATAATTAGCAGACTGGATAGTAAACTGACATCAGTCTTTCTACCTTGAACTTAAATAAATAACACATAGACCCACCAGTTAAATAATAATACACCGCATGTACTCGGTGATGTAAATTTCTCAATTACTGTACAAGTTTATCTATTCATTAAACAAAAGGAAGTTATGTATTAAGTTTTTGTTGGTTTCTTACCTGAAATCATAACTCTTCGTCACAAATTGTGTTTCAACATGCAACACACATCCACAACAGCTATTTAAAGTCAACTGAGGCTCTATTTCATAGTTGTGCAGGATACAGTATTTCTTGTAGAATAAGGCCAGCCTTTGAGAATCTCCCCTCTCCTCACCTTTCCTCCCTCTACCAAAGGCCTCAAACACGTCTGCCCAACTTCTGGATGCATTATTATAGTTAATGGTCACAGTTAAATACTTTATGGCTAATGGGAACTTAAATACTGCATACTCCACCTAAATGTTTTAAGTAACGTCTTTTAAGCTGAAGGAGGTAAAGGTATATTACCTATGTTAGTTAACTTCTGAAATATAACTTACAAACGCTCACATGATTGAGCGATAAGATTTTGTATTTGTATAGTTCATAATAATGGCACACCATGACTAGATGATTTCTTCTTCAAACAAAACATTAGCTTGGGTAGATAACTATTTATGATGATCCAAAAAATCAGTTTTGGTACTGGACATTCTTGTTTCGTAAAGGTACTGGCATTCTCGAAACTTTCACATTGTTTCAGATCAAACTATCAGGTATAGGCACCATAGAATTTTTCCAAAATGCATAAGTGTAAATTGTACAAATATCTAAAAGTGCCTTTTTGAAAAGTTCTCATCTTTGGTATTATGAGCTTCATCCAAATTAATACTATGTAAAATAGTTTTGAACATGATTTTTCAATGGATTTCTAAATATATCAATAGAACACGAAACTATCTTATCCACAGTTGGAAATGTTTTTGGTTTAAATGCAAACTGCTACTTTATTACAATTTGATCGTTGGTAATTCTTTTTCCACTTGTCTTATCGCATATCACGAATTCAACTGAATGGGATAATATGAAAACATAAATACTAAGCCTTATATCGACAAACAAGTAAATGATCTGGTTTTGCAACCCCAGCCCATTTGATTTAAAAGTTTACCAATAGAACAAAAAAATACTAAATTAAGAGAAAATTGAGGATGCCATTGAGCCGGCTATCCAGTGGCTTAATGCCAACCTGCTTGCGACTTACGGAGGTTACATCAGGAACACTACTTGACAATGTTCGTGTCTGTAATGATTCCGAGTATACAAAGAGGTTAGTGGAGGAAACAGGGGAAAAACTTAAAGATGCAGAGAAGGCAGCTTTTGATGAAACAGATAAAAAGAAAGAAGAGGAAGCTGTAAAAAGTGACATTGCTGAATCTGATGAGGAGATAGTAGAATCAAAGGACAAGGTTCTGTTAGTTGATATCAAAGGCATTCACCATCCTTTGCTCATCTAAACTTCTCTTGTATTTGGTTGGAGAGGTGGACTCTCAAAGTGTATCCAAATCTTGTGTGCCTTTAGATATCAAGATAGGACATTCCACAAAGGTGGTTGTTATGTCCGAACCGAACACTGGAGGAAAGACTGCAAATATGAAAACTTTCCAAACTTTGGGATTGGCATCTCTTTATGTCCAAGGCAGGCATTTTCTTGTCTGCTAAGAGTCAGCAAAAGCTTCCATGGTTTGATGAGATTTTTGCTGATATATGGGATCACCAGTCATGGGAGACATTTAGTGGGCCTATTGCACCTCTCTGTAAAATAAGTGATGTTGTATCAGAAGAATCATTGGTTCTTCTGGATGGAGATTGGCAGTGGGACTGACACTTCTGAAGGTGTGGCTCTTTCCACCAGTATCTTGCAGCATCTTGCTAGTTGTGTCAATCTAGCTATGGTGACTACACATTATGCTGATTTAAGTCATCTGGAAAGTAATGATTCAAGATTTGAGAATGCTGCAATGGAGTTCTGTATGGAAACTTTGAAACCTACTTACCACATACTATGGGGAAGTACTGGTAATTCCAATGACCATGACTTCAAGTCACAAGTTGCAGTGGACACAGGTGCACCTCATTTGCGCCTCGTTCAATTGATAGGGGTGGCCCGAGTGGGTCATCTCTACATCAGTGTCAGTACCTCGTGAGGTTATGGGATCCAGGTATAATGCAAACTATTCAGTATTTTGAGTTCCTTGGAATGAATGATGCAAAGAGAATGAATGATGCAATTAGAGTTTAATGGAATGAATGATGCAATTGGAATGGATGATGCAATAAGAATGAATGATGCAATTAGAGCTCACTGGAATGATGATGCAATTAGAATGATACTTCAGTATCATTCTGAAGTATCAGTACCAAATTGATTCAGTATCTAGAGTTAACTGCTAATTAGCTTTAGTTCAGTTTCAAGTTTAGTATCTACCGTTATCAGCTAGTAATTCTCAGTCTCAATGGCTCAGTGGTCAGTCCTCCAGTTCCAGTGTAATGATGCAATTAGCAGATAAGTAGCAATTATCACTGTTTCAATTAGCAGCTCAGTTTCAATGTTGAAGTAGCAATTAGCAAATAAGTAGCAATTATCACTGTTTCAATTAGCAGTTCATTTTCAAGGTTGAAGCAGCAATTAGCATATAAGTGAACAAAGGGCAAGGGTATTGATGCAGCTCTACCTAGTTAGCTCAATACACAGTTCTATGTAATAAAGAGTACAATGTTTAGTTAGTTCAGGTTTGATGAAGAGTACAATGCTCAGTGAGGCAGTGTATACAGAGTATCAGTATCAACTCAGATGTCACTATCAGCTCAGCCATTACAGTCAGCAAGCCAGTCAACATCCACTCATTTTTACCCAATCAGCATTCCTTTATCTAGTCAGCATTTTTTTACAGCTCACTCAAGTATCAGTCTTTGTAACATATTAGTATCAGACTTTGTAACAGATTGGTATCAGTCTATAAATCGAAGGTTGAGAGTAGGAAGAATCAGTCTATAAATGCTAACCTACAAGTGGTCCTCCATCTCAGGGGGGGGGGGGGGGGGGGGGGAGGGGGGGGGGGGTGGAGCTCTTGTTAGAACCAGATTGGATCTTGGACAGAAGGCTTGTGCAGAGGAAAAAATAAGGCAGCAATTGACTTGCTTGTGCAGTGGAAGGATGGCAAGGTTGAAGATGCAATATGGGTGCCCCATGAGAAGTTCATCAAAACTTATCCTTACTTTGACCTTGAGGCAAGATCAAAATAAGGGGAGGGTATTGATACAACCCCCATGACCAGCTCAGTGTCCAGCAGTGTGCAGAAGCTCAGTGCAGTAGTGTATAGTGTAGCAGTGCAAGTGCAGTAGTGTAGAGTGTAGCAGTGTAGAAGAAGAGTATCAAAGCACTTAGCCTAGTATCAGAGCAGCACAGGAACAGTATCAGTAGTTTAGTCCAGTATCAATAGCTTGCTCAGCAAGCTAGTCAGTTAGCCAGCTCAGGATGGAAGGCCACGTTAGCAAGGTGGATTACTGGAGTTAGTGTATCACTAAAGAGAAAACTATATCATTAGGCTATAGATAGAGAGGAACTGATAAGAAATGTAATGTGAAGAATACTGGAATTAGTCTTTGTTGAAATTAGTTGATAATTTTATTGATTGTCTCATTGGCATTATATAGCCTTACAGTCATTAATACAATGATTTCAATCATTATGACAATAATCTCATAATGGAATATCCTGTGACATATTCTGGCATCCCAAATATGTCCTCAGGATATTCCCATGTGCTTATACTATACTTAAATATGACACCCAACATACCATATCAACACTCTCCCTCAAGATGGGTGAAAGATATTCACTAAGCCCATCTTGTCACATCCTCTAATCATGCTCACTGAGGCGAGTCCCTTGGTTAGTCCATCTGCTACTTGATCCCTGGTTGGAACATGGCCAAGCTCCAGTAATCCTCTATCCAACTTCTCTTTGATGAAGAATCTATCAATCTCGATGTGTTTGGTCCTGTCATGCTGTACTGGATTGTTGGCGATACTAATAGCTGACTGATTGTCACACCACAGCTTCATCTTGGCTCCTTGATCCAGCTTCAGCTCCACCAGCATATTCTTCAACCATAGCAGCTCTGCAACTCCCAAGGCCATAGCTCTGTACTCTGCTTCAGCTGTCGATCTGGCCACCACAGACTGCTTCTTACTCCTCCAAGAGACCAAGTTACCTCCTACAAATATGCAATATCCCGAGGTAGACCTCCTGTCATCAGCACAACTAGCCCAGTCAGAATCACAGTAGCCCTCGATGCTCACGTGATTGTTCTTCCTGAATATTAGTCCCTTCCCGGGAGCACCTTTCAAGTACCTCAGAATCTGGTACACTGCATCCATATGACCCTTCCGTGGGTCATGCATGTAGCGGCTCACCACACTTACTGCAAAGCAGATATCAGGACGTGTGTGGCTCAAATAGATCAACTTGCCAACCAGTCTCTGGTATCTGTCCCGATCAACTGGTTCTCCAGCCTCAGCATCAATCTTGAACCTCTGATCTATTGGTGTCGCTGCAGGTTTGCACCCCAACATCCCAGTTTCTGTGAGAAGGTCCAGTGCATACTTCCTTTGAGAGAGAACAATCCCCTCTGCTTCTCGAGCAATCTCAATCCCAAGGAAGTACCGAAGAAGGCCGAGATCCTTCACCTCGAATTCCTTGCCAAGCTTTCCTTTGAGTTGGGCGATCTCCTGCTCATCATCTCCTGTGATAATCATATCGTCCACATATACCGCAAGCATGGTGATGTGGCCTCCACTCCGACGGAAGAACACAGTATGATCAGCATTGATCTGCTGATATCCCATCCCTATCATCGCCCTTCTGAATCTGTCAAACCACGCTCGAGGAGACTGCTTCAGTCCATAGAGGGACTTCTTCAACCTGCAGACCTTGCCTACTGTCTGATTGGTGCCAAATCCTGGTGGTATCTCCATGTACACCTCCTCCATTAGATCTCCGTGAAGAAACGCATTCTTCACATCCAGTTGGTGTAGCTTCCATCCACCATTCGCTGCCAGAGAAATCAGAGTCTTGACAGTGCTCATCTTTGCAACTGGTGCAAAGGTCTCATCATAGTCGATGCCGTAAGTCTGACTGTATTCTTTTGCTACTAGTCGAGCTTTGTAGCGATCAATCTGTCCATCTGGATTCTGCTTCACGGTAAAGACCCATTTGCATCCAACTGCTCTCTTCCCCTCTGGCAGTCTCACAAGCTCCCAAGTGTGGTTCTTCTCCAGAGCTCCCAACTCCTCGTGCATTGCCGCTTTCCACTTTGGATCGTTCTTGGCAACCTGCCAATTGTTAGGTACAGTAATACTATCCAAAGATGCTATAAATGCTCCATGAGAAGAAGGGATATGGTCATAAGAAATAAACTGAGCAATATCCCAACCATATCTGTTTGGAGGATTTCCTGCATTGCTGCGAGTGGTCCTCCGTACAGATAGTGGTGTGGGAGGAGTAGTAGTAGGAGGAATGATATCTTGTGAAGGAGGGGGTATCACCTGAAGGGGGGTTGGTGTCGGTGCCTCAGGAGTTGGGACGAACGCAGGCAAAGGACTTGGCATTGGCACTGTCGGTACTGGTCCTGCAGTTTGCTTCTCTCTCCTGCTGTAGGTAAGTAACTCTCCAGAGCTCCCAACTCCTCGTGCATTGCCGCTTTCCACTTTGGATCGTTCTTGGCAACCTGCCAATTGTTAGGTACAGTAATACTATCCAAAGATGCTATAAATGCTCCATGAGAAGAAGGGATATGGTCATAAGAAATAAACTGAGCAATATCCCAACCATATCTGTTTGGAGGATTTCCTGCATTGCTGCGAGTGGTCCTCCGTACAGATAGTGGTGTGGGAGGAGTAGTAGTAGGAGGAATGATATCTTGTGAAGGAGGGGGGTATCACCTGAAGGGGGGTTGGTGTCGGTGCCTCAGGAGTTGGGACGAACGCAGGCAAAGGACTTGGCATTGGCACTGTCGGTACTGGTCCTGCAGTTTGCTTCTCTCTCCTGCTGTAGGTAAGTAACTCTCCCTGAGCCGTAGGCCTAACACCTTCACCTTCTTGTCCCTTCTCCGTGTCTCCATGCCAAACTTCTAAATCGGTTACTACAAAGTTCTCCATCTCTCCCTCTCGCCTAATACTGGCAGTATTAGGCGTGTTGTGTGAAGTTCCGTCCTGGCGGTAGTATGGCTCATGCTCCCGAAAGTGGACATCCATACTGACAAACTTCTTCTTCTCTACTGGACTCCAGCACACATACCCCTTTTGGGTCGCCGAGTAGCCTACGAAGATGCATTTGACCGCTCTAGGGTCAAGTTTCCCAACTGATGGCCTGTTGTCCTTCACAAAACACACACACCCAAACACCTTCAGTGGGAGTATCCCACTATTATTGCCTTGCAATACCTCACATGGGGACTTCCATCCGAGGACCTTCGAGGGCATCCTGTTGATGAGTTGAGCTGCTGTCAACACTGCATGCCCCCACAGACTCTGTGGGACATTCATGTCGATCATCATACTTCTTGCGACCTCCAGAAGGTGTCTGTTTTTCCTTTCTGCAACTCCATTTTGTGCTGGTGTGTATGCACAGGTGGTCTGATGCTGTATTCCGTGTGCTGACAAGTATTCTGCAAGCGTCCTGTTGGTATACTCTGTTCCATTGTCAGACCTCAGTACCTTCACAACTGCTTTGTACTGAGTCTGGACATGCTTATGAAAATCCCGAAAACAAGCAGGTACATCACTCTTATTTTTCATCAAATATAACCAGGTAACACGAGAGGCACACTCAATGAAAGAAATAAAGTACTTATAACCATTCATAGTGTTAGTAGCACATGGACCCCAGACATCAGAATGTACTACCTCAAAAGCAAAAGTGCTCCTATGACCCGTGCCAACATATGAGCTCCTAGTAAGTTTTCCTAACTCGCATGCATCACATACTAATTTCTCTTTATTTGTTTTTGCATAAATCTCTGGATACAACTTACTTAGAGTATCAAAGGAAGAATGTCCCATCCTCCGATGATGGAGTATCAAGGTATCCTCAGTCCTCTGCTGCAGTCCTTCCATGTCAGCCTTCTCTGCCATAGATACCAATGCTGAGTCCAGTCCTTCTCGATCTAGGTACCACAGTCCCTCATGCCAAGTGCCAGTCCCAAGTCTTCGTCCTGTCCCTTTCTCCTGGAAGGTCACCTTAGGAATATCAAAAGAAACAATGCATTTAAGTTGGAGGATTATAGAACTAATGGACAAGAGACTGACTGGAAAGGATGGAGCATGTAAAACATTGAATAATCTTACTGAACCTGTACAATTAACAGTACCCTTACCGACCACTGGCTGGAAAGTGCCATCAGCTGTCTGAATGCTGTCTGCTGATGCTAGGTGAGTGTAGGAAGAAAACTCACTAGCATTCCCCGTCACATGCCGAGATGCTCCCGAGTCGATAATCCAGTCTGATGATTTAAGGGAAGAGATAGACGCAAGGGCAAGTGATTCGTCAGTACCTTCTGATGGATGGGCATACATAGCAGCGTTGCCCCTAACAAAGAATGAGGTGGACGCCTCCTCTGTTCTACTCCTCATGTTTCCCAGTGCCTGGTCCTCCACAGTAAAGGTGTCATCAGCTTCTCCATTCCCTTCTGATATCAGGAGGTTTGCCCGATAACCTCCTCGGCCGCCTCGTCTATCCCCTCGACCACAACCACGTCCTCCATTATATCCTCGTCCGCCGAACGGTCCTCGTCCACCACCTGAATCTCCCTTCCTAGGTGGTTTGGTACAAGCATACCGATGATGATCCATCTTCCCACAGTTGTAGCACTGCTGGTTATGCTGCCAGGTCTCTCCCTTAGATCCTGTGTTACCTGAGCTGGTGATCGCTAGTGCTGACTTTGCTTCGGGGGGACCACCTGTCCCGGCTTGCAGCCTGATGCGTGTCTCCTCCTGGATCATGGCTGAGATAGTCTCCTCAAGGCTAGGGATCTTTGGTTGGGCTAGAAGTAGGGCCGTCCTCTGTGCGAAAGCTGCAGTCAGCCCTTTGAGAAACTTCATCGTCCTCTCCTGCAGACACACCTGTCTCTCCTTACACTTAGGGTCCCCGCAGCTCGCCCGATCTGAGGAGTGATCATAATCCAACCACAGACGCTCCAACTCCGTGGCATACTCCTGCACCGTCTTCTCTCCCTGTACGGTGTCATCAATCTCCCCCTTTATCTGGAAGACCCGTAAGTTGTTCCCCACGCCATCATAGGTCCTTCTCAACTTCTCCCACACATCTTTCACCATCTCAATACCGTCTACTGTGGCGGCAATAGACTGGACTAAGGAGTTGAGAAGCCAGATGTAGATCATCATATGAGTGGACTTCCACTCATCGTGTCCTGTCGAGCCCTCGTCCGGCTCTGTCGTCTCGCCCGTCAGGAACCCCTCCATGTTTTTTCCTGCGAGGGTTCTTCTCACCCGTCGTGACCAACTCAGATAGGTGGCTGGTCCATCTAATTTCAGATCGATGGAGGGAAGCTTCAACTCCGGCGACGTTCGTGTCGTGTTTTCACCAGCCGACATCGTCAACAACTTCATCAACGTCGCCACCTCTGCAGAATCTAGCTTCTTGATGATATCCTCCATCGATGCGTCGTCTATCCAGTCACGTCACGTTCGTTCCATGACTCACGCTTGTCCTCGTCGTCCGCTCCTAGATCCGAACATGTCCTCCCTTTTTTCAGATCTAGGCATCCCTATTAGGCGCTGCCTCGTGCTGGTGCGGAGGAGGCGGCAGCACGCATGTCACAACCGCCGTCGCAGCAACAGCAGTCGCAGCAGCTGCAGCAGCAGTAGTAGCCGCAGCAGTAGCGGGACGGGACAGCAACAGCGAAGGGCGGCCTGCGAAGGGCGGAGAAGAGGAGAGGAGGGAAAAAAAAGGGGGGGCGTGGAAGAGTTCGGTGGAGGAGATCTAGGAAATCCTCCTGTGGGTTTGTGGAAGCTTGGTGACGGCTAGGGTTTGTGGAAACTTGGTTCTGATACCATGTTGAAATTAGTTGATAATTTTATTGATTGTCTCATTGGCATTATATAGCCTTACAGTCATTAATACAATGATTTCAATCATTATGACAATAATCTCATAATGGAATATCCTGTGACATATTCTGGCATCCCAAATATGTCCTCAGGATATTCCCATGTGCTTATACTATACTTAAATATGACACCCAACATACCATATCAACAGTCTTTCATTTCAATTCTTGTTCTTAGAAATTACAAGTACATTGTAGTCTTCTTCTTATGCAGTCTTTATAGACAAGGAAAGTGCATGCTCAAGCTCATCCTCCTCTGGGGTAGGAAATTTCTTTGCAACCTTGGAACTGGTTGAACCATCCAGAATATCAAATTGCTGTCTTGTAGATTCCTCAACTTCTCGTTGAGAAGCTTCAATTGCTGTTTGGATCATTTCTTCTTCAATAGCATTGTTGTACTCGGTCACATTAACTGATGGAACAACAGCTGGTCCAGGATCCCTCTCAAAAATACATATGAGCTGAATCATGAGATGAACGATCAACAGGAGCACTTGGAAGGTCTTCATCCTCATCAACCAAATTGATGGATCCTCTTCCCATCAAGCTTGGTAAATGGAAGTTTTCATCTGGTTGCAGAAAAAAAGGGTAGAATTCATCGATGAAAGAGGCATATGATCAACTAAACTATCAAACCCTTGACGTTGTCCCCAAGAGGAACTTTTAGTATCAGAAGACAACTAGTATCAGTCAGTGACAAACTCCTAAGCTCAGTCAGTAAGCTCAGTATCAGCAAGCAGTTAGCTAGAATCAGTTAGTCGAAAAAGACTCACTGATCACTGGTGATTAATTTGGCAAGAGTAGAAGTACATAGAAGCCTTATACAAAGTCATCAAGATGAATCAGCTCTACCTACAATGGTATCAGAGAACACATTGAAGTATCAGGGAACACATTCATATCGAGGGGAATAAGTAACGAGCAATGCCTTACCGACTGAGCGGGCGGACCGTGCGACAGCCCGAAGGCTGACGTGGCAGCCCAGCATTGGAGAGGGGTGGGGCCCGATGAATGCGGGGGGCTGGGTCCAATGGGGGACTGACACGTAGGGCCGGCCCTAAGGTAACCCGACAAGCCATCGGACTTGGGCAACCTGGAAGACAACCCCCAAACCCCTAATTCCCCATCTCTCTGCTAATAGAGCTTCTGCAGTCCATCACATTTCCTCTCTGTTAGTTGAACTAGCAATCTATCGTACCTATATTTTGAGTTTCCACTGAAAATGTCTCGAGTAGCTCAATGAGAGGAATTCGAAATCCGAGCTCCACGACGCCGTCAAAATGGAAGACTTGGACGCCTGCCAACCCCACTAGCCATCATTTTTTTAATATCTTCTTTTGGAGTGAAAGGCAAGGAACAACCAAATTTAGCTTCGACTAGGACAACCCAAACCGCAGGGCCGGCCCTGCCGAAACGTCAGCCTCGGGTTGACGCGCGGTCCCCCGTCGGTTCGTTAGCCATTTCCGAGAAGTTACTTACAGTGACTAGCCAGCTCAGCAAGCGGGCGTGCGGATGGTCGGACAGCCGCTGCTCGACGACGGCTTCTTCTCCCTCTTCGAACTCATTTTCCCGATTTCTTTTTCTCTCTCTCAGCTTAATTTTCTTATTCTTCCTCAGATCCTCTTTTCATAATTTTCTTTTTCTCTTACATTTATTTATTTATTGTTTGTGACAAGGGCACTACTAAAAACAATTGGGACTAGTCCAGGATTGGGCTAGCACATTAATGAATGAAGTTTACTCATACTAGACCAAACATAATCTCTCATTCCAAACCCTCCAAACCTACACCGGAGCCCTCCTCCTCCACTTCTTCCTCCTCCTCCTCCTTGTCGATGGCTCCCAAACTCTCGAAAGAATTAAGGTACAATTCTTCCTTCTCCTTGTTCTATTGCATTTCGAAAAAATTTCAAAAATTATCTTTTCAATCTTAAAATTAGGGAATACAAGTCCTGAATGTAGTTTCGGATGTAGTTTCGACATTTTTCTGGAGTCTCGTACCCGATTTTAGGGCATACAAGTTCGACATCCGTCGAACGTATGGAACAAAACCATGCGGGACTGTAAAATTTTTTACAGTCCTATATACATTGTGGACTGTAGAAATTTTTACAGTCCTATATGTATAAAGGACTGTAGAAATTTCAATAGTCATGTATATATTTAGGACCGTAAAAAATTCTACAGTCTTGTATACATATAGGACTGTAGAAATTTCTACCGTCCTGAATGTTGAATTAATTTTGGGATGTTAAAATATATATCATTTTTGTCTTATAGTCACGACCCTCGGAAGGTCATTAAGGATGAAGATATCATAAGAAGATGTCCTACTGCGTCGATGCGTAAGGAACGCAACGTTCAGCGTACTGTTGAACCAGCTCTCACTATCCGCGACCCCGAGGCACACCCTGAAGTTAGGAAACATCGACTGACGAAGAAGACTGTAACTCGTTCGAAGAGACGTGCTCCTAGTACTCCTAGTACTTCTGGTTCTTCTTCCTCCTCCGATGAGGACATACCAACTGTCCAAAATTGGCCAACTGATGGTTCAGGACCTTCTCAGCATGCAGATAGTCCTGTCGAGACTCTGCCACAAACCCTCAAAAACCAGCCTACTAATGGTTCAGGACCTTCTCAGCAGCCAGATAGTCCAGTCGAGACTCGTCCAAACGGTTGTACTATGTTACCGCGAGAACCATATTGCATACCAAATATGGAACAATCCGGTAAGTACATTACGTTATGATAATTTTATATATAGTTGTAAGTTCTAAGTTCATCCAATTATTTATAGATAACTATATTTTATATATAGGTATAAGTTCATCCAATTGTTTACTTTTTATGAGAGTTATCGTATGTTAACGGTGATCAACCACGGCAAAAAGTGCAATACATGGGGGTTTGAATTATTGGGAGACGATGTGAAGGCTAAAATTATTTTCACCGGTTTACAATATTTGGGTAACTACTCATATACGACGGTGGATAATGCACTTATATCAGCATTTGTAGAATGATGGCATCCAGAAACCAACACTTTTCATCTACCAAACGGGGAGTTGACGATTAACCTTGATGACGTCAATCATATATTGGGACTTATGTCACGACCCGCACCCGGGTGTTTGGGTACGAGTGCATGGGTACGTCCAGCCTACGCCGCAGTGTCGACGGTAGAACGCTGTCTGGAACTAATACTGTATAACCAACATCTCATAATATAAATGGAACAAATATGATACTCAATCACAAAACTAATGTAGGTAAAAATATATTGTAGTATATATATGTATATAAAGGTTACAGTACAAATCTTGTATTCATAACTAATACAACTATAATAAGTTTGTAAACTTTAACTATTGTCATAACTAAGTCTCCTGCTTGCGGCCTTTCTCGATCCTCTAGGAGGTAAAATCAGGCTCAAAGCTATTTTCCAATAATCCATAATAGATGAGACACAGGTCCTTTTAATTGTTACCTGAAATATTATCCAATCAGGATTGAACGAGTACAATTCTAATAGCAGTTTCAATACATGATAAGAACTATAAAACAATGATAGAAAAGTAGTACATTATAGATAAATAAACTGACATCAAGGCATAGTAAGAAATGAACAAAGAAAATGAATAAACAGAGAATATGCCATGTCTCAACAAGGAATTCTATAGTCACTAAGTGTTTTAAAATACTAGTTTGATTATGTGGCGGCTTAGGATTGCACAATGGGAGCCGATTAATCATACGTGAAGTGTATGGTTAGCCTTTGCACATGAATTATATTTGCACAGTAGGGTATGATCACATATAAACTAGCATTTTTTTGCCCCGACTAGCATACAAGAATCACACTAATATCAGGTATTATACAAGATCAAAGTCTAAAAACACAAGATATGCTAGTCCGTGTTTCTTTGTGTTAGGAATCAAATACAACAATACTACATGTGTTATAGAAATTATCATTAAGAAAACCATCAGAGACTGTACTCGCCTGGGGTCCAAAGCGGGTAAAACAAGTCAGAGTGTGACGGGATCCAGATAACCTATATCATGAATAATTCACATTAATTGATAAAATATAATTTAATAGATTTAACCCACTAGATTTCTAGGTCAATTTTATGATATTTCTGGTTTATAGATGGGACAAATATCTATAAAAATAATATATATATATATATATATATATATATATATATATATATATATATATATATATATATAGAGAGAGAGAGAGAGAGAGAGAGAGAGAGAGAGAGAGAGAGATACGTATATAGATACAATATAGTATACATATATAGATAATATATAGTATACATATATACATATATAGATACTTATATATGTATATGATATATATAGGTATATATAGATACAATATATTATATATAGATACACATATATATATATATAGTATACATAGATATATAATATACATAGATAATATATAGTTTATATATATATATATATATATATATATATATATATATATATATATATATATATATATATATATATATATATATATATATACACACACAAATATACTATGATATATATATAGATATATATATATATATATAGATTACATATATATATATATATATATATATATATATATATATATATATATATATACATATATATGTATATGATATATATAGATATAATATGTATATATATATATATATATATATATATATATATATATATATATATATATATATATATATATATATATATATATATATATATATATATATATATATATATATATATATATATATATAATATGATATGATATGATATATATATATAAATATAAATATATATATATATATATATATATATATATATATATATATATATATATATATATATATATATATATATATATATATATATATATATATATATATATATATATATATATATATATATATATATATATATATATATATTTATACTATATACTATATACTATCTATCTATGTATATTATATATATATATATATATAGATATATATATATAGATACGTAGATATATATAGTATACATAGATATATATAATATACATAATTAGATAGTATATAGTATATAGTATAAATATATATATATATATATATATATATATATATATATATATATATATATATATATATATATATATATATATATATATATATATACATATATGCTGCTTCTGCGCGTTGCTGTGCGCTGCATCTGCCACTGCTTGCTGCAGCTGCTGCTGCATGCTGCTACTGCTGCGGCTGCTGCATCTGCTACTGCTGCTGCTGCTCGCTGCAGCTGCTGCTGCAGCTGCTACTGCTGTTGTATGCTTGTTGCGACTGCAGCTGCGGCTGCCTGCAGTTCCTTTACACACACACATATAGTTAAAGTTATAAAACAAAATTGAAGAGGAACAAGGGTTACCTTGCTAGTATATGATTGAGGGAGATGAGGGATGGAGAGTGAAAGAGGGTGGGATGGTGTTTATATAGGAAAATGGGGGGGAGTTAGATATTTTTATAGTGAAGTTACCATTTTGCCCTTTAACTAATTCAATTTGGATTTCTCTTCCTATAAAGAGGAATCCAAATTGAATTTGACTTCCTAATATATATATATATATATATATATATATATATATATATATATATATATATATATATATATATATATATTAATGAAGGTTACAAATCTACCCTCCTTAGAAAAATTTCGTCCTCGAAATTTAAAGTAGATCATACAGAAAAAAAGGAAGAAGAAATACCTCAAAATTTAAAGGGGTATGGGTATCGTTCACGCATCTCGTCCTCTCTCTCCCAAGTAGATTCACCCGAGGAGTGATGACTCCAAGTGACACGAACAAATAAAATCGTCCGGTTACGCAACACCTTTTTTTCTGCGATCTAGTATCTCCACGGGCTGCTCTTGGTAGCTGAGGCTCGGTCCTACTTCAATCTCTGAGTGATCTAATACGTGGTTAGGGTCAGCCATGTATTATCTCAGCTGGGATACATGAAACACCTTATGTACTCCCTCTAATGTAGGTGGTCTTGATCATGTCCATACTGGGCTGCCTTGATCCTATCCATCAACTCTGAGTTTATTTGCAACCCCCATATCTGCATAGCAAAAACCAAGAACTATCACCTCCATGCCCAAGCTCTCCAAGTCCTCCAACAAATATCGATCATGTGTCAACAATATAACTACCGGATCCCTGCTCAAGGCATCGGCAACTACATTGGCTTTCCCAGGATGATACTGCAAAGATATATCAAAATCCTTTATCAGTTCCAACCACCAACGCTGCCTCATGTTCAACTCCTTCTGAGTGAAAACGTACTTCAAGCTCTTGTGGTCTGTAAAGATCTCCACACGCTCTCCGTACAAATAGTATTTCCACAATTTTAAGGAAAAGATTATTGCTGCTAACTCCAAATCGTGGGTAGGATAGTTCTTCTCATGAGAACGTAATTGCCTGGATGCATAGGCAATCACTTTCCTATTCTGCTGAAGAACACAACCCAAATCTTTTTCCGATACATCACTATAAATAGTGAAACCTCCAGACCCTGATGGCAACATCAAAATAGGAGCAGACGCCAACCTCTTCTTCAATTCTTCAAAAGCTTGGAGTGGCCCAAGATTCTACATTTAGAAAAAATTTCATAGAGCTTCTCCTTCCTGAGAGTTTCAAGCACTATCCTTAAATGCTTCTCATGTTCTTCTAGCGTCTTTGAGTATACAAGGATATCATCTATAAACACTACCACGAACTTGTCCAGGTACTGATGGAATACCTTGTTCATCAAGTTCATAAAGACTGTCAGGACATTAGTTAACCCAAACGGCATCACCAAGAACTCGTACTGGCCATATCGAGTCCTGAATGCAGTCTTCGGAATATCTTCCTTTTTTACCTTTACCTGATGATATCCGGATCTCAAGTCAATCTTTGAAAATATTTTCGCGCCACTCAACTGATCGAAGAGATCATCTATTCTCAGCAACGGATATTTATTCTTGATTGTGAGGTTGTTTAGGGCCCTGTAATCGATGCACATCCGCACCGATCCATCCTTCTTTGGCACAAAAAGTACCGGGGCTCCCCAGGGCGACGAACTTGATCTGATGAATCCCTTGTCGTCTAATTCATCGATCTGTTTCTTTAGCTCCGCCAGCTCATTTTTGTTGATCCGGTAGACATGCTGCGATATTGGTTCTGCTTCCGGTATTAGATCAATAGAGAATTCAACATCTCTATCTAGTGGCAATCCTGGTAACTCCTCGGGAAACACATCTAAGAACTCACCAATAATATGATGCAATAGCTTTTTCTCCTCCATTATGGCTTCGCAAAGAATTCCACGATTTGGCTTCTCTTTCTTTCTAGCAAACTCGAACTCCGGCTCTCCTGGAGGTCAAAACAGCACACGACTTCTGCGGCAGTCAATGCTAGCGAAATGCATACTCACCCAAACCATTCCAAGGACAATGTCAAAACTTAGAAGTGGCATTATGAGTAAGCTAGCAGATAAAACACGGTCTCCCAATGTAACGTGATACCCCTTGCAAACATCAGACATAAATTTCTATCATAATCAGTGATGTTTGCAACTCTTACCCAAGGGTTCTATTAATAAGCTATGCTTTAGCACAAAGGATATAAATATAAACTATGTGATGCCCTAATCTAGCGTGCCATGCTAAAATATGATAAAAACAATAAGGAGACATCATTAAGGCACAAGATAGGGTTTATTCGGGAAGGACAAGAATTATGGAAGATGTCAAATCAGTTAGAGTAATCAAGATCAGTAAATTTAATTCAGGGATAAAATTTCTAGTTATGATTGAGTATTTCCTATTCATAATATCATATATCCTATTGCAGGCTCGTAATAGTACTCTAGTCCTAAGTACTACTACGACATCGTACTTTTTGCGAAGTCTGACCTGCATGAGCCACCATAAAAATGTGTCACGACCCGCACCCGGGTGTTTGGGTACGAGTGCGTGGGTACGTCCAGCCTACGCCGTAGTGTCGGCGGTAGAACGTTGTCTGGAACTAATACTGTATAACCAACACCTCATAATATAAAGGGAACAAATATGATACTCAATCACAAAACTAAGGTAGGTGAAAACATGATGTAGTATATATATGTATATAAAGGTTACAGTACAAATCTTGTATTCATAACTCATACAACTATAATAAGTTTGTAAACTTTAACTATTGTCATAACTAAGTCTCCTGCTTGCAGCCTTTCTCGATCCTCTAGGAGGTAAAATCATGCTCGAAGCTATTTTTCAACAATCCATAATAGATGAGACACAGGTCCTTCTAAGTGTTACCTGAAATATTATCCAATCAGGATTGAACGAGTACAATTCTAATAGCAGTTTTAATACATAATAAGGACTATAAAACAATGATAGAAAAATAGTACATGATGGATAAATAAACTGACATCAAGGTATAGTAAGAAATAAACAGAGAAAATAAATAAACAGAGAATATGTCATGTCTCAACAAGGAATTCTATAGTCACTAAGTGTTTTGAAATACTAGTTTGATTATGTGATCGACTTAGGATTGCACAATGGGAGCCGGTTAATCATACATGAAGTGTATGGTTGGCCTTTTCATAGGAATTATATTTGCACAGTAGGGTATGATCACATATAAACTAGCATTTTTCTGCCCCGACTAGCATACAAGAATCACACGAATATCAGGTATTATACAAGATCAAAGTCTAAAAACACAAGATATGCTAGTCTGTGTTTCTTTGTGTCAGGAATTGAATACAACAATACTACATGTGTTATAGAAATTATCAGTAAAAAAATCATCAGAGACTGTACTCGCCTGGGATCCAAAGCAGATGAAATAAGTCAGAGTATGACGGGGTCCAGATAACCTATATCATGAATAATTCACATTAATTGATGAAATATAATTTAATAGATTTAACCCACTAGATTTCTAAGTCAATTTTATGATATTTCTAGTTTATAGATGGGACAAATATCTATAAAAATAATGTATATATAAGATATATAGATACGTATATAGATACAATATAGTATACATATATAATATATATATATATACATATATAGATACTTATATATGTATATGATATATATAGGTATATATAGATACAATATATTATATATAGATACATAGATATATATAGTATACATAGATACATATATATAGTATACATAGATATATAGTTGTAGAAGCATAAAAAATACGCTGGGGAATTATACGCGTAAAACCCTCAACATGCAAAAAGCTCGCGTAAAACAGAGCTCCAACACTGGGTGGCATAAAACATGACTTCAGAGCATTTGGCGTACAACAGAGCTTCAACACTATTCAGCGTAAAACATAGCTCCAGAATAATTCGCGTAACACAGTATTTCCAGACTACTTTGGCGTAAAAAGGTTGCTACATCGCCACTCCGGCGTATAACTTGTCTGCTTTTAATGCAGCGGGAAGTTGTACGAGGAACTCTTCGTATTCCTCGAATGAACCTGTCAGACGAAGCAGTGAACCTGACTCCTGACAAAGAGTACTACACGACGATCGAGAGGACGACTGTAATAATCATTCTACACAGAGCCCCAGACTGTCGTTTAGTGACATAATCCTTGATATAAGACATCGTTTACGCATTCAAGGAATACGTCGCCTATTCTACACAGGTAGAGATAAGCTTTTACGCTCAGGATAAGGCAAAACCAGATGCCGCATCAAAAGCTGTTCTTCGTACAGAACTCGAGCCACGTCTCTGCAGTTAATGCGCGAGATGGGGGCAGATCTCTGCATTTAATGCACGAGATTTGGTTCTACTTTTAATGACTGGGAGAGCTAAACTTAGGGCTAATACGCTCAAATCACCATCCCTGCACATTATGCCAACCAGGCTATTTTTAGCTATAGGAGCACGCCGTATGCTATCTCCTCGAAATACGCCAACCTGGCTATTTTCAACTATAGGAGTACGCCGTATGCTATCTCCTCGAAATATGCCAACTCAGGCTATATTTGCAAAGGTATGTGATAAGGCTATTTGGCCCATAATACACTCAAGACCTCAGTCAAAGAAGGATAATTGGCTATCTTTACGCTGGTTACCTATCCATGCAGCATCAAACTTTACGCAGAATTTGGCCTCTACGCCAACAAGACAGCTATTTGGCTTTTACGCCATCAACACAGCTATTTGGCCTCTACGCCAACATGACAGCTATTTGGCCTCTACGCCAATATGACAGCTATTTGGCCTTTACGCCAACAAGAAAGCTATTTGGCTTTTATGCCAACCAGACAGCTACTTGGCTTCTACGCCAACAAGATAACTATTTGGCTTTTACGCCAACGTGACAGTTATTTGGCTTTTATGCCAACCTTTTCTACGCGAGGGGTAGTTACCTACGTGGCTTGCATGCCGTGATCTTCGATGAGCGATTATACGTATTACCTCATAATGGGACACGCGTTACACGCCGATTCAGGAGATCATTCATACGTGGGTAGCAGTTATTATAAATGCCGCGTAAAAGGTGCAACTCTCTCCGCTGTTCGATTTCTACGTCGACTGGTCAGTTACTGTGACCAAACTCTATAAATAGAGACCTCCAACCACAGGAGATAGGGGAATTAGGGTCAAATTTCAGAGGGCGAATTAAGGTGGAGAGAATTCAGGAGTCACAAACAGAGGTCAAGGTCAAGAGAGGACATATAGAGAGCTTTGGCAACGAGAGTTCAATCCCTCCTGCAGTCTTTGAAGCTTCTTCTTCGTCTTCTACAGCACTTCTTCGTCATCGTGTGGTCCAAGGGACAAAGTGATCGACCGCAGATCAGACTCCTATACCAATATTTCTCCAGAATCAAATTTTTGTACTTAACATCCTCGTATAGGATTAATTGTACTTCTTTTTCTTGTTTGAAAACAAAAAAAAGGTTTTGTATAAAGCTAGTTTCAATTTCTTTCATTTATTATCAAACACAAGATGGTGACTCTGCTGGGGACTACTTTCTCATCTGATGAGAAAGTCATTGCTCAACACGATGCTGTATCCGTCGGATCAACGAAGAAGACTCTGGTCGTCCAATTTGACCAATCTGCTTATGAAGACATGCTTCGCGCAGGGGCTAGTTCTCGTCCCCTCTCTGTCCAGGACAACAAAAAGTTACGTAAAGTATGGATGCCCCGGACATCCTCTACCCTTCCTACAGGCTCTCTCTCTTCGACTAACAAGGTTGTGGCATCGTAACCTGTGCGTCCCGTGCGTAAAACTTTATCTTCCGTCTGTGACATGACAGACAAAGCTTCTAGCAATGCCTTAATGCCAATTCAGAAGTCTACTCCATGCCCTATGCGTAAAATTTTGTCTCCCATCTGTGACGTGGCAGACAAAGCTTCTGGCAATGCCTTAGTGCCAATCCAGAAGTCTACTCCGCGCCCTGCGTGTAAAACTTTGTCTCCCGTCTGTGACGTGGCAGACAAAGCTTCTGACAGTACCTCAGTGCCAATCCAGAAGTCTATACCCCGTCCCGCGCGTAAAACTTCGTCTCCCGTCTGTGACGTGGCAGACAAAATTTCTGACAAGGCCTCAGTGCCAATCCAGAAGTTCCAAATGTGCCCCCGTGCATAAAAGTACATCTCCTACCTATAAGGAGGCAGATGATCCCTTCAAACACCGCAAGGGAAATCAAGCGGCAAACCTCCCATCCTCTAGGCTTTTATGCCATCAAGAGAAGAATTTGCCCGTTCTTCAGATTACGCGGGACGCTGAAGCCCGATTGAGGACTTCTTCAGTTTTATGCCAACCTGTGCAAAGCTCCAGATTACGCCAGGACAAGCCCCTCCGCGTAAAGAAGACCCGGTTCACGGGAACGTACGCTCCTCAGACTGATGACGGATCGTATGCTACTCACATGGCTGAACTGCCATATTCTTATGGCAGGGAAAGAGTTATGGTTCCCAATCTCCATACCCCAACTGATGTAAAAAGGTAAAATAAGCCTTCTTCTTCTTCTCCTGTTAATCCCCCTGACTTGCGTGATTTCCTGATCCAGAAGCGCAAAGACAGGGGATCTTCTAATATGTCTATTACATCCGCTAGGGAGCACTGTTGTAATAGTCATAAAGTTGTAGTTAACTACTGCTTCTCTAAGGCAAAATGGTTAGTTTTCGACCGGTTTAACTACTCTGTGCCCTTACAGGAAGAAGAGCCTACATTCGCATCAGTGAACATGGCTTCACACATTCCTAGAGGAAGGTCAAGTTCAAGACACCATCCCTCTAGAACTCCAAGCCAAAGGAGATTTGACAGGCTCCTTGAGAATATTGAAGCAGGTGTCTTTCGGAATACTCGCTCAAGGTTGCGACAATCGGCTTCATATTCCTCCGATTCTGACACTGGGGGTCGCCAGCCTCCTGAATGTGATACTGACAGTATAGACTCGATCTCTACAGAGATCTATACCAATCCCTCGGTGGCATCCAGAGAAATGGGAGTTTATGCCATCGGAGATGAACATGAAGAAGCTTTCCCGTCAGGGAGTACTGAGCAACACATCGCTGTATTGGAGACATCGCTCAAAGAGATGCATTCCATGATAGAGAATATGCACCAGATGATGATAACTCAACATGCAGCTGCTATAGCTCAAGCATCGGTTCCTCCAACTCAACTACGTATGGGGGTGGACATGCCACCATCCAACACGAACCAGGAGCCTGCTCCAAATCAAGAGTCAACGGCTCCTCCACTTCTGAACCCGGAGAATGTATTGCCTCATGTTGGAGTTACAATACAACCGACCTCTCACCTCTCTGCGGTCCCTTTCCCAGCTGAAGATCCGATACAGGCAGTTCGGGAATTGAAAGCCCAATTTGATACGTTGAAGCACAAGGATCAGCTCAAGAAATTGGGAATCAACCAGCCTTACCCAGCTATCTAGGACGAGATCCCTTTTCCACCAAAATACAAACCACAGGCTATAATTTTGTTTGAGGAAAAGACGTCACCAAGTCAGTACATGAACTACTTCAGCATGATGACGGTGTTGCTGCAAGGGAATGACGCCCTTCTCACTCGAGTATTTAAGGGTTGTCTGTCTGGAGTGGCCTATCAATGGTACCGTAGTCTTGTGGACAACTGTATTACTTTTTTTGAAGATTTCAAGACTCTGTTCTTCGCTCAATTCTATGAAGGAGGGATGGACATGTCGATGTCCTCGCTCATCGAAGTGAAGCAGAAGGAGAAAGAGAACGTTCATACTTTTATCGAACATTTTTGTCAGGCCTCTTTGTAGATGCCTCACGGAGTTTCGGATTCAGCCTTGGTGGATATTTGCAGGAAGAAGCTGCTTCCACTGATCTCGGTGTTCACAGGACCATATCAGTTCTATGATTGGCCCTCATTTATCATCTCAGCGGTAGCCGCTGAAGATAACAGTCGGAAGGTGCGTGACAATGGAATTATGATCTCTACCTCTGATAGAGGGAAGAGGTCATCCTCCAATAGCGACCATCCTCGTGGTTCCAAAGGAAAAGAAGCTCTGGTGATCAACACGTCCAGGCAGCATACTCCAGGGACTACGCATACGAACCATGGGACTTTCAGGCCTAAAGAAGAATATTCTTTTGACGACGACGATATTTCGAGCATATTCGATTTTCTAGTCAAAAGTGGCAAGCTTACCCTCCCCGAGGTAAAACGGCCCAATGAAGTCGGCAGTACCAATAACCCTAAGTACTGTATTTTCCACAGGTACATACATCATCCCACGAAGGCATGTTATGTACTAAAGAGGAAAATCCAGGAGTTGATCGACGCCAAGGCTATCACTCTGCATAATAGTGAGAAGACGGTCATCGCCAACATGATCTCTCTCTAATTCGACAATCTGCCCCCTCAAGAAGTCCCGGATGGTGTAGTACCTATTCCTTGGGCGATGATGAACATTGTTAATCTCCTTCCGGCCAGGGGTCAAAACCATGACCTGGTATCCCTAACTACCCAGCGTGGTAAGATTATGTGGGTTCATCCTGATCTGATGTTAGAGATTGAGGAAGAGACTCAAGCTGCTAAGGCTAAGTCTAAAAAGAACTCAAGGTGCAAACCATGCCATATGGTTGCAATTTCTCCGACATCAGAAGAAGAGGCTTTGGCTACCGGAACCCATTCAGGGAAAGCCTACCTCAAGGACTATGGAGGAAATCAGGAAGAAGCAACGGCAGGCACTTCAACTGCCAAACTTTCATAACCCGAACATGTCATACTAGAGGCAGGTCCTTCTAGACCAACTTCGATAGACAAGGGCAAGCAAAAAGAAGTTTGTTTTGATAAACCTTTGAAGAATATTCAAAACAAATTTTAGAGAAACCATATAACTTCGACATCCTGGCCCAATTGGCTAATACTCCAGCCAGATTGTCCATTTTTGAGCTACTCAGGCTTTCCAAAGACACTCGTCAAGCCTTGAGTGAAGCTTTAATGCAGACGGATGTATGCTTGACTCAGCTTAAGTCCCCCGACAAAGAGCCTGTGGCATGTCCTCAATGCCATAGCGTGATGGAAGTGGTCCCTAACATCACTTTCACTCAAGAGGACATGCTGTTGAAACATAACAAGCATGACAGGCCCCTCTATTACACCGGATACTTCGGTTCAATGGAGGTAGACCTGATTCACATAGATCCGGGATCGTCGATCAGCATTATCCCTCATAGTCTACTCAGACCGTTGAGGATTCCTACAAGCGAACTGGCTTACATCACCACTACAATCGTGGGCTTCAATGCCAGGAAAAGTAAGCCATTGGGGAAGATTCGTCTGAGAATCCAGATTGGGGACCTTAGATCAGTGGTTACTTGCTACATCATCGATTCAGAGGTATCCTACAATATTCTATTGGGCAGACCATGGATCCACGAGCACAACATTGTTCCTTCGACTCTACATTAATGCTTCAAATATGTAGATGTCCAAGGGACAGTAAAAACGGAGTTCGCTGACCTCAACCCGTTCAAAGGAGTTGAGTCCTACTATTCCGATGCCATGTTGTACACCCAAGAACAAGAAGGAGGTATCAGGCAAGACAGAGGAGGAATCCCGCCGGGAGCCAGGAGAACCATCTACTGAGCAACCTCTGTCAATCTAGGTGAAAGGACGGACTACCCGTCCGAAAGTCATGGAACCCATGGCTATCCACTTAGACAAAACCAAATCAAGAGGAGGAAGTGATCCCTAGTAATCACTCTGAACCAGAAGCCTCCACCTTTGGTCATCAACCTTTGGTGCGGCACGCAGCCGACAGATGTAAATACAACCGGGAACGTAGTTTCTGACGATAATAAAGATTCTCTTTTCCAGTATACTGACGCTCAATTTCCAAATCAGGAAACCTCCCCTCATAACAATATAGAGCCTATGGCACAAAAATTCTTGGAAGCTATAGACTACTATCATCCGTATGTGTGGGAAGTAGCGTCAATATCTAATGTCATCATGACATACGGGCCACATGAAGATTCTATCTTTATTATCCCGCCTACTCGCAATAATCAGCATCCAATAGTCTTCGGTCGCATGCGGAGCAGACCGATTGTACAAGAAGATTCTCACGAGTCCGATGCTGGAAAAATACAGGTTCACAGATATAGCCCACAAGCTTTGAAGATAATGCAAAGCATGGGTTATGACCTGAAGTCAGAACCAGGCCTCAACTATGGGAAAGGCAGGCTAATGCCATTGCATGGTGATCCCTACCGTCAACAAACTCACTTCGGGTTAGGGTATACCACATCTCTTGCGACTCCTGAGTCAAGTGAGGATACCTTTTTCTCTTCTCAGGATGGTTCGTCGTCCTCCGACTCATATGTTGATCTCGAACGAGTACTGTCAGCAAATACAGTATTGACAGATTCTCTTGAAGCAGACGAACAGGAATCTAAACCATTCGAAAATGACTCCTGGACACAGCAAATGGATACACAATGGAAACTTCGGTTCGAGCAGAGAGAACCGCCCACTGAAGATAAAGTTATCCAGGTCGATGTTGGGGATGAAATTTTACCAAAGCCGATATTTATCAGTAACAATCTTTCCGAAGAAGAAAAGGAAAAGATAATCCAGCTGATAAGAGAATATATCGACGTCTTTGCGTGGAATTATGAGGATATGCCAGGTCTTGATCCAAAAGTGGCTACCCATAAGCTCAACATACTGCCCAATCTGAAGCCAGTAAAGCAGCACTAACGCCGGTTCTGCCCAGATATGATGGATGCCATTGAAGCTGAAATCAAGAAGTTGGTAGCATATGGGTTCATTCGAGAAGAACAACATCCTGATTGGGTCGCCAATGTTGTCCCGGTCATGAAGAAAAGTGGAAAAGTTCGCATTTGTATCAACTTTCGAGATCTCAATGCGGCTTGCCCCAAGGATGAGTTCCCTCTTCCCATCACAGACGTCATGATCGACAATACATACGGCTTTGAGCGCATGTCTTTCATGGACGGATTTTCAGGATACAATCAGATTAAGATGGATCCTGAAGACGAGAAGCATACTGCCTTCCGTACACCACTGGGGGTATATTGCTACACAGTCATGCCTTTTGGATTGAAGAATGCCGGGGCTACTTATCAGCGAGCTACGAGTAACATATTCCATGAGCATCTATGCAAAACAGTGGAATGTTACGTAGACGACATCGCTGTCAAAAGCCGCCTCAAGGGTAATCACATCCAAGACTTGAAGACAATGTTCGAGTTGATGCGCCAACATCAGCTCAAAATGAACCCTATAAAGTCCTTTCTCGGTGTGTCCAGTGGCAAATTCCTGGGATTTGTCATTACCGCTAAAGGCATTCAAGTTGACCCTGATAAAGTGAAGGCTATCCTTGAGTTGCGATCTCCCCGTAATCTGAGAGAACTCAGGGGATTTAAAGGTCGTCTAGCTTATATCAGGAGATTCATATCCAATCTTTCTGGGAGATGTCAACCTTTTTTCCCGCCTGATGAAGAAAAGAGTGTCCTTCGTATTGGACGAAGCATGTCAGCAAACGTTTAATGATATCAAATGCTATCTCACTAATCCCCCAGTTCTGGTGCCTCCCGTCATAGGAAGACCATTTATGTTGTATGTTCGAGCAATGGATCATTCTTTAGGATCTCTCCTCGCACAGAAGAACAATGAGGGTCATGAATAGGCTATCTACTACCTAAACAGGATGATGGTCGGAGCTGAACACTGGTACAATCCAGTGGAAAAAGAATGCTTGGCCCTAATATTCGCCATTCAGAAGATGCGACATTACGTCACAGGCTAAACAATTCATATCATCTCCAGGATCAATCCTCTTTGGGTACTGATGAATAAGCCGAGCGTCCTTAATTCTCGACTCGCGACTTGGGCGATGTTATTAACACCGTATGATATGGTGTACGTCCCTCAGAAGTTACGTCCCTCAGAAGTCCATAAAGGGTCAGGCCTTGGCTGATTTCTTAGTTGCTCATCCAATTCCGGAAACCTCCAAACTATAAGAGGACATTCCCGACGAAGTTGCAGAATGTAACTCTGCAATAAAAGGTGATACATGCCAGCTATTCTTCGATGGCGCCTCCAGGATTGGTCCCAAGGGAAACGTGGTTTCAGGAGTAGGAATTGTCCTGGTAACTCCTCATAAACTCGTCATCTATCGAGCATATTCTCTTAGCGAATCCTGCTCTAATAATGTGGCAGAGTATAATACTCTACTAATCGGGCTTCAAGTCGCTAAAGAATTGGACGTTCGATACCTGGAAGCTTTTGGTGATTCCCAGCTGGTCGTCAATCAGGTCAAAGGAGTATATGAAGTCCATAATCCAAACTTTATTCCTTATCACCAAGCAACGATCGAGATAGCCATGTCTTTTAAAGGATTTTTCCAAGAACATGTGCCTTGATCTCAAAATTTGGAAGCTGATGCTCTGGCCAGTCTAGCTGCAGATCTAGCCATTCCTATAAGGAGGCAGAACTCGGTGACCCTTCTCAACAGAGATCTGTTTTGTGTGAAAAATAACTTTCACCTGGAACGCAGCTATGCCGCAAACATGGTTCCTCCTAAGAGAGACTGGAGAAGTCCCTTTATAGACTTCGTGGCATACAAAATCTTACCAAAGGATCCTAAAGAAGCAGTATCTATCAAAAGACGATCATTACGCTTCTATTTTGATGCTTCTTCACAAAGTCTATCGCCGAATATACGATCGACTACTGCTATGATGTCCCTTCGATGATGATGTAAAGCGGGTTATCCGTGAAGCTCACGACGGTGTATGTGGAGCACATCAACCCAGTCCTAAGCTACAGGATTGTATCAGAAGGATGGGCTACTACTGGCCTACCATGATTGCAGATACAGTAAAATATGCAAGACAATGCAAAGCCTGTCAGGTTCATGCAGATTTTATACATCAGCCTTCTGAGTATCTATATCCTACCATTGCATCATGGCCCTTTGAAGCATGGAGTATGGACATCATTGGTCCTATTCACCCGTCATCTTCTAGAGGACATCGGTTCATATTGGCTATCACTGATTACTTCTCTAAATGGGCCAAGGCAATCCCCCTTGCTGAGGTAAAGATATCCAACGTGATCAGCTTTATCAAGAACCATATAATTTATCGCTTTGGGATACCGCGAAGGATAATTCATGACAATGGGCCCCAATTCATCAGCCAAGCGTTTCACCGATTTTGTGATAAGAATCAGATACAAAATATGGCCTCTACGGCATATAATCCGACTGCTAATAGTTTGGTGGAAGCCTTCAACAAAATCACTATCAAACTCTTGAAAAAGTTTATCTCTTCGAACAAAAGAGATTAGAATGAGAACCTGGAAGAATGCCTCTGGGCATACCGCACAACGGTACGGGCACCGACTAGTTGTACCCCATTCTCATTAGTCTACGGGTGTGAAGTAGTTCTCCCCATTGAAATCCAATTTCCATCACTCAGAATAGCAGTGGCTAATGAGTTGATGCAGGAAAATAATGATCGACTACGTCTTCAAGAGCTAGAAGGATTAGAAGAAAAATGCCTTCAAGCTCAACAGCGCATTACGTTCTACCAGGCACGCATTTCCAGGGCTTTTAACCAAAAAAATGAAGGAAAGAGTGTTCAAAGTTGGTGAGCTAGTTTTAGCTGTGAAGAGACCAATGATCATCACACACAAAAGTAAGGGTAAATTTTAGCCCAAATGGGAGGGCCCTTATGTAATTGAAATGACGTTTTTAAACGGTGCTTACAGATTAGCCAAGCATAATGGAGATCTGATAATGGCTCCTATCAACGGCAAATTTCTGAAAAAGTACTATGCTTAATCTCCCTTGCTTAAACGGAGTATGGTGAAGATCTCATTCTAACGATACTACGTACAAAGACTGGTTGGAGCATATTCTATCATGTTCTTATAACCTCTGAATAGATATGTTTAACTAATTTGGAACTTCAAAATCTATCACGTCCATATTACCTCTGATAGTGTTTTGTATACAAATTTAGTTGGATCATATTCTATCATGTCCATATAACCTCTGAATAGATATATCCAGCTGAAGCTTACTGAAAGTATATCACGTCCATATTACCTCTGATATCACTTTCACCCTAGCCTATCATTTATATTCAAAAATGATGGGTCCACAAAGTCAGATAAAGCCTCTTTATTATCTTCGGGAAGAGCAAAATACAAAAAAAGCAAAAAGTACATCATTGGAGAGGAGCAGTCAAATCACGAATCTGTTACGCCAAAGCGGCCATCCTCTCATTCCTGGAGTCCAAGATGTTAGCGCGAGCCTGTTCCAGTCGTGCCTCGTCATCGCTCAGGAGGGATAGTTCGGACCGAGCATGAACAAAACTGGCGCGGATGTCACCCGCATGTGCCAAGTTCTGCTGAGTTGTATCCATTCAGCCCTTCAAAACATCTCGAGCTGCCGATGACTGGAGAGCCTACTCATTTGCCTGAGCGAGTTTAGCTTCTAATTTGCGGACCCTCGCTTTATTTCCCTCACATTCGGCCTCACACTTCATTAGCTGAGGAATGACCTCCTCCAAGACAACCTGCTCTTCATCCATCTCTTGTTGTTGTGCCTGGATGGATTTATTTAAGCATTCCATCTGCTCAGCTAGCTTCGCAGTCAAGGAGTCATACTCAGCCTGAACCATATCATCGATGCTGCCTCGAGATAGTTGCAAATATTCGTTAATGGGTTGTTCTAAACCATTAACTATTTGCTCCAGCGCATCAGCTCTTCCAACGTCGTTAAAATTTCTGATCGGCGCTATCGCAAGCTGGGAGGACATCAGCAGAGTATCAAAGCTCAGGTTCTTCTCCAGCACCATGGAAATCAACTCCTTCAAACTGCGGTAGAATAGGCTGGTATATTGTTCAATCAGCATATCGAAAACCGGATGCACGCTAGGAGTGGCTGCGATACCGGGAAATCTTCTTTCAGGAATGACCGCAGAGGATATTGCCACGGCCGTCGATTCAACAGATGGTGTGACAAAAGAAGGAACACCAGCAACGGTTAAAGTTGTTGGCGTACTCAACAAAGGAGGCACAGTGGCGATAGTGGGCTCATCCTCCTCCGATGATATCTGAACTGTTGTTGGCGAGACGACACCCAAAAATATTGCAGACGAAGGATCGGCAGCTTCAAAGCATGCCTCTTCGGTATCAAACACCGCCGTTTCATCGGCAGGATTCGTAACATAGTCAAAGGTTGCGTCAACTCCACCCTCCCCAGAGATGTCTTCGCCTGAAAAGAAGACATGAGAAAATTAATATCAACTTGATGTTAATTTTCCTAAAAGAGGCGTAAAGATAATATTTACCCATGGCCGATGGTATGTATGTTACGTCCGCAGCCTGTACAGATAAATCATTTCTTAATGATGCTAAGCAAGCTGTCATACCTCGAGAAGAGGGTGCACCAACTGACGTTGGAGGATAGTCTTCCCAATCGTCACCAAGATTCACTCAAGGTTCATCAGGTGGAATCTTGCTGGAAATACTTACAAACGAAGGAGGGGTGATTTCTATTATTTGTCTGGATAAAGGTATTCTTAACATGCTCGGCCTCGAAGGCGATCTCGTAGCACTACCAGAAGCAGTAGTAGCAGCAGCGATCTCGAACAAAGAATCTCCGGCACTGCCAGCCGGAACTATGGAGGTTCCCTCTCTAGAAGGCGAAGGACCTCTGATCAAAGAATCATCCCCAACAGGGGAAATGACAGGCTTACTCCTAGAAGCCCCCCTGGTGGAAGCCCTTTTCGAACCTCGGGCAGTCTTCTTCTTGCGGGGGGAAGGCTCTTTCAGAGTCGAAGCCTTCCGTTTATGGGGGATAACGAGAGGCTCTGCCGGCGGAGCTATTACGCCTCTCGGTATTATTAACAAGAACTCGTCTGCCCCGGTGGTATCTTCATTCTCATCCGAGGAAACAGACGGAATCACCTCCCTTCCAGTGGACCTATGGGAGGACATCCTAAAACTTCCATGCACATTAAAATTGCGATGAAAGATATTGATGGACGCATAGAACTGCGCGTATGAGTGAAGGATGCACAACTCCATGGAGAGAGAAGTCGCGGGCACAGTAAAAGTTGCTCCAGTATAGCCCGTGATGAAGTACCGCCATCCTCTGGCTCCATCAATAAGTCCACCTTTGGACTTGAAGCTGGTGATGGGATTCCCCACATGCAACTGGTCATACCCAAATTGCCTGGCGAACCGACTGGGCAGATAAGGCTCCAAGTAGCAGTGGTCCTCACTTCTATACAGCAAAAGGGAAGGTCTAATACAGACCAACTAGTAGAAGGCTTCAGAAGAAAGAATGGTCCTCCCTTGACCCACATCCTTAAGTTTCGTCTCATGTTGATTGATATGTACGGGGGGAGGGGACGGTACCGAAGAGCTTCCAGCCGTGGGCAAAGTTTAATGCCCGCCGACAATCTATTATGGTCACCACGTTCCAAGGAGAATTCTTGTAGTTCAACAAGAAGTTATTTCCCGAACTGCTGGCAGAGCCGGGAGACATCACCCTGGTGTTGTGAAGGATTAACCATCCCATCAGTTATATGAAGGGTAATTCCACTCTGGAAAATCCTTCACGCTGCGTCTCATCTGCGAGCAGCCCATCAGTAAGGGCCCTCAGGCCTGCTTGTATCATACATACCATAGCAAAAAGCAGGCCCAGTCTTGCTCCGAACACCAAATGTACCACGGGCCATAAGGTATTACAATGGATGCGATCCGCAGACGCGATGCCAGGCACTACCCATCGGCGTAGCCAGACGGAGAGAAAGCCAGCCTATTGAGCTTCCCTTGACAGAGGCTTGCGATAATGCCTCATATAACTAAAGGCTTTTGTGCCCGCAGGATAACCCCCTATCTCCTTATCGAGAATATAATCTGAAGCCCCTGCGTCTTCAATGAGGTCATCGACAGTATTGGTGCTGAGCATACTCAGGAGGTTCAAGGGCTTATCTCGGCTATCTACCACCTTGTCCGGCTTAGCATTTCTGGCCTGGTGGAAGAAGAGGTAGGTTGCCCACTTGTTGATGTGAGCCAAATCAGAGGGCTCCTTGTAGAAAGTGGTGCAGGCAAGATAGTGGCTCATCAGCTCTTGATACACAGCCACTGCCCGAGGGTTTGTATCCCTCAGTTTCCTGTTTGTAGGGACGTACTCTTCATAAGGAGCGTCCCCCATCGGCAGCTTTGAAATCTCTGCCATCTCATGAAGGGCTAAGCCCAACTCACCCAGCGGAGTGGCAAAAGTCCCAGTGAGCGAGTTGTATTGCTCCATCAAGGCTAAGAATAAGTTGGGGTTGACAGGCAGCCCAACACTTGTGGTACTCACAGACGCGAACAAACCAATACTTTCCAGCTCCACCTGAAAGTGCTTCAGGGCCCAGGCAGTTAAAATGGCCCATCGAAGATTTTCCGGGCTAAGCCATCCACTGGTCCGAGGGTTGACCTTGGGGTACATTCCTCCATGTCCATAAAGTCATTGTAGAAGGTCGATATCTAAACCGGCTGGATCAGCGAAGTGTCCTCACTCAGGATACTACCCGGCAATAATCCCCTAAAGGGCATAACAGGGCCCAAAGGATGGCTCATATAGGCCCCCCGGTCGTATCCCTTGTTATATAAAATCTTTCCCGGTCGGCCGTAAAGATCGGGAGTCAAAGTCCACATCATCTTCCTGGGATGGGTGGCATGGAAGAATGCCGAGATAGGATAATTCCTGGGTATCCTGGGCAGATACATCACCGTGCCCTCTGCAGTAAATACACAATCCTCCTTCTTGGGCTTGGTCTGGGATTGTTTGTCCATAACATCCCCGAATAAGAAACTCGGTTTCTTATACTCCGTCCCGTCTATATATGTCAGGGGCTCCCTACTGATCATACTCAACATCATTCGTTCTCTTTGGGATGAGATCAGGGTTCCCCTTTCTTCATGATAATTGGCTCCAGAGATGGGGAATGTCACATGGGACAAGTCCTCCAAATAGTTTGAGTTCAGCATCCCGGCAGAAGAGCCCATCATCTCAGCCAAAAGAGGGATCTGCAAGTCCACTGCAAAATGCAAGAAAATAAGTCAAGTTCTATACTAGACGCTACACTCTTACAGTTTACGCCAAAGATTATCAGTCTGAGCTTTTACGCCAAGACTGCAAAAATTTGAGCTTTTACGCTGGAACCTATTTCCGAGGCATAAAATTCAAGGTTGGCAGTATACGCCAAAATCTAACAGTCTGAGTGTTGACGCCAAACTGCCAAAATTTGAGTTTTTACGCCAGAATTTACATCCTGTGCTTAAAATTCAAAGTTTGTAGTATACGCCAAAATTTTGACAGTCTGAGTTTTTATGCTAGACCGCGAAAAGATGGAGTTTTTACGCTGACACATTAGAAATGTGGGCGTATTGGTTCGCATACACGTACAACGTGTGCTGAAGGTCCTCTATTTTTTCTTGAAGTCTTTTTACCTGTGACGTCCGGAGCACAGCTCGACGGCGGAGCGCTTCGTTCAAATTGGGGCTCGTTCAGCCTAATGGGAGTTGCTCGTGCTTGAGCAGAGGAGCGAGAAGAGGAAGAGACCTTCTTTCCTTTAGTAGTGGAAGTCTTTTTAGGGGCCATGGCGAATCTGAGTTCTCAGAAAAGAGACGAAGAAGAAGGGTTCTTGGAAAGCAAGGGTTTTGTGAAGACAGATAAAGAGTTTCTCTCTCAAGACCTTGGGCTATTTATAGAGTTCGCATAACTCTTCGAATCCCTAACCAAATCCAATATTTAATATTCGGTTATGATTTGGGACCACGTCAGCCTATCATTTGAAAAAAGAAGACGGATAGTCAGTGGATCTAGATTTTACGCGCAGAGCAGATCTATAATTTTACACTCAGAAGCTTTTTCGCTCAGAGGCTACAAATCTACGGTTTTATGCTCAGAGGCTATAAATCTATGGTTTTACGCTCAGATGCTTTTATGCTCAGGAGCTTTTACGCTCGAAAGACTACAAACCTACGGTTTTATGCTCAGAGGCTACAAATCTATGATTTTACTCTCGGAAGCTTTTTACGCTCAGAGGCTACAAATCTACGATTCTTCACTCGAAAGCTACAGATGGCCAATTATAAGGGTTTACGCAGAAGATGCTCCTTTTTGGATACAAAACATTCTAAGTGCCTGAAACTCACAGAGGTCAGTATTGAAGACGACTCTTCTTCTTGGGCCATTAGAAGTTCATCCGAAGTCCAGTCAGAATCTTTTACATAAGTTCAAGTATGGCCTGTTCAACAGACATTTCTCGCCCTTTTTTTAAGAGATTTTCGGGAAACCATTCCTGAAGATGATGGTCTGAACAGAAAATCCTTCGTATCAGAAGAGTGACAGTTCAGAAATTCTACGCGACTCCTCGTCCAAAATAGCATGACAGTTTGGATCTTCAAAGATAACTTAATGCTAAGAAGCCTTCTACGCGTCTTCCGTTACGCGTAAAAGACGAAACGAGATCATATACTCTTTTATCAGAATCGGCGTAAAATTATTCAGACGTGCCAAAACTGCACATATTCAGACTTTCTCACAGCAAATATGGCAAATCATCAGATGCGTAAAAGAAGACAAGTCTATTAATCATGATTACATATGATGGAAATCCAGTTTACAAAGGATTTTTCATCTTCATGATTACATATGATGAAAATCCTTTTTGTACAAAGGGTTTCTCATTTTCACTTAAGATCACACCAAGAATCTGTTGTGCCAGGTTCTCATATTGGTGTAGATCTTTTTCGTCTTCTACAGCAGTTAATCGACTTCTGCAGCCGATTAACAAGAAAATGATTAATGGCGGGAGGATACAAAATTGGGCATGTATCAATTACGCAAGTCCACCCTCCATACGCCATAACAGGCATGCCCTAGAATTGTGTTAGGGATTCAGATCCAACATAATACTGGAAGACAGGGCTAAACTGCCTACCCTCGTCCAGCGCCATAATAGGAGAGAATACAGCTTGCAAGCTGTGTGGCCAAATGAGACCCTTTCTCTCTCCTGGACGAATCGCCATATAAAATTGTTGATCATCCCGAGCAAAGAAAGCTATGATATCCTTCCATGATCCATCATTGCAGAGGACATTTGTTCGAAGAACCTCTTTTTACGGCTTCTTACATGCTGGAAGAACATGATCTTCTTCTTCCTCAAGTCAGCCCGACGAATCTTGACAACCATTTCTTTGTGGTAAAGGAAGTGTGGGAAATACAGGTTAACTCACTCGCCTTTATATAGGCAGAAGAGAACATACCAAATCCCAACAAATTTCTAAAAATTTGTCGAGAAATCAGCCTCGCAAAATGAGTCAAATTTGACTATTTCATGCTTCATTCAAAGTGTTTCAAATTACGAGGAATTTAAAAACTTTGAAGGGGGTCTTGTAGAAACATGAAAAATACGCTGAGGAATTATACGCGTAAAACCCTCAATATGCAGGAAGCCCGCATAAAACAGAGCTCCAGCACTGGGTGGCATAAAACATGACTTCAGAGCCATTGGAGTACAACAGAGCTTCAACGCTATTCAGCGTAAAATGTAGCTCCAGAATAACTCGTATAACACAGTATTTCCAGACTGCTTTGGCATAAAAAGGTTGCTACATCGCCATTATGGCGTATAGCCTGTCTGCTTTTAATGCAGTGGGAAGTTGTACGAGGAACTCTTTGTATTTCTCGAATGAACCTGTCAGACGAAGCAGTGAACCTGACTCCTGACAAAGAGTACTGCACGACAATCGAGAGGACGGCTGTAATGATGATTCTACACAAAGCCCCAGACTGTCATTTAGTGACATAATCCTTGATATAAGATGTCATTTACGCATTCAAGGAATACGCCGCCTATTCTACACAGGCAGAGATGAGCTTTTACGCTCAGGATAAGGCGAAACCAGACGCCACGCCAAAAGATGTTCTTCGTACAGAACTCGAGGCACGTCTCTACAGTTAATGCGCGAGATAGGGACAGATCTCTGCATTTAATGCACGAGATTTGGTTATACTTTTAATGACTGGGAGAGCTAAACTTAGGGCTAATACGCTCACATCACCATCCCTGCATATTATGCCAACCAGGCTATTTTCAGCTATAGGAGCACGTCGTATGCTATCTCCTCGAAATACGCTGACCTGGCTATTTTCAACTATAGGAGTACGCCGTATGCTATCTCCTCGAAATACGCCAATTAAGGCTATATTTGCAAAGGTGCGTAATAAGGCTATTTGGCCCAGAATACGCTCAAGACCTCAGTCAAAGAAGGATAATTGGCTATCTTTATGATGGTTACCTATCCATGCAGCATCAAGCTTTACGTAGAATTTGGCCTCTACGCCAACAAGACAGCTATTTAGCTTTTACGCCATCAACACAACTATTTGGCCTCTATGCCAACATGACAGCTATTTGGCCTCTACGCCAACATGACAGCTATTTGGCCTCTACGCCAACAAGAAAGCTATTTGGCTTTTATGCCAACCAGACAGCTACTTGGCTTCTACGCCAACAAGATAACTATTTGACTTTTACGCCAACGTGACAGTTATTTGGCTTTTATGCCAACCTTCTCTACGCGAGGGGCAGTTACCTACGTGGCTTGCATGCCGTGATCTTCGATGAGCGATTATACGCATTACCTTATAATGGGATATGCGTTACACGTCGATTCAGGAGATCATTCATACGTGGGTAGCAATTATTATAACCGCCGCGTAAAAGGTGCAGCTCTCTCCGCTGTTCGATTTCTACGCCGACTGGTCAGTTACTGTGACCAAACTCTATAAATAGAGACCTCCAACCACAAGAGACAGAGGAATTAGGGTCAAATTTCAGAGGGCGAATTAAGGTGGAGAGAATTCAGGAGTCACGGATAGAGGTCAAGGTCAAAAGAGCACATATAGAGAGCTTTGGCAACGAGAGTTCAATCCCTCCTGCAGTCTTTGAAGCTTCTTCTTCGTCTTCTACAACACTTCTTCGTCATCGTGTGGTCTAAGGGACAAAGTAATCGACCACAGATCAGACTCCTATAGCAATATTTTTACAGAATCAAATTTTTGTACTTAACATCCTCGTATAGGATTAATTGTACTTCTTTTTCTTGTTTGTAAACAAAGAAAGGGTTTCGTATAAACCTAGTTTCAATTTCTTTCGTTTATTATCAAACAATATTATACATAGATAATATATATATATATATATATATATATATATATATATATATATATATATATATATATATATATATATATATATATATATATATATATATATATATATATACTATGATATATATAGATATATATATATATATATATATATACTATGATATATATAGATATATATATAGATTACATATATATATATATATAGTATACGTATATATATAGATATATAGATACATATATATATATATATATATATATATATATATATATATATATATATATATATATATATATATATATATATACCAAATATCAGAGTTATGGGGTGGAGATCTTTTAGTAGAAATACTGTTATTTTATTAAGATCTCAAGATCGTTACAAACTCACGTCACAAGTTTACAAGAGGAATAGAAGAAGAAGTAGATTGCAGAAGAGTAAAATAGCACACCCATAATGGGGAACTCCCCCTAAATTTATACATAAACATAATGCTTCAGAACGAAGCTACCAGAGGCCAGCTGTCATCGCACTTAGGAAAAGAAGATGCCATCTGTTCACCATTAAAGATTGTCGGCAGAAAGAAAGATTCCTTTTCTGCTTTTGCTTTAAGAGGAAAAAAGCTGTCCGTCCACCTGTCCAAAGTAAAGACGAATACTGCCAAATAGTCTGGTGCTGTCACCAACATGCAACAGTGAGTGGCTATCCCACTACTAAAAGTTGCAAAAAAGCCATCCTCGGAATAAGTGATAAAAGGAGGATGGGACCCACCCCAATCAATCAAAGTTTGTCGTCATTAATGGGGTCAAGAATGGTCTGATAGAAATCATCAGCGGACATGTCTTCCAGGTTCGTATCCGAAGTAGTGCTGGAAATGTGCATATCAAAATTAGCATCAAATTGTGCTTTCAAGAACTGAAGGCACCTTTTCTTTAATTCATCAGCAGAAATCTTAGGATTCTTCCTGATTAGGGAATCCTTAAGTTTGGTGATTGTGTTGTCACCAAATAGTTCATTTTGGACTCTTTTGTCCAACTTGGATTTATTATCTTTGATGGATGCCATAACCTCCATCAATTTTTCTTTCTCATCGATTCTTTGCCACCATTTCACAAGGAATTTTCGTGACAGGATGGGAATATTATTGGAATCCAACTCACATGGGATTTGGAATTGTACATAAAAATAGAGTGTACTCTCCCCCCCAAAAAGATGAGAATCCTGGCATGGTGGATAAGATAGTATCCACTGAGAGAATTGTTCTTGAATAGATGATGGAATAATATCCAGAGTGGCTCCCAACTTTAACCACCAATCGAAATACCAGGAGGGTATCTCGTTCTGAAGAATTTTAGGACAGATACGAATGAACCAAGAATGACTTCTCTGGAAATTTTCATAGTATAAAAAGTTATAAAATGTCTGCACATAATCCCAATAATTATAGCTGCAGACCACCACTTTGTCCTTGGAGAGCTGTTGCTCTCTATTGAGATGAAACCCCCAAGTCTGTGGAGTAAGGATATTCTTGATAATCACTTTGCTATAAGCAACTTCCAAAAAATTTGGTTTAGCAGAGTGTTCGACGGTTATAGATTTGCTGGAGATTAGAATACCTTCAGAAATGCTCACAGTCCTCCCCTTAACTGGAATGAAATTGTGCTCAAGATATCTTTTATGAAGTTTCCATGGATCCTTCATAAGAGGAATATCACACTTTTCAAGTTTAATAATTTCCTCAGTATTTAATTTTTCAAAGAAGATGGACTCAACTTCCATTGCTTCTCTGTATGAGCGAGTATGAGCATCAGCAATATCTGCTGGCTGCTTGCCTTTGGCCGCTGAGCTGGATCCAGCTTCAGAGGGAGGTGGCTTTCGGCCTATAATTTTCTGTATGCCGAAAGAGTCCTGAGGACGTAATGCCCCATTGGACTTGCCTCTACCGCGAGAGTTCGTGGACATTTTGCTGCAAAAATTCACGAGTTAGAAAATCAGGAAGAGAATTATTTTTGCCATTAATAAATTCAATATCAAAATCAAATATAGCAAGTTCTGCTTGCCATCTAGCAAAAATTTGCTTAGAAGCAAGATTCTTAACATCTTTTTGTAATATAGATTTTGCAGAACTGCAATCTATACGAAGTAAGAATTTCTTATTTAATAAGTCATCTTGGAATTTATGAATGCATTTGATAATAGAAAGTTCTTTCTTTCTTTATCGTAGAGTAGTTAATTTGAGTATCGTCACATTTACCAGAATGGTATCTAACAAGGATAGCATGATCTTTGTTTTTGGGATCTATCTGTTTGAGTATACCACCATAACCAATATTACTGGCATCTGTTTCAACAACTTTAAACCAGTCAGGGTTGGCAAGGTGTAAGCAAGGAAGACATTTGACCTTTTGCTTAATAAGCTGAACAGCTTTAGTGTGGTTGATACTCCAAGGAGTAGGGTTTTTTCTCAACCTTTGATATAGAATTTTTGTATCTATAGCAATATTTTTATAAAAATCAGAAACATAATTTAAAGCACCCAGAAATCTCTGTAATTGCTTTATGTCGGTAATTTCATCAGGAAATTTCGAAGCAAATTCGATACTCCTGTCAATGGGTATAATAGTGTTATTGACAATGTTATGTCCAAGAAATCTTATTTCTGTTTGAAATAACTTCATTTTTGGAGCAGAAATAACAAGACCATTTTTGATAGCTAAATGTTTAAAAATATTTAGATGCTTAAAATGTTCTTCAATAGTATTAGAGAATATAAGAATATCATCAATATAAGAGAGAATAAAACTAGAATATTGAATAAATATCTCATTCATAATATTCTGAAATTCAGAAGGAGCATTTTTTAAACCAAATGGCATAACATTCCATTCATAGTGCCCGAATGGGACTGTGAAGGCAGTTTTGTATTTATCTTTTTCATTAATTTGAATTTGCCAGTATCCTGACTTTAAATCAAATTTAGAGAATTTCTTTGCATTAACAATTCTGTTAAGCAAATCTCTTTTGTTTGGAATTGGATATCTTATCCATTTAAGGACTTTGTTAAGAGGTTTGTAGTTAATAACTAACCGAGGAACACCTCTTTCCTTTTCAGCATTGTTATTGACATAAAAAGCTGTACAACTATATGGAGAGTACGACTTTCTGATAAGGTTTTTATCAAGAAGATCATTGATCTCTTTTTTGCATAATTCAAGGTAATTATTGTTCATCTGACAAGGTCGAGCCTTTGTCGGAACATCTCTTTCATTAAAGGATTCTTCATATGGAAGAGAGACAATGTGATGCTTTCTATCCCAAAATGCATTGAAAATATTACTACAAGTTTGACGAACAAATTCATCATTAACTTGTTTTATTTTATTTTTTGTTTCATATTTTTCAAGTTGCTCTTTAATAGATAGCTGAAAAAATTCTTCTTTTATAAAGTTTATCTGTTTATTTTTCAGATCAACTTCTTTAATTTCATTAAGAATTTTTACCACAGGATTTGTGATAAAATCAAAGGTAATATTTTTCCCCTTATTTATTTATGGAAATACCTTGTTTATTTATTTTTTTTATAGGCATAAGTTTTTCTAGAAAAGGAGTTCCTATAATAACATGCTGGGATATTTCTTTTACAATAATAAAATGCAAGGGAATACATGCATCATTTTTACAGATATGAACATCTGTAACCTTAAAAGGTGTTGTAAGAGCTTTATTATTTGCAGCACTCAAAGTTTAAGTAGTGCGTTCACAATATTTTAAGGGAATAATTTCTTCTTTGACACAGTTCAGATCTGCACCACTGTCAACAAGGGCAATAAGATTATAAATCATATATTCATTGTTTATAATTAGATCAATTTTTATATACCATTTATGGGTAATAAAAAGATCTATTTTAGATAAAAAAGAATGATCAATAGTTTTTCCTTTATTGGTTATAACAACAGATTGAACCTGCTGATCAATTATGTCATCATCATGCTCGTTTTCACTATCGATTAAACGAGAATGTTCGATCATTTATTTTTTGAGAATAATCTCATTATAGGATTTAACATCCTGTTCAATGAGAGCAAGTCTTTGTTGAGTTATTTCGTCATTAGACTTTAACTCTTTGACTTCATTCTTCAAAGATTTTAATTCTCTTTGAATGTCGTTTATTGAGACAGTCTTTGGATTAATCCCCTTTCTTCGAGATAAAACCTCTGTCATAGTATATGGAGGAAAACTTGAAGAAGTTTCTTGAGTATCATCTTGCAAAATCTCAATAATTTTTGCTTTCACATTTTGGCTAATAGTATCAGTCAAAAGTGATTCAAGGATTTCTTTTTTATCTTGACTAGTCAATACATTAATTGAAAGACCATTCATTTCGATAATAGATTTATAATAATCAGCTTTACTATTAATAGTACATGCTTTGCAATCGCAATCAGTACCACAATCAGTAGCAGATTTTATTGAATTAATAGATTCATCACTTGATGAATCAGATTCATAATCAGAATTGATCATGATCTTTAGTAGAGTCTTTTTCAATCCTTCGTCTTCGATCATATCGATCTTTTGTTTGGTATTACACCTATTCGAATAGTGGCCAAGTTTTCCACATTTAAAGCATTTAACTTTTTTATTCGAACTTGTGTTTTTAGAAAACTTTTTCCTAGTGGAAAATCGTTTTCTATTATCATTAGAAAAATCTTTAGGATAATTCCTTTTAGAAGAATATCTCTTCTTTTTATAAGATTTTTCTTTAGAGAATTTTCTTTTACTATCAGACGGAGGCTTTATAGTTTCCATAGCAAATTGGCTACAAAACTCTCCCAATTGTTTTCTCTCAGATAACCTTTGAGATTTCAATTGATTTCTTAACTTAAGGTCATTACAAAGGGCTAACCCTTCTTGAATACAGGCATTCACAAGGTTACCATAGGTGAAATCACTATATGGTATTATGCCATCATTGTTATTGCGTATTTGTTGTCTAACCTTTTCTGCAAACAGATTAGGAAGACCATCAATAAATTTAGATTTCCAGTGAGCATCATTGGCATCACTTAACTGCATTACTCTATTTAGAAAAGTATCTTTATACCATCTAAAATGGGTAAGAGTTGGACAACGAAGATTTTGGAGTAAAGTCCTGGTGCGTTCACCATTGTCTGAGACTAAACCCGTAAAGTGATCACAAATAGTGCTAATCAAAGTGATAACACTATCTTCAATTTCTCTATTATTTTCAATTTTGACAGCATTAGCAATAACTGCTTTTTGCTCAGGTGATAAACAATGATCCCACCAGCCTTTTAATACTCCGGTAAAACCGCAAGTAATAAAACTAGCAATGATTTTATCAGTATTTTTGTTTGTTCGGCAAACCGTAGCAAACATGAGCATACGATGTAACCGATCACAGATCTGTTTATCAGAACATCCATCTATATTCCATTCATAGATGTTTCCTCCACTATAATTATTTTGAATGATATTATCATTCTCTTCATACAAAACATCCATAGGAGTTGGACGTTTATAATAATATTTTTGAATATTAGGCTTCTTGTGTTGCTGCTGCATAGGCAGAACCATAGTAGAAGTTTGTTTAATTTTATTATCAATCTCTTCAAAAGAGTTTTGAAGAGCATTAATATGAATAGGATCTAATTGATCATCAGAATTTTGAGAATAATTTTGGCAGGATTCATTATCTGATCCATCAGCCACGGAAGAATTTCCGTCAAGTACCGCAATGGTATTCTGGGTAGAGCTTTCGCCCTTTTCCTTAGGGGAATATTTTTTAACTAAGGAAGTATTCTGAAGCTTTGAATATCTTTCTCAGTAACTTCTGGAGAAGATAATTTAAAACCAGTAGTATCACTAGTAGGTTTTATTGGTATATTACCTACCTTTTTGAGGTAGAATCTTTGGGAATTGATTTTGGTAATTTGAGGATAGAATTGACCTTGAGAAGAACTTCGTCAAGGGCAGTTTCCATTCGAACCAATTGAGAACCAATGGTTTGAATATAAGCATTTGTATAGTTATTCTGCTTCACGATTTTCTGAAGTTCTTTTATTTGTTCTTCCTTATGATCGATAATTCGAATAAAGGATATAGCATCAATCTTTTCGGTATTAACCAAAAGTTTGAGCGATTCATTAGGTGGATATAAAGCACGGACACGTTTTCCCGTATCAGTGATCCAATTTTTATAACCCTCTTCTAGCATGTTAATGCTAATGAGTTCTTGGTTGATATAGTTCTCAATAAACCATTTATCAAATTATTTAATTTTATTTATCTCTTTGAGATGAGCATAATATTTATCTTTGAATTCGTACCTTTGATCAAGGGTATAATTCTTTTCGAATCTGGCTTTAAATTGAATTTCTTTATCATAAGTCTGAACAATAATTTTTCGAATATTTTTATCCTTAGTCCAGTCCCAATAGTTAGGATTGTCAGTCGGATTATCATTGGCCAATGTTATAACATTAAGAGAATGAGTGCCAAAACTAGCATCAGAAGAATAAACTGGATCAATGGGATCAGCC